>CM053582.1:297103651-297139316 GCA_028627135.1 Pseudochirops cupreus | reverse complement strand
TGTGTGTGTGTGTGTGTGTATACAATTCAAGCCCAAAGATGTAACCTAAGCTAAGCGAAAAACTAAGCCAGAAAAGCATTCCCTAAAAGGAAACGAAACCTTCCTCCTCTTCCCATAGTAGAATTCCTTTGTTTTTAAACTCCCCAATATTATAAATCAAGGCAATATGAGAACTTGAAAAAAGATGTATATATCCTATGGAATATAAACAAATATATATGTACAAAATAAAACACAGACATAGGCATAAAGAGAGAGGAAAGCTAGTCTGTAAAAGAAAATAGCAAAAGGGGTACTGGTATGTGCCAAACTGACGCGACGGTCGCAGGATCAGACGCCCTCAGAGCCCGTCTGGCCTGAAAGAGAATCCTTCCGATGACTTATCCTACATGTGGCCGTCCAGTCTGGGTTTGAAAACCTCTAATAAGGGAGAACCCTGGGGAGGACTTGCTGCTGATTACTCCCAACTCACATGGGGCAGTTCCATTGGGCTTTCCTGGAGCTCTGTCTGAGTTCTTTTGTGGAAGTCAGAAGAAGCCACACAAGGACACTCTCAAAGTTTTTGCAAAGAACTTTAGAATCAATTGTAAGACGTGAGAGATACTGGCAAAGGACAACCAAGCATGGCGTGTCTGCATCAAAGAAGGCGCTGTACTTTATGAGCAAAGCAGACTTGTAGTAGCTGAAAGGAAACAGGAGATGCACAAGTTTAGAGACATTTCTACTCCAAATGTTCATGCAGATTATTTGTGCCTGACCTGTAGTAGAGCCTCCTGAGCTCATATTGCTCTGGTCAGCCACAGTTGGACATATTCTACCTTGACTCTGCTGGAATGTCTTTTTGGTACTCTTCAAGAATGAAGGGTAACAACCATGATGTCTCTTCTCCTTATCATCCCAAATTCGACACAATTTTCCTACTTATAAATCACAAATGAATGACTTTTAAAAAACATAGTATAAGGAAAAACAAAAACAAAAAATAAAATTTATCTTTCTATGGTCCTATAACTAGTTATTGTTGAGAATAAACTTTCATCTAGGCCAGAGACCAAGTGGTGACGACCTGCTCATAGGTGGTAATTGAAGCATTAAAAAACACAAGACAATATATATATATATATATATATTTTTAAGACTATTTTTTTAAAGAAAAGTTTCCCTTTCACCATGACATAGTATGGATAAAGATAACTCACATTTCACAGGTTCACTATAGCTCATTTTAAAATATGTCTTACATGTGTAAGGCATTGGTGAAATAAAGATAAAAGAGCCCTTGAGTAGCTTCCCCTCCACTGTGGAGACGTAACATGTTCCAAGTGTGATATGTAACTGTGGAGCCTGAGAACAACAGAGATACACACATAAAGGGTGTGCCTATAACAGTAAATTCGACGTATATACGTGGGGATTTGAAGGAGGCTACTGTCTCTAAGAGACAAAGATGAAAAGGAAGGACATTTCACATATGAATTAGTTCTGTTGAGGGTAGGGGGAGTAGTATATAACTCAGGTTGGCAAAGTGTTTTCCATTTATCAACCCTATGAGGGAGGTAACATTAGCAGTATTGCTTTTTTTTTCTTTTTCTTTTTTTAAGATGAAATAGTCTAAGAAGTTAACTGGCTTGTGCACAGTCATATTAGGTAGGTGAGGGATTATCTACGGCAGAATTCAAATACAGATCACCAGGGTTCCATGTGCCATATTCTATCCAGGTATTGGCTATGTGGTTTCTTTTAAAATACAGAACACCCAGATGAATGGGAGTTTACTGATGCAGGGTGGCACCTTCTCTGCATCATATTGTCTCAGAGAGTTTCTTAGAGCATTGAGTAGTTAAGTGACTTGACCAGGGTCATAAGGCAATTATATCAGAAGTAGGATTTGAACCATAGTCTTCTTGGTTCTGAGGTTACCTCTCTATTCACTATGCTATCCTGCCTCTATATTCATAATAATGACAGCTGTAATATAGTAGACATTTGTAAAGGAAGGCCAAGCCTTTATTAAGTGCTTACCATGTTCAAGGTACCATGCTAAGTACTTTATAAGTATTATCTTATTTTATCCTGCAACCACTCTGGGAGGTAGGTAGTATTATTATCCCCATTTTACAGGTGAGGAAAATGAGGCAGGCAGAAAGTAAGTGACTTTCCCAGGTCACACAGCTAGTAAGTGTCTGAGGCTGGATTTGAACTCACCCCAGGCCCAGTAATCAATCCACTGTGTCTCCTAGATGCCTCTATATACAAGAGCCTATTCTCTGAAGCTGCTCAAAGAGCCTGCCCTCAAGACTTGCCTCTTTACATCTGAAAGATGACCACCTATTTATTGTACTGTAAAGGCTACACCCAGAACTCTATACTTTTTATTTTTCTCCCTCAGCCTGAAATGTGTTGCATTTACTTCCCTGAAACACACAATGGCCCAAAACGTCAGTAGTTGCTGACTCTAGCTTTAATGAGGAATTGAGGAAGAAGATCTAGCAAAGGAAATAGGCCTGTAGCTCAGGGTCTAGGGGCATGAGGGGTCTTCCAGCTAAGCCTCTGTTGATCTTCTTAGGAAATTCAGTAAGCTGAGAATTCCACTTTCTAGCTCCACTGCTTACATTAATCCCCTTGTGAAAGAGAATAAATAGAAAAAAACAAAACCACAACACAAGAACTAATTCAGTGAATTTCACCAGCCTTTGGGCTAGAGTGTTGATCCTTATTTTATTAATCATGATGAACGATAATAGCTGGCATTTATATAGCAGTTAAAAGCTAGAAACTGCTTTAGAAATATTATCTCCTTCGATCCTTCCATTGACCTGGGAGGTGAGTGCCATTATTATCATCATTTTATAGAGGAGGAACCAAAGACAGGCAGAGAGGTTAAGTGATTTGCTCAGGGTCACATAGCTAATAGATGCCTGAGGCTGGATTTGAACTCATGTCTTCCTGTGCTTCCTTTTTTTTTTTTTCCCAGTCTTGCTCTTCTAGCTGGGGTCCCAGTCCTTCCACAGCAAAAACATTTCTAAGTTCCTTTTTTCTCTTTTCCAGGGTTCTCATGTGTTCCCTAGACTAGGGCATCTTACCTCCTCCTCCTCCTATGGGCCACTATCTATTTCCACTTTGGGCCTTTATTCTATGTCATCTCCTATCCTTCTAAAAGTCTTTCTGGCTATTGGGTCCTTTGGCTTATCACCATCCATGGTTAGGGGTCTTGACTAAAGATACTTCCTAAACTTTCTAATACATAAACACAGAAAGCCATGGAGAAGGGATCAGAGATGTGGATTTCCAGAAAGCCCGAAGAGCTGACCCACACTCCTCAACCAGAATCCTCACCAGCACAGTTGGAAGTCCAGGACTGAGCCCATCCAACAGGATTATACTGTTGAGAATTTCATCTAAATTGTCTAGGTGGGCCATCCTCAGTGATGCTTTGGGACAATCAAAAAAGGCACTAGTGAAAGGATTTCTTGCCTGGGCAGCTGGGCCAGAGACAGGAAAGGGGAGGTGAGAACAAAAGGATGAGTGGATTGTAATCTAGTGATTGAGTCTCTAGGTCTTTCCTTATCAGCCTCCACACCTTTGTAGAAATGATTCCCCATATCTGGAATGTGCTTACTTTTCACCTTCACATCATCGAATCCCTAGCTCCCTTCAGAGCCCAGGTCAGGAGCTTGCATACATTTTGTATCTTCTCTAGCAGAATATGAATGCCTGGATGACACAGACTTCAGCTTTTGATTTTTCTGTTCTCAATACATAGTGCCCTGCATATAGCAAACACTAATAACTGCTTGTTGAATGAACAAATGAATGAATGAATGAATGGGAATAAGGAGAGGAGAAAAAGGGAGGAAGGAATGAGGGATAAGGGCTGCTAAAGGTAGTCGAAATGACATTTAGAAAAATATAGTTTAAAAACCACTCAACTGCCCACCTGGAAAATACTGTAAGACAATAAAAGACCATCCCTGCCCCAGAGCTGCTGAAATTAATTGACCACAAATGTTACAGACTACAAAGTTCTGCAAAAAAAGAAAGGAAGGAAGAAAAAATGAAAGAAGAAAATTCTATTTTAAGGGAAGTCAAACCACAGCCCAGGACTGCATGGAGTCACCCTGGGGTTAAAGTGCAGCTATTATGTAGCAAGAGGCAATCCCACTGCAATTCACTGGCGTGTTTCTCCTCTAGCCATCTGTGTAAAGGGCACCATCCACCAATGAAGAGTTTGCTCGTTGTATCCCCATGGATCAAACTATGGACTGCTTTTGACAGAACTAGCACAAGATTTCTGCATATGCAGTTCTTGGGTTGAATATTCCTACTAATAAGAATTCTGTTTTATTCCTTTAGGTTGCTCTCTCCATTTTCTTGCACAGTAAAATAGTAAAAAGTATGACAACCCAAAGAACTGCTATTAGTAAATATGAAACAATGATCTTTCTCTTTCATCACCATTTTGGTGATTTTACATCATTGGAATATAAATAACATGTGAATCCAGTTTCATTTCCACTCCTCCCTCCTAGCCCCAAATTCTTTTGTGTTTTTCTTTCTTTCTTTCTTTCTTTCTTTCTTTCTTTCTTTCTTTCTTTCTTTCTTTCTTTCTTTCCTCTCTCTCTCTTTATCCTTCTTTCTTCCTTCCTTCCTTCCTTCCTAAGCAAAGGAATCATAGAGTATTCAGTGCTATATGAGAATTAGACTAAGCCTACCCTTGTTCGCCTTCCTTTCACCCCAACTTTGGACAGCTGCTCCTAAAGCATCCTAGCCAAATGAGAAATCTTTCTTGTCTTCAAAAACCTCCTGAAAGGCTACTCAGCCTCCCTTCCTCTCTACTGTCATTATCAGGAAATTCTTCTATCTAACCTAGATTTCTCCTCACGTGGCAAATTAAACCAGTTTCCTCCTGCTCCTTCTCAGAGGGGACTAAAACCAGCTGGTCACACTCAACAGTGTAAAAGACCTTTGTATACAGGGAAGATAATGATTAAATTGCCCCCTCACCCTTCTCTTCTCCAGGTTGAATAGTCTTGAGTCATTTCAACTTTTCTCAAATCTGATATGCTCACCCTTAATCAGTCCCATGGCTTTCCTCTGAACCCTCTCCAGGTTCTCTGAGTCCCTCTTTAAATTATGGGGTCTGAGATTCCCCAAAGTACTCTAATAAAGGTCTGATCTCATAGTTTTTACATGCTCTGCTTATTATCATCTGTCAGTTGGCACATTATTATGTTTCCTTATTAGACTCACTTGCTGCATTAAAGTCAGTACTTCCTCATCTTGCTTTTGTGTTGTACCCTCCCCCTTTCTTATTTCCCCCTCCCTTCCCATTCAGAAGCAGTAAGGGAGAAAGGAGAAAAGAAAGGAGAGAGAAAGAAATGAGAAAGGCATACTTTAGGATCTCCTAGTGGGGGGGAGGAGGGGGTAAACACTTTTAGAATTAAATACCAGCAAAAAAGCTTTTTAAGACTGGATGGAATTGCCTTCACTACCACATCCATTGAGCATTATATAAATTCGAAATGTCCCCTCAAAAGAGAAGATGCTTTGCCAAGTTTTGCTGGTTATGCAAGGCAGTAAGAGTGTCATATGCAGAAAAGAGGTTACTTGAAATGTTACTGAACATTTTCAAGTTTTATGTCTGTTTCAAAGAGTTTAGATATTCTAAACAGGGAAGCAAGAGATTCTGAGAATTTCATTTTCACAATAATGAGCCATGTTTGTTCCTCTAGCAACTTGTGGCTACCAGCTCCATCTAGACCCAGATTGAACCTCCCACTTGAGCAGCAGTCAAAAGAAAGCTGAGGAGAGGGAGTCAGTAGGCATTTCAGGTAATAGAAGCAGCAAAAGGTTTTTTTTTTTTTTTAATGAAAAACACTGACCTGTATCGCTTTAAATCCGTTGAGTAGCCCCAAGTTCTAAGGTTCCCCTCCTCTCTTGTAGCCTGTTTCCTGTAAATGCTACATGTGACTACACTTCCTTACTGCACCTTGCTCAGCTTACCACTCAAACTGGCCAGAGGCATGTGATATCGCCTCTCTGCTTGCTTTCCTGCTGTCTTTAAAGCAGTGACTTGTTCCCTTCTCCCTCTCTACCAGTCACCCCAGGTAATAATTTTCCTGGTGTTCTTGGAATATTGTCAGAGAGATGAGCCTGGGGCAGGGGCTGTGTCACCCAACACAAGCCACTCCTTCTCCTGGGAGGAAGGGAGAAGGGAACGAGAGACAACAGGAAGAGGGAGTGGGTAAACCCTCAGAGGGCCCCCTGGGAAGCTCCGCCTGACTAGGACACCTTGGACAATTGACAAAAGCAGGAGGCAGTTCCAGATACCTCTGGGAAAGCTTAGGGACCCTCAGGTGCTCTTGGTGCCTAGGCATTGCTGAGGAAGCAATGCCACAGTCGCAGTTCCCCGACTCCAATGTAGGCAGAGGGGCATCTCCAGTGGCTATGCCCTGGAGAGCATCTCTGGGCCTCAAACCCCTCAGCTCATAAGCTAGTATCCCCTAGATTCTGGGAACTAAAATCTTTGGGAGAAGTCAATTGCATTGTAAGCCTCCTACTTCTCTGACCACAGTCTCCCCAAACTCTTCTATTTTTGTCCCTTCTGAGAAGGTGGTGTATGAAACATCAGTAATGACAATTATGCTACTAATAAAACAGCAGTACCTTGCATTTTTATAGCACCTTAAAGTTACTCTTCTTACAACTCACTGAAGTGGTGATGTATAGATATCAGTTACACAGATATTTGAGTGGATCTGTGAACTCTCTGATGTGGGTATTCTTTCCAGTGATGAAGACTGAAACCCATCCTCACCTACCCATTCTGCATGACTCTTGTTCAGCCTTCGTGTAAGGTAACCAAAGGGGGCCACCAATGGTGGCCTTCTTTCCTCAGTCCTGACATTGGGAGGATACCGGTGGGGAGCACATGGTGGCTAGTGGTTATCTCTTGTTCTCACCATAGGATCATACATTTCTCTGATGATGTCTTTTACCCCTGTTCTCTTTTGCAGTTTTTTCTGTGTTATCCTCTGTACTGCTCCTACCCACTCTGGAAACAGTGCTAAATATGACTATTACCATTTTATCCCTTCTGGAAAAATCAGAAAGAGCACAGAATCAGAGTTCAGGGTTCAGGGAGGTGCCAGTTAGTGACAGACCAGATTTGACAGCAGATCTTTAGACTCCGAGTCCAGTAGTCTTTCCATGCTGCCCCTCACAAAGCCCAGTGAGGGGCAGCTAGGTGGTGCAGTAGATAGACACTGGCGCAGGAGTCAGGAGGACCTGACTTCAAAACCAGCCTTAGACACTTGACACTTACTAGCTGTATGACCCTGGACAAGTCAACCCCAATTGCCTACCCCCCCCAAAAAAAAAGTCTAATGAGAGAGTGTACATAAAGTGCTTTGATAACTTAACACACCACATAAAAATGAACTATTATTGGCACTACTGGCATCAAGAAGGAGGAAGGGGCAATGTTGAACCAGGTATAAGATGAGCACCCAAGCAAAGAAGGATCTAAGGATGTCAGAGCTGACCCTTAAAAAGCACTTTGCCCAACCCTTCTCATTTTATAGAAGAGGAAATTGCGGATTCGAACAATGAAGGGTTGTATAGGTTAAGTACAAGGTCCCATAGCTGATAAATGGCAGAATTGGTTTCATGGTTCCCAGTCTAATGCTCTTTCTATCCTTTCCTCTTTAACGATTCCTTAGCTTTGGCATGCTGCTTATATGTGTGTGTGTGTGTGTGTGTGTGTGTGTGTGTGTGTGTGTGTGTGTGTGTGTGTGTATTTGTGTTATATTATATATATGTTTTATATATACTCCAGGTTTGAAACTGCCCTCTACTGATACAGATCAGCAACTCATCTGTAATTTATTGGTCTAGATGGCCTCCAATGTCCCTTCCTGTTGTAAATTCATGATGCTTTGTCTGAGGACACTGATAGGTTAAGTGACTTGCCCCTGGCCACATTCTTCAACCCTGCTGGTTCTTGTCAGTGGCAGAACTGGAACCCAGGTCTTCTGGAACCCAGGTCTTCTTGACATCAAAGTCAGTCCCCCATCCTCTACACCTCGTGGCTTCTATGTTTGCTCTTATCACATTCTATTTTGTGTTATAGTTATTTGTGTTCTTGTGGCTTGGTGTTTCAGAATGAGCACTAGACTTGAGAAACAAAAGACCTGGGTTTTAGATTCTATTATGTCCTTCAGCTAGCTGTGAGACCACAGGCAAGTCATGGAAGTTCTCTGGTCCAGTCCCAGTTTTGTCATTTGTAAAATGAGATGATGGTGGGGAGGCTGCAACAAGTCTACCTTACAGAATTCTGTAAGCAAAGTGTTTGACTTTATTTATGATAGTCATTATATGATCTCCCTACCTACATGAAAGCTCTCCTCTGATGCTTCATTGTGATCTGGAGGCGAGCCTTGGTCCAGACCAGGGGAGTGCAAACTCTGCTAGACCAATCAAGTTGAAAATGCCTGCTAACGTCTTGTTATCTGAAGATCTTTCTAGCTTCCTCTAGAGGATCATGGGACCATGCATTTAGAGCTAGAAGGAACTTCAGAAGTCTTTCATTTTACAGATGAGGAAACTATAGTTGAGAAATTTTAAATGACTTGTTCCAGATCACACAAGTAAAAAGAGGCAGAACCTGATTTAAGCCCAGATCTTTTGACTTCAAATTTAGTACTCTTTCTACCATCCTGTGGTATCCATAGAAAGGTTGACTACTAGGTGATTAACTTTTTTGAAGATAATTTTCTTTCTTTTTAAAAAAAATTAATTTATATTTAGTTTTCAACATTCACTTCCATAAGTTTTAAATTTTCTCCACCTCCCTTCCCTCCCCCCTCCCCAAGATGGCATGCAATCTGATATAGGCTCTACATATATATTCTTATTAAACATATTTTCACATTATTCATGTCGTATAGAAGAATTAGAACAAATGGGAGGAACCATGAAAAAGAAAAGTGAAACCAGACCAAACCAGAACAAAAAAAGAGGGCAAATCATATGTTTCGATTTGTATTCAGACTCCATAGTTCTTTCTCTGGATGTGGATCGTATTTTCCATTATGAGTCTTTTGGAGTTGTTTTAGGTCCTTGCATTGCTGAGAAGAGCTAAGTTTATCAAAGTCAGTCACTGCACAATGTGAGACCATTTTCTAAAGTGGAGGATATTCAATCTCCATTGGTTGAGGGAATATCGATATCCATATCAGTGATAATTAGATCTCCTGAAATACTGAAGACATATTAAAATGTTATCTTTTCACTAAAATAGAGGGATTTGTCCTGCTTCATTTGCTTTTATACTCCCCACAGTGGGAAATCAAATCCAATCTAGTCCAATAAATATTTATTAAGTATTTACTATGTCAAGGGATGTAGGCTATATGCTGGGGATATAAAGAGGGAAAAACAAAGAATCCTGCCCTCCAGGAGATTACATTTGACTCTGTATGTGTGTGTGTGTGTGTGTGTGTGTGTGTGTGTACACACACACATATATGCATATGTATACATATACATACACACATATATACATATACATATATTTATTGATTTGAAGAGTCAGAGGGTAGTACCTAGATGAGAAATGTCTTTCTGTAGGAGATAGCACATGAGCCAAAGGAAGCCAGAGATTGTATGGGATGAATGTGTACTCTTGGGATGGAGCACAAAGATACATAGATGGGAAATGGAAATATAGTGCTTTGCTTATGTTAACATAAAGGTGCTTAACAAAACATTTGTTCTATATAAATAAGTAAATGAAGGCACCGCAGGAATATACTTAAAATAAAGTATTTCATTATGGGTTAAACTACCTCAGAACATTTTTCTCACTAAGTAGTTAGAACATCTGTTACATTTAAGCTATGCCTTGTGCGGGATTTTTATAGGCTTTAAGAAAATGCCTTGTAATTTTCCCTCAAAGTCCTTAACCTGGCATCTTGTTGATATAGTCATTCAGTCTTGAAAAGATAGTAAAAAGAAAAACCTACTGGCCTGAGAAAATGTTTATTTCCCTACAAAACTCACCCATGTGTACCAGAAGCAATATTCATATTTTTATTATATTTTGCTCCTTAAAAACCTCACTACTATCACTTTTGTTGATTTTTTTTTGTTTTTACGTTAACCTTGACTCCCCCCCTCTACCCAGAGAATTATCCCATGTAATGAAAAAAAAAGAAAAAGTTTATTTCATTGTTAAAACATTTCATACTTTAAACATTAAGAAACTACAACTTTTTGCCTACAACCAGACCTACTCAAACTTTACTCTATCAGTTCCCATCAGATCTTAAAAACTGATAATTGAAGGGAGAAGCAAAGTTTTTTTTTAAAGTTAAATTCACCATTTGATTGATCTTAGGTTTTACTGCCTCTTTTCTTCAAGACCCTGGGACATTAATGTGGACATTTCAGGTTGACCCTGATGCAAAGATGATGTTTTTATCTTCTTGGTGTGAAGCAAAATGTCATTTGCTGGTTAGTAAGAATGTTTGCTAGAAACAAAACATCACTTGGGACTTGTCTAAGAGGAACAATCAAACAGAGCAGAGTCTGGCAGGATGGGTCCATCCAGTCCCTGTGGTCAGTCTCCTCAATACTTCTGACCTCCACAGTTATTTTTTGATGACATATATCTTTAGAGATTGTTTAGAGAGCCACCGTGTGCTGGTCTACCATATCATAGTACCCACATTTCACACACAGACCAAATATACACTAATGACACCCATTAGGCAGAGCTTGGCTGCTGCAAACAGTGCATTCCTCTCACCCCTTCTGGGAAAATCCACTGAAATATTTATCATGCTCTCGTCACATCTAGTATCGGGGAGGTATCCTGGTATACATGGGACAGTGTTGTATTTAAGATCCTTCATTAGATCTGATGGGCAAAGTAAAGAGAAGAAGCATTTATTCAGAACTTACTATGTTTCTGGCATGGTGATGAGCGTCTTACAAATATCTCATTTGACCCTCACAGCAACCCTGGGAAGTAGGTGCTGTTACTATCCTTGTTTTAAAGTTGAGGAAACTGATGTAGGCATGGTTCAGTGACAGCTCTTCTGTTTCCTATTGTTTCTGGGAATGTATGTCCTGGCTCCCCACAAAAACTACAAACTTCTTGAAGGTAGGCATGATAGCTCTCTTTCATCTGCTGAAGTGACCAGAATAGTGTGGGAGGTTCTTACTGGAAAAGTTAATGTGTTCAATGTGTAAACCCAGGATTACACAGCTAGAAAGTGACTGAGGTCACATTTGAACTCAGATCTTCCTGACTCCAAGCCCAGCACTCTTTCCACTGTGCCCTTTAGATGCCTCCAGTATTGAAGATAATCTAGTTCTTTTACAGATGAGAAAAATGAGACCCAGAGAAGTTAATTGATTTGCCCATGACCACACATCTAATAAGTGCAAGAAGGATTTGAACTCAGGTTTTCCCGACTCCAAGTTCAGCACACTTGCCACACTACCTCTAGCCAGAAGCCCAGTCCTGCCTCTTACATGTGACTTTGTTCCAGTCACTTTACCTTTTTGGGTCTCAGTTTCCTTATCTGTAAAATAAGGGTATTAAACTCACCAGCTGTGCTCCCAAGTGCTTTCCCACTTTTAATCTAAGAATCTTTCTGGGAGAAGGAACGTCTAGAATAAGAGAAGCTTGCCTTTACTGCCTGGACACACAGCTGACCATTTTATTGTTTTATCTTCTTCTGTCTCCCTGTTGTTTCTGGGAATATATCACCTGGTTCCCCACAAAGACTATAAACTTCTTGAAGACAGATTCTATCTATATTTCTCTTCCATCTGCTGAAGTGATTAAAACAATGTGGGCGGGCTCTTACTGGAAAAGTTAAAGGTAGTTCACGTTCAGGCAGAAGCACAACATATAATTAGTCCTTAAAGAAAATCACAACCAGCCTCTTCATGCTTAAAACAAATCACCATGAAAAATGGAATACATAAACCTCTCTTAGTGAAAGAAAGATGGAACTGCATGGGTGAACACCTTGCCAATTGGTGAAGACAGAGTTTTTGTGATTAGCAAGAGTGACCAGCTCATTATTTTGGTCAATACAATGTTGTATTCTACAATAGCTATGAAACAATTTCTTTTCTTCTGGACTGAGAATGAACAAGACTTGGCAACTTTGTGGAAGAGGCTTGCTGCCCATCTCCATTCATTTATTCCCTTGGGAATTGGTAGAGGGGTGAAGGAGGTGGAGGAAGAGGGAAACAGAGTAGTAGTGAATTTAGCTATAGTGGATTTTTAGTTGGCTGAGCACATAAGGAAACTGATAGTCTAATGACCGGAGCAAGATAGGAAAGCCCCAGGGAACATTCCCCTGAGTCCCATGATCCCAGCAATTTAGGTGTAAAGGAGATGTGTAATGTCCATTGTGTAATGCCTATTTTGCAGGAGAGGTAGAATGGTAGGGTAGTCTCACACTCACTATACTTGCATTTGAGTACATCTTCCTCCACAACTCTTGGCCAATAAGAACCATTCTGTATCCCAGTGGTTCACAGATTTAGAGCTAGATGAGAGTTAAGAATCTACTTAGTTCAACCTCCACATTTTGCAGATAAAGGAACTGAGACCTGGACAGATTAAGTGACTTCCCAAGCTCACACAAGTCAGTAGTAAAATAAAGATTTGAACCTGGTCTTTCAAGTCCAGAGCCAGCAAGTCTAGTCAAATAAAGTCAATAAGCATTTTTAAAATTCCTGCTATGTGTGCTAAGCAATGGGGATTAAAAAAAAAAAAGACCAAAAAACCCAGTCCCTGCTCTCAAGGAGCTCATAATCTGATGGGGGTGGGGTGGGAGAGGGGAGAGAACATGCAAGCAACTATGTATAAACAAGATAGTTACAGAAAAACTTGGAAGTAACCTCAGAGGGAAGGCACTAGCATTAAGGGAGGCAGAGAAAGGCTTTTTAAAGGTGATTTATCTGGAACTTGAAAGAAGCAAGGGAAACCAGGAGGCAGAAAGGTGGAAGAAGAAAGTTCCAGGCATAGAGGATAACCAGTGAAAACGTCCAGAGTTGGGAGATAAAGGAAAAGCAAGAAATAGATGTGAAGTCCAACAGGAACTTGAGATACACAAGCACTGTGGTTGGGAGATCCATCCTGTCCTACCGGAAAGTCAGAGGGGTGAGGGGGGAAGACATAGGAGAGAATAGATTGGGGAGGGGTTATACAATGGGATGGCTGTTTGGGGCGGTGGGTAGGGGAAAGATGGGGAGAAAATTTGTAACTCAAAATTTCATGGAAATGAATGATGTAAACTAAAATAAATAAAAGTTTTAATAAAACAAAAGATATAGATGTGAAGAACAGCAAGGAGGATGGTGTCACTGGATCAGAGAGTACACAGAGGGGGCATTGTATGTAGGAAAGTTAGGAAGGTGCCAGGTTATAAAGGGTCTTAAAAGCCAGACAGGATCCTGGAAGTAACAAGGAATCATTGGATTTGGTCGAATAGAAAGATTATATGGTCTGAGTTGGGTTTTAGGAAGATTATTTTGGCAGCTAAAGTGGATAATGGACTGGAGTGGGAGAGGCAAGGAGCCCAAAAGGTTATTTTGATAGTCCAGGCATGAGGTAATGAGGACCTGCACCATGGTGGTAGGAGAGAATTGGGTGGCCACAAGAGATAAAATGTTTTCCACTGTATCCTGCAGCCTTCTTCTTGAGTCAAGGCACAGAATTAGTTAGCTGTTCAACAGGACGAGTCAAGGAATGTGAGCACACTACCCACCAAAAGTACTACATAAAGAATTTGGATTGAGAATAGTGTGGCCAGACCTGCTGCAGAGCTTATGATAATCATTCCAAACTGCCTAACAAAACAGTAGCAACAGTATAGTTAGAAATAGGAGTCCCCAAGATTTTACTAAGTATATTCTTTGCATTTCCACAAAACTTTTATGTTACTGGAGATAGGAAAAGTTGGCAGTAAAGTCCTTGAGAGATTGGTGGGTGTTGGAGTATGTAGGTATATATGTGTGTGCATATACACATGTATGTATGGGGACAACAGCAACCTAAAAGACTTTTCAGAGCTCCCTGCTGGGAATCCAAGCAAACCAGGAGAGTGTGTGTGTGTGTGTATGTGTGTGTATGTGTGTGTGTGTGTGTGTATGTGTATGTGTGTATGTGAAAAAAGAGAGAGAGAGAGAGAGACAAAGAGACAGAGAGACACAGAGAGACAGAGAGAGAGAGAGAGCAATAATATCCAGCCTGGCAATTTGGTTCTGAGGCATACTTATTTTATGTAGTTCCCCGGTTTATAACATACAATTCAAAGAGAAGATGATCTTAAAGAGTTTTTCTGTTTGACCTTAATGGAAATTAATGATTTTTAGAAAACTCATACACATCATGTACAAGATATTTGCAAAAGAATTCTGGGGAGGCACACCCTTGGCTCTCAGTGCTTCAAAATGAGGGTCAACTGGAAGCCTGAATAATTGTTACTCCACTTACCCTGGGGGAAATTTTGGAGCATTATGTCATGCTGGAGGCTTTTCTGCATTGCTACAGGCTCCACACACAACATTTCTGAGCCTCAGAGAAGCTGAAGGGAAGTTGATGAGGTCAAGAGCTCGCTCTGTTGTTGAAAAGCAGAGAATTCTATGGTAATTACTTAAAAAAAAATCAAAGGAAAAACCAAGTCTACAACAAGGAGTTCTGCAAGCCAGAGACTCCTTGGCAGAAGGTGGTCATAGGGCCTGAAGGAAATAAGGTGCCTTATATGATTGAAGTGGATAGAGCACTGAACCTGGTCAGGAAGACCCAAAGTCAGTCTGACCTCAGGCACTTCTGAGATGTCACCCTAAGCAAGTCATTCAACCTCTGTCTGCCTTAATTTCTTCATCTGTGAAGTGGGGATAATGATAGCACTTACTTCCTGGAGTTTTTGTGAGGATCAAATGAGACAATATTTGTGAAGCACTCTGGACATCTTAAAGTGCTACATAAATATTAGTTATTATTATTATTAATGCATTCTGTCCACATATCTACCTCATTCCTTGATTAAAATAGTGGCAGGAAAGTGGGACGTAAATTCTATTTGTATGAGGCAGAGAAGCAGAATGTCATAGAAGAATGAAACCTGGATTCATAATCAAAAGACCTGGAAGTGAATCATGCCTCTATTACCTATTTGACCTTGGACAGGTCATTGTACCCCTTTGAGTCAGTTTTCTTTAGATTTGGTGACCTCCAAGTCTCCTTTTGGTTCTGAAATCTCTGGAGGAACATATGAAGTGTTACTCTGACAGTCAACAAGCATTGATGAGGGGCTTGCAAAGAAACCTGTTCCTGAAGGTACATGAGAATTTGTAGACATTCATGTTTTAGAAAGGAGGCTCAAGGACTACTCCTCTGGCATGTTTTAGAAGGATTTCCTACTTTGGGTAGTTTGGGCTGGATAATAATCCTGACATAGCGGGTAAGTCAATCAACAAGCATTTATCAGGAGTCAGCTGAGTACCAAGACTTATACTAAGTTAGTACTGGGGATATAAAGAAAGGCAAAGCATGGTCCCTTCTGGGGAGTGGGGAGAGGGCAGGAGAAGTTACATTCTAATGGATGAGATAACATGTAAATAAACAGATACATACAAGATACATATACGGTAGATGTCATGCCCTCAACAGTAAGGAAAATACAGAAATGGGGAGGGTTTGGGCAAAAAGCCTTGTTATGCATGGAAGCTAGCTTCTAGAAATGCCCACAAGCAGAGAACCCAATTTGTGAACACTGCAATCCTTAATTCCCTTTCATTCTCACTCTTTTTGCATAACAATTTACTTTTCTTTTAGGTGCCTTGATTAAGGGTATCAATTCAGGGCCTTCTAGGTCCTCAAGTGCAGCCCTTTGACTGAATCCAAACTTCACAGAACAAACCCCTTAATAAAAGGATTTGTTCTGTAACACTTGGACTTGGTCAAAAGGCCCCATATGAGTATCTAGAAGACCACATGTGGCCTCAAGACTGCAGGTTCCCCACTCCTGGATTAAATCGTAATAGTGCAAAAAAGGTTTAAAAGAAAAGATCATCAACGAGCATGAGGACGAAATGTGAACAGAAGGCAGTGGTAGGCATGGTGCCTCAAGAATATCAGCATATCCTACATGGCGGAGATTTCCTATTCACCCCAATTATTTCATCCCTACATGAATGTGACCAAGGGAATATATAATTCATTCCTTACCTATCATCTTAATAAAATTTGACTTCCTCTTAGCAAGATTGAGCAGTAGATAGAGTGCCAGACCTGAAGTTAGGAAGACCTGAGTTCAAATCCAGCCTCAGACACTTAACTAGCTGTGTGACCCTGGGCAAGTCACGTAACCTCTATTTGCCTCAGTTCTCTCTTCTTTAAAATGGGGATGATAACAGCACCTACCTCACAGAGTTGTGAGGATCAAAGGAAATAACATCTGTAAATCACTTAGCCCAATGGCCGGTACAGAGTAAGTGCTATATAATTATGGTTGTTGTTATCCCTATTGGCATAGTACTGTACCTGAGCCATTTGTCAGCTACAAATACATCTTTTTATTAAAAAAATTAATAGCTGACATTTACATAACTCTTTAAGGTTTTCTCACTTGCTCTTCATAACAGCTCTGGGAAATTTCCTCTGTAGGTATTATTATTCCCATCTTACAGATGAAGAAAGTGAGGCTTAAAGAAAGTACATGACTTGCTCATGGTTATGTAGTGAGCAAGAGCCAGAGAGAGGATTAAAACCTGAGTTTTAATCCCCAGGTATCTACGGAATCCAAATTTAGTTTTCTTTTCAAAATACAGGGCTGTTTCTCTGTTGGCTATTTTCTTTTGATGCAGCTCATTTATTGGAGGGCAGTGAGTGAAAAGGCATGAATGGGAACATGTCTCACTAAATCCAAGGGATCCCAGTTGTCCCATTTGTCCCTGGACTGTGGCTTTGGATGTATAGATGGTGAGAAATAGGACTGATGAATCAAATTCTTTTTTAGGAAGCAAGTCAAATGTTTTATGCAAAAATATCTTTCAAGATTCAATTACTGGTTAAGTAATCATTGAGGGAAAATTCAAGTTGTATTTTATGTCAGCTTGTCTGTCATTTGTCTGTTCTTTGCTCAACTCATTCAGCTAACTCCACCCTGCATGCAAATTTGCCTCTGGAAATAAGCTAGGTCCTTGGCGAAGAGAATTAAAGCCTTTTACAAACAAGGGTATTATTTAACTAAATTATTAACTGCATACCTCTAAATGTTACCCCAATGGTTCTGAAAGAGTTAACAAGACCCCCAGTGTCTAATTTACTACTAAGGACTAATTTATACCCATGGAGGACCTAGACAACTATATGTCTCTGTGCCTCATAATATAAATATGAATATCTGTTGAAATCTGACTCTATTTTTTGGTGCAACTGCATATTAACCTTTGTGGCAGTCTGGTTCCTTGACACTGATGATTTGCGAGGTTATAAAGGATCAGATATGAGGAAGCAAGGTGGTAGAGTGGATAGAGTGCTGGGCCAGAAGTCAGGAAGACTCATCTTCCTGAGTTCAAATCCTGCTTCAGACACTTAGCCCTTTTTGCCTCAGTTTCCTCATCTGTAAAATGAGCTGGAGAAAGAAATGGCAAATAACTCTAGTATCTTTGCCAAGAAAACCCCAAATGGGGTCACAAGCATCAGAAACAACTGAAAACAAATAAACAACAGCAACAATAAAGAGATCAGATCTAACAGAATTCCAAGATAAGCTGACTACAATTATTACCTTGGTTGCCTCCTGCTTTCTTTTTGTGGGTCTTGGGAAATTACTGAAGTTCTTAACCTGAGATCTGTGAATTTTTAAAATTAATATTTTGATAATTATTCAATATAATTGGTTTCTTCTTTAATCCTATGTATTTGATGCATTTAAAAACATTATTCTGAGCTCACAGACTTCACTTGACTTCCAAAGGGGTCCATGACACAAAGAAGATTAAGAATCCTTGTCTTAGGCCCACTTGGGATCGGCTTAATGGCTGCCTCTGTATTGCGTCCTTTTCCCATGCTTCAGTTGACTACATTAATTGTAACTTGAAGGACTTATGATTCTTCCTGCCCTCATGATACATTTTGGAAAACTCTATTACCCTGTTAAGTTAAATTGCTCACTGGGCTCCTTTTGCTAAGATGTTAAAGTTTGTACTTTGCCTTTTAAAAAGTCAGCACTTATATCAACAAATGAGAAATGCAGCTCTGGCCTCAGAGAGGAGCATTAGTCTAGAGAGTACTTCTGAGGTTATTCTCCTGCTGACATCAGAACATGATGAGCTGTAGTGGCAAAAAGGGGGCACAGAAACCCATTAGGCATGATACTTGTGATTCCAGATATAATAAATATCCTGGACATAAAAAAAAATCATACTGCTTAACAAATAGGTCATTTGTGTACTGCATAGCACAAAATAGTGTTTTGAAATAGAAAATGTTGATTTTATTCAAAATAAGACAGTTTGCCACTATACTGATCTGTCATAGATAATAGAGCATAGATTTGTTTTCAAAGATTCATTTTTCAAAATTAGCACTATTTCAGGGTGTGATCTCCGTTAAGTACATGCCTTGTGGTGGTGTGGAAGAGAGAGAAACATCTCTTTGCCCATAGGCACATGCTCTGGTGCATATGGTTGGCTGTCTGGACTTATTGCTTTGCCAAAATTCTAATGCCAACATCTGCTTGTCAACCTTCTAAATGATAAAGGCCTAAAGACTGCCTTTATTGGTTCAGTTTTCTATTTGGTTATCGGCACATATAGTACACCTGCTGGCAGCATCCTAAAAACAAAGACAGGAACCCAAACAGACTGGGAAGTCTTCCAGAAATGAAAGCATCCTATATTCACTCATAGCTGAGCCAGCGTCCTTCCCTCTGCTTAGCCATGCGTGAGGATGACTCTTGAGGAGGAAATGTCTGGGCTAAGTGCCCAATCTGATTGAGCACCATAACCATTCTGTTGGAAGAAGACCAACACTTCACCTGGAAAGTCTATACAAAGGTATTCTGTTTGATAGGCATTGCCCACTGAAATATCTTTTTATGTTTTGGAAAGCTGGTACAGAATACTGCTTTATGGGGTGGGTGACCTAATGGGTGGGAGGGAACTCCACTTCTTCTGCTTGGTTTCCCAATCCAGACTTGCTCAATGCTTTTACTAACCCACCTTCTTCCTGAACTTGTGACTTACTGGAACTCCAAGATCCAAAGATAGTCACATCAATTCACATGCATGTTAAAAACATAATTATCAATGGTGCTCAACAATCGGGGAATGGCTGAATCAACTGTATGGGAATATAATGGTATAGAAATGTTGTATAGCATAGTGGACAGCATGCTGGATTTGGAATCAGGGATACTTAGGTCCTAATCCTAGTAATGTGACCCTAGACAAGTCATTTAACCTCTATCTGCCTCAGTCTCCTTATCTGTAAAATGGAGGGTTAGGGCAAGCTAGAACTTCTAAGGTCCTTTCCAAATCCAAATATAGGATCATATGAATATTATTATGCCTTAAGAAATGACATGTGAAAAATTCAGAGGAATTTGGGAAGACTTGTATGAACAGAGCAATATAAGAACTAGGAGAAAAATTAATATAATGATCACAACGATGTACATGAAAATAACAAAGACTTCAGAACTCTGGTCAGTGCAGTGACCAACTGAGATGTCAGAAGACGGAAGGTGAAGCATGCCTCCTGCCTCTCAGCTGAGAGGTGAAAGGCTAGAGGTTTAGAAAGAGGCATACATATTTGCATATATGTATGTATATCTATCTATCTACATATATCTCTAAGGGCTAGAGTTAGAAGTGACCTTAGAATTCAGTCCCCCTCATTTTAGATTCTCTACTGATAAAGAAACTGCAGCCCCTGGAGGTTGTGACCGAGATAAACATGTTCATATATATATATAATAAGGCTTTGTCTGGATAGCAGGTCTTCAAAAGTTTAAGTGCTGGGGTGGCTAGGTGGTGTAGTGAATAGAGCATCCGCCCTGGAGTCAGGAGGACCTGCGTTCAAATCTGGCCTCAGGCACTTAACACTTTCTGTGATCTTGGGCAAGTCATTTAACTCCAATTGCCCTGCCTTCCCTTCTCCAAAAAAAAAAAGTTTAAGTGCTTTTTGGACTTTAACAGTCTGTAATTCATCTTCACAATATTCTAAGAAATGGGCATAGGAAAATAACTAGTTTCACCCTTGGTGAAACTGAGAAATTAAATGAAAGAATTAAAAGCTACCCAGCATAAAAGTCTGTATCTATCTGATATCTAATATATATATCTATGTATATATATTAATAATGTTTATGTATGACAACAGTAATGTAATAAATACAACATATTATATATTCTCTCTCTTTCTCTCTCACACACACACACACACACACTCTCTCTCTCTCTGCAATAGTTAAGTAATCAAAGGCAAACAAGCCATAACCATATGAAAAATGTCCCAAAGCATTAATAAGAGAACTAAGGATAAAAATAACTCTGAGGTTTCACTTCCCACACACCTAAAATGGCAAAGATAATAAAAGATGGAAACAGTCAGTACAGGAGAGTCTGAGGAAGGATGAACACATTCATACACTCTTCGTAGAGCTGTGAATTGGTCTAATTGTTTTGGGAAACAATGTAAGAAAACTCACCAAACAATTCATAAACTTTGACCCAGTCATTCCTCTGTGGGCTATACAGGTCAAAGAGAGAAAGAAAAGTCCTGTAGATATAAAAATATTCATAGCAGCATTTTTTGGAAAGAAAATGCATGCCCAATTATTGGGGAGTGGCTGAACAAATTGCTATATATGAATAAAATGGAGTATCAGTGTGCCATAAATAATACCAAATATGTAGAGTTCAGAGAAACATGAGAAGATCCGAACTGATGCAGAGTGAAGAAAGCAGAAACAGGAGAAAATACGCACAATGAATAGAATGATGTTAATGAAATTTATACTAAAAGGAGCTGAACTCAGATTAATTGTGATGACCAATTTTGGTCTTGGAGAGAACAAATGATGAAACACAGTTCCTTCTTGTCAGTAGAGAGGCAGGGAATGTGGCAGTGGAATGTTGTATAGTGTTGGCAGTTAACATTCTTTAGTTGGTAGGTTTTATTTAACTGTTTTTCTTTGTAGAGATGGTTCAGTGGGGAAGGAGTAGACCAGGAAATGACAACATGAAAAACAATAGGCTTCAATATAACATTTTAAATCTTTACCCAATCCTTCTATTTAAATAAATTATGAAGTATGGGAAGTGCTCACTTAATACAGTGTCTAGTGCGATAAATGTACTGATTCTCCTGCTGCTTTCCCTGGATGAAAAATAAATATGACTATAAAGGAAAGGATTTAAAGTAGTTAATTGACTTTGACTTAATTTATTTTTTGTTTCTTCTTTTCGACACACCTCTTAGCAGTGACATAATTCTTTTTTAAAATTGATTTGTTTAATTACTTTTAGTTTCCAAGATTCATTTCCATAATCCCTTGAGTTTCAAATTTTCTCCTCCCCCTCCCCACCTCCCCATGGTGGTATGCAATCAAGTATAGAATCTGCAAATACTTGCCGTGACATAATTCTTGATGGGGTGCAGGGCATTTAGAATTCAAGTGCTTAGTATCAATCAGAATGATGATTATGACATGTGTCCCCCAAGTTCACACAAATCATAGTGACTGCTGTCTGTGCCACAATCGGATTTTTTTTTAAAAGAACAAACAAAAAATGGGGAGGGGGAATCAGCAAAAATGACTAGTATATAAAAATATAATACATGCAATTTTTCACACATATAGACCCCCATTCCCCCTATGCAAAGGAGTTGGGGGAGATGTCTTCTTAAATTTTTTTTGGAGTCAGGCTTTTTCTTTGTAATTCTGCAACACTCATTTTTAATGGCTTCACAATTGTTCTTTCCATTTACCCTGTTGTAGTCATCGTGCGTATTATTTTCCTAACTCTGCTTACTTCACTTAGCATCAGTTCATGGAGACCTTCCATGCTTCTCTGGAGTCATATTTGTTGTCTTTTCTAAGAGAACAGTAAAATTCCACTACATTCATGTATAACATGTTGAGCCACTCTTCAGCTGATAGGTTCATGCTTTTTCCCTCTGTTACCACAAAAAAGTGCTGCTATTAATATTTTGGTGTAGATGGGGTCTTTCTTTTTTATCAATGACCTCCTTAGAGTGTATAACCAAGCAGTGTAATATAATCCTTATGACTATTACCTCATGAGATCAGGGGTGGGCATATGAATATAGACACGTTTTTGCTGGATTTACCTTCCAACTGGCTATACTTTTAGCTGTGTGACAGTTATAAACAAAAACTTGGGGATGGAGATCATGACAATGCAGAAAAGAGACAATAGAAGAAGGCACTGAGATCATTTATGTTATCTTCCCTGAGAAAACATGGTATAAGACTTAGATTGCAAAGGGCAAGGAATCCCCCGTATTCATAGAACAACACAGTTTTTGTAGACACCTTGAGAACAGGATTTGATTCCAGACCCTATAGGAAAAATCATGAAGAGGTGGCTTATCACTTGAGTAAGCACCAATCTTCCTTCCTAGAGAAAGTAGAGAGATAAAGCTAGGGAAAAAATTAGGCCCACGTGTCCAAACCTCACTTAGTATATTAGGTTTTTGAGCTGGAAGGTGCCTCAAAGTTCATCAAGTCTAATATTCTTAATTTAGCAGATGCAGAAACTGAGGTCCTTGGAGGATAAGGGACTTGTCCAAGGTCACAAAGGCAGAAATGGACAGAACTGATATTTGAATCCAGGTCCCTCCTGTTCCAAATCCAATGATCTTTCTACCATGTCAATCATAATATCTCTTCTTTCACACCCCATTCTAATCTCTAATCAGAGGTTTCTAACATAGTTCCCACATTTCAGAACTATGACAGCATAACAGTTTTTAATCATTTAAATTATTTATCCTTCATTGTGCAATACTTTATGCTATTTTGTCATGTATAATTTATGACACCATTTATGTTGATTAAAAATAGATCATGGATACAGACAGCTCTAGAGTCTCAAGGCACAGATACTTCTCTACCAGACGAATCACTTGTGAATGAACAATAGAACATTCCACTTTTAAAAAAATCTTATTTTTTAAAACTGTAATGAGTTATTTATATGTTTTCCTCTTCATCTGCCTGCTTGCCCTTCTTCCACATAAATATGGACTCAAGGTTACCGTCCATTTCCTTCCTTTTTCTGGTGGGTCCCTTCTCTCGACTCTGAGGCACTCAGCAAGAATGCTAATTTCGCTTTTCTATTTTTAGTGGCAGACCATAAAGGAAGGCATGCATAAGTAAACATTTTAGAGTGATACAGAACAGACCTTACCGTTTTCATCACCTCTCCTCCTTCTTCACTTTTTACGATTTGGTTCACTCTCTGCCTCACTTGGCCCTGCCTGGCATTAGTTTTCTGCTACTGGTACCCTCCAGGGTACCAGCTCCTCATTTCTGTTTATACCCCAAATTTCCTGCCACCTTTCTACCCACCCCACTCCCAAATCTCACTTTGTTCTCTCAAATTTATAATCCAAGTTGTTCTTTCTTTACAATAACCTGATTTTACTTCTTTCCATAGCTATAAGGACTTAAAAGAAACCATCAAGTGATGAATTCAGGAAAAGAAGAGTGACCAAAAAGTCAAGAGATTTGAAGTGTATTTCTGGTTTTCCTCCTATATTTCCTTCTATCTTTACTTTAAGTAATCCCTTTCATAAGCCACATTTTCTTCATCTGTAGTCCAAAGGGACTGGATTTCATGATGGTAGACTATAAAGGGGGCATGCAGAAATAAATATTTTAGAGTGATTTGGAACAACTCCCAATTCATTTGTTCATTTTATGCTTAAATTTGTCCATTTTCCTTGCCTGGCTTTAATTTTCTAATATTTCTTAATTTTCTTTAGACTACCCTTGCCTTAATATTGTCTATCCCCCAATTAAATGGACCTTTCCTATCCACCTAATTTCGAGCAACACATTTATTAAGTGCATGCTGTGTGGAAGACATTATGCTAGGTGCTGAGGATGCAAAGAGAACAATCATACAGTCCCTGTCCTCAAGGACTCTACATTCTATTTCCAACTATACAGCATTCTATGTATCTATGGAACCTACACCATTCTCTCCTATTAATCATTTTTGCTACTCATAACTAATTACTTTGATTCTCTGCTCTTTTCTTTGGTTCTAAGACATTTGCCAATGAAAGCATCTTTCAATTTGAATTTTTATTTTAAAAGTTTCAGATCTCTACACTAACATCTGTTTAACTCATCACAAAGGAGGCCAACTTTAATGGCATAGTCTCTAAGCAAAGTACATTCACCTCATGAATGGAAACTCAAGTCACCCATGGCAGGATCACCCCTGTTCTTTCCATTTCCTCTTCAGAGCAGCGCAGTTTGGCAGCTGCAAATTAGTAAGCAGAGGCTGCATTATCTGGGACAAATGGAGCATATGAGACGTAGGGACCACTTTGTCAGTTGGACTTGGTTTCCCAGATTGACTGTTTTAGTCATGTATGTGATAAATCAATCTTTACACATATACCACAGCCCATCACTCACTCTTTTTACTCAATAATTCAGATGATCTGTGATTTCACTGGATTAAGTACATCTTCCACTCATCCAAATTCCAACCCCTCTAGGATTTAATAGATGGTTTGCATATGGGGGGGAAAAACAGTCACACACATAGACATAGACACACACACACACACACACACACACACACACACACACACCCCAAATCCATCATCCAATGGTCAAATATTAGAAAATTAAAACCAAAGAGCCTTTTCAGAATTGTGTGTGTGTGTGTGTGTGTGTGTGTGTGTGTGTGTGTGTGTGTGTGTGTGTGATTCTTCAGATGAGGGTCCATCACTGGGCCCCAACTTGAAACTTTTCCAGCTTGGTAGGATATGACTGAGTTTGCATTCCACTCATATTGGCATCTTGGGGCTGCTAGGTGGCTCAGAGGATAGAGTGCTAGGCCCCGAGTCAGGAACCTGAGCTCAAATCTGGCCTCAGACTCTTACTAACTGTGTGACCCTGGGCAAGTCACTCAATACATTTGCTTCAGTTTCCTCATTTGTAAGATGAGCTGAAGAAGGTAATGGCAAACCACTCCAGTATCTTTGCCAAAACAAACCCCAAATGGGGTTATGAAGAGTTGGATGTAAATGAAAAACAACTGAACAACAGTGACAAACATCTTGGCTTCCTAAACACAGTGTCACTTCTCTGCCTCAATGAGTAATGGAAGGCAGATTTGAGTATTGGCCAGAGCCAATTTTTTTTTTGTGCCATGGAACCCTGCAACAGTCTGATAAAGTCTACAGATTGCTTCTCAGAATGTTTTTAAGTGCACAAAATAAAATATACAGGATTATAAAGGAAATCAATTATATTGAAATAAAGATATATATTTTTTCCCATCCAGGTTTACAAACCTCTGCCCCTGAAATCTATCTATTGACTTTTTGGGGGGTCTGTGGGTCCCGGGTGAAGACCTCCTGGCATAGGCTTTCTAATGATCTTCAGGGAGGAGTTTGATAACTGGATGAGATGAAGTAATAACCAAGGAACAGCTTCCTTGTATGTTAATAGGTGCTCTCCTTTCCCTCATCAACCCCTGTTCCTGACCCAACACCCACACGTTTTAGCCTACACCAGGATGATGCCAGGTCAGTATAGAAAGAACTGACAAACACCAATCCTGGGATATGACTAACTTAGCTAAAGAAACAAAGAGAATTAGAAGTGTACATTAGCATGATAATTTGCAGAATGAGGAAGCACAACCAGTTCCCTCAGTTTCTACAGTCTTGTTGCATATTTGCTAGTAATGAAAAAGGCAGCTATGAGATGCAGTGCACAGAATGCCCCTGGAGTCTGGAAGACTTATGTTTCTGAGATGAAATTTGGACTCAGATACTTAACCAGCTGTGTGACCCTGGCCAGGTCACTTAACCCTTTTTGCCTCAGTTTCCCCATCTGTAAAATAAGCTAGAGAAGGAAATGGTAAATCACTCCAATGTCTTTGCCAAGAAAACCCCAAATGGGGTCACTAAGTCAGGTATGACTGAAATGACTGAACAACAACTGAAACATCATAGATTTAAATGTGGCAGGGACCTCAGAGGTCATCTCCAACCCCCTCATTTCATAGGTGAGGAACCTGAGCCCCAAAGATGGGTAGTGATTCTCCCGAGATGACACTGCTCTTATGAAAGGTGAAGTAGATTGTCATGTGGTCCCCATTTCTCCAGGAAAGTATTTGCCTTCTGCACAAAGGTGCCAAGAATCGCTTCCTAATTGCAATAATTTCAAAAAGCAAATATTTTGGGCTTCCTGGACGCTCCCATGTAGGTGAACCCTATATAGGACTGGTTTGAAATGTAGCATTTAAAGCTTACCCTGTGAAGGAAGTCATGTGAGAGATTTAATGCATGAGAGTGGGTGGGTATTAGACTAGATTTAGCTAATTACACTTTTTTCTCTTTGTATTTGGACAGACAAGAAAAAAAAACTTACCATGCTGCGACAAAGCCGAGATTACTAGGTTTAAAGGACTGAAACCATTCAATATCAAAATTAAAGCGCCGCTAGTCCATGAGACTTAGCTTGAGCTCTTTCAAAAACTGTAGCAAAAGGCTAAAGATTATATTCAAAAACAAGACCTCTGACCAGGAGATAAGAATGTTCCTTGAACAGGTTCTCCTCTGATTATACATCCACACCCATCTCAAGGTTAAAGGAACAGTAGGAGTGTGGTTCAGTGGTCAAAGGCCCTAGGTTTGAACCCTGGCTCTGCCATTTACTACCTGGGTGACTTTGGGCAAGTCATTTAACTTTGTTGGGTTTCATCTTCATTATTTATAAAATGAGAGGACTGGATTAGGCATGAGGATTGTAGTGATTTTGGATCCTAATATTAGAGCTGGAAGAAAACTTAGAGGAAAATCTAGTCCCCATTTTACAGATGAGGAAACTGAGTACCAGGGCAGTTATGTTCCTTGGTCAAGATGGCACGAGATTCCAACTCAAGTTCTGTGATTCCACAGAAGTTTCAAGGTTCCCTTTTGCCTCTAAAACTATGAATGTAAGCACCGCCTCTGTGTAAGTGGGGAAGCTTTCTCCTTATCTTCTCTCCTCCTAGGAAGTGACCTTCTGGGTAGTATGGGGGTGACATAAGAGGTGCTGGGGGGGAGTGGAGACACATGAGTTGTGCTGCAGAAGACTGGGAGGAAGAAGATTATAGGTGGCATGCCACAGTTGCCCCCTTTCAGGGTAGGGAAGTATCCATAGCAAGGACCATGTTTACTTGACTAAAAGTTATAAAGAACGAGTTGTAATAAAAAGTGACTTAAGATCCAGATGAGCTCATCAAAAGTATGTGGTTCATGGAGAACACCATCGTGCATCACTGTATGAGGAACAGATTTCCTTCAAATCTATGTAACCCTAGTCCCAATATAAATGGAAAAAAACTGAAGGAAACAGCACATGCCATCTCACTTTTTTTTTTGAGAAGTAGAATATATTTGACCCTAAAAGACATTATCTATATCTTCATACTATCAACTTAAGGCTTGGTTGCCTGTTTCCTGTTTGTGTGGCAACAAAGTTGAACAGTGTTTGTAAAGGGGAGGAGTTATTTAAAGAAGATGCTCACTGCACAGGAGAGAGTCTACCAAAAGCCAGCAAGAGATACCTGTTGAGAGCTTTTAAAATATGCCTCAAGGGACTTGAAAAATTCTGTGTAAGAATAGTAGCTAGCATTTATATAGCATTGTAAAGTTTACGAAACACTTAAAAATAGCAACTCATTTGATCCTCACAACAACCCTGGGAGGTAGGTGCTATTATTACCTCCATTTTACAAACGAGGAAACTAAGGCAAATAGAGAATAAGTGATTTGCCCAGGGTCACATTTGAGGTAGGATTTGAACTTGGACCTTTGGAGTCTAACTCCAGTGCTCTATCCACTGTACCACCTAGCTGCTTTTAGAGAAGTAATAAGATGCTAAATTTTTACATACTTTTAAAGAGAACGAATTCAGCTCATTGCCTGTGCATGAAGAACAGAGTCATAACTAGGAATTCTGGTGCCTGGAGCAAATTCATTTCAGGAGGAGCTGGAGGAAGAGTCTTCTTTGGCTGGGCGCAATGGCGCTGCCAGCCTGAACCCTACAGCACAGTGAACAAATCCCCATTCCTTGACCTCTCAACTTCAGTGGAGTGTGGGAAGTGGGCCCAGGGAAAGGGGACCTGCAGTGATGGGACCCTTGGGGATGGTGATTCAGGGCTGGGCAAGAGAGATGGTGGGGTGGTGGTGGTGATGGTGTGTGGTTGGCAGAGGATAGTATGGTACAAGGCTGATGACAAGTCCTGTGTGAGGTAGAAGTATGCCCTCTAGATGTTCTCCACTTCAGGAGCTGGGCAAAATCCCAGTCACCTTACCCCTCATTGGGACTCTGATTCCAAAGGCTAACTTTTAAAATCTTTGATGTTTCTGTCTAATTAATTCACTTCATTTCACTTAAAATTATCCAATAAGCATCTGCTATGTGCCAGGTGCTAAGTTAGGTGCTAGGAATACAAAGACAAAAACAGGGCAGTCCTTACAAGAGGAAGGATCCAAACTACAACACCTCTGATGCTCTTCCCAGCTTTCAATCTAGCAGCCCATGATCCTTGAACTTAGACCCTAATGAAGGATTCCTGTACATAGAGAAGTAAAAGGGAGGTCACCTGAATATTGCACCTTCTCAAGTCCAATCATCTCCTCTTCAGTGGAGATGCAGGGCATGGTAATCTGTAAGGTAATAAGTATGCTTTGCACTTTTTGAGAAAGAGGAGGAGGGAGGGAGCAGTGGAAGCTGACTGTCCCCTGAAATCTCTGCCTAGTGGCTTGGAATTATGTGATTCAGACTGGTCTGCTCTGCAGAGGCTGGCCAGCCATCTGTGATCATTCTTCCTCATCTTAATGAATGATATGTTGTGGGAGAATCCAATATGCCTACCATAGGTATGAAACAGATCTGAACACCTTGGAAAAAGAACTCAATCCAAGACTGTTGAAGTAGATGGGCAGGTGAAGAAGGTGAAACCATATTACTATACCATTTCTGCAACAATTTTGTGACCTGGGAGCTATGCTGTCTTCAGCTCCCACAGGATAAGGCTGTCATTATTCCAGCGTGACCACATTCCCCCACAGGGCTACATATCACAGACAGGGAGGAGACTAGTAGGGAGTAGATGGTGACCTTGCTTTGGAGGGTAATGATATGGTACCTTCCTAGTCACAAAGCAGACAATAAAAATCCATACGAATACATTAATTAATGTTGGCATAATTGCACAGAGACACTTTTATATTTGCATTTCTGTCTGGGTAAAAGTTGTCTGTTTGAGATTGTCATCTCCTGAAGGGCAGGGACCAGGTCTATTAATTTGCTTTTGAAAAGGGCAGAAACGGGGCAGCTAGGTGGTGCAGTGAATAGAGCACCAGCCCTCAAGTCAGGGGGACCTGAGTTCAAATCTGGCTCCAGAAACTTAACACTTACTAGTTGTGTGACCTTGGACAAGTCACTTACCCCCTGCCTTCCCCCCTCCAAATAAATAAATAAATAAATGGAAAGGATAGAAAAGCTTCCAGTAAGACTTAAAATCAATACCTTCAATACTGATTTCTAAGAGTTGCAAAGTTCATTCCAAAGTCCAGTTCAAAGTTAATTCCTTTAAAACCAACAAGAAAACAATGAGACATTTTGATAATAGTGAAGTTTCCTGGTTCTCACCCTTCTCCCTTCCCCATACAAACAGAATCTCAAGAGGAAGGAACTTCAGAAATCACCCAGTTTAATCTATATAGTAAGTCCCTTTATAACATACCTAACAAATGCTTGTGGCCCAAGGCAGCTAGGTAGCCAAGCGAGAGAGGGCTAGGCCTGGAGTCAGAAGGACCCAAGTTCAAATCCAACCTCAGACATTTATTTATTGTGTGACCCTGAGCCAGTCACTTAACTTCTTATCTGTCTCTGTTTCTTTAACTGTAAAGAAAGGGTAATAATAGCACCTACTTTAGATGAGATAATATTTATAAACTACTTAGCATAGTGCTTGGCACATCAGAGGTACCTTATAAATGCTACTCCTTCCTTTTCATGAATGCTTCTAATAAGAGGAAACCCAGAAGTCTTTTCTACTTTTGGATATCTCTAGTCATTAGGAGCTTTCCCTATGGAGCATCCTAAATCTGTCTCTTGTGACTTCCATTCATTGCTTCCAGTCCTGTTCTCTGGGACCAAGCAGAGGTCAGAATGACAGTCCTTTATATATCAAAGGCAGCTTTTATATCTTCCCTAAGTCTTCGCTTTTTGTTCAGTCATTTTTAGTTGTATCTGATTCTTTGTTACCCCATTCGATGTTTTCTTGGCCAAGATACTGGAGTAGATTGCCAACCAGCTCATTTTACAAATGAGGAAACTGAGGCAATCAGGGTTCAATGACTTGCCCAGGATTGTACAATTAGCAATGGTCTGAGGCCAGATTTGAATTTAGGGAGATGAGTCTTCTTGACTCCAGGCTCATAACATTATCCAATGAGCCACCTAGCTGCTCCAGCTGCCAAATATACCCAGTCCCTTAAACTGACCCCCATTAACCATTACCTCTAGGCTCTTCATCATCCTGAGTATTCTCCTTTGGATACTCTCCAGGTTGTCATTTCCTAAAATGTGATACTTGGAACCAAACACAATACTCAGAGTATGAAGGGATCATTATTGCCCTGGTCCTGGGCATTATACTTTTCTTATTGCCAGCTACCATGGCACCAACTTTTTAGTCTGTCATGTTCCTTGCTAACACATGGTGACCTTGTGTTCCACTAAATCCATCAGATATTCTTCAGATAAACTGTGATTTAGCCATGCCTTCCCCATCTTGAATTTGTGAAGTTGATTTTTTAATCATTTTGTCATTTCATCTGTAAAGCTGTATACTTTAAGAGTATGACTACAGTGATACAATATCATTGCTCATTGGGATCTTTTTGTATCCTGATGCCGTCTCCCAGTGAGTAAGCTATCCCATCTAACCCTATGCCATCTGTAAATTTGATAAGCTTGCCATCTATGGCCATATCTAAGTTATTGATGAAAATGTCCAAAACAGTTTTTTCTTTTTTTGAATAATTTTATTTTTCCCAATTACATGTAAAATAATTTTTAAAATTCATTTAAAAATTTTGAGTTCCAAATTCTCTCTCCCTCCCTGAGAGGGTAAGCAATTTGAGACAGGTTATACACATGCAATCATGTGAAACATATTTCCATATTAGTCACATCTTCTTAAAAGAAAACGGGGGGGGGGGGGGCAGCTAGGTGGTGCAGTGAAGAGCCCTGGAATCAGGAAGATCTGAGTTCAGAATCAGCTGAACTTTATTGAGCACCTACTGAATGCTACAGGGAATTCAAAGCTAAATAAGGCAGGTACTCTGCTGCCCACAAAACGTAGCCTAGTAGGGGAGATGAGGCATTTACAAAAACATCCATAATGTGTGACTGAATGTGATAAGCACTCTAAGATAGTAAAAAGAACTACTGAAACATAGAGGAGGGAGAAAATTTCTGATTGAGAAGCTCCAGAGAAGGCTTCATGAAACAGGTGATATTAGACATGAGTTCTGAATTATGGGTAGAATTTCAACAGGAAGAATGGCATCGTAGGTAGAGGATGTCGTGTAAGCAAAGGCAACGAAGTGAGAGAGCACAAGCACATACATCCAGGATGTGAAGGGCAATAAGGTCCAAAGAAAGGAAGGCGTTGAATGATACACTAAGGAGTTTGGCTCTACTCTGTAAGAAGTGGGAGCCATGGAAGGTCTGAGAACAAAGGAGGGTTGTTTTGTTGTTTTCCTTCTTTGCAGCAACTTCAAAAGTATCAAGCGAAAGTCAAACATTCTTTCTGAAGGAAACAATTAGGAAGATGTCATTCCAAAGACTCTGCATTAAGGCCTCAGAAATAAACATGCCTGTTGTCTCTGTTAAGAGGCTATTTCAGGATGATTCCCCGGTGAGCTTTTCGTTGGAGAGAGTAAAGAACATTTTTCCAGAAAACACTTAAGAGGGGTTACCCATTGTTCTTCTGGGAACATTAAGGTAAAAACTTACTACATATGGCTGGAAAATATTTCTCTGTCAGTTAGATCACTACCAGGTTTCATTTCTAAGAAGAACCATTCTGAAGGAAAAAAAAGGAAGGGGAGAGTTGAGTTGGGCAGTGGCAGATTAGGAGTGAGAGGAGAAAGAACAAAGTTGGGTGAAGGGAATCTGTTTCTCTATCAAAATGTCCCTGACAGGAACAACCTTTCCCCAGATTGCAAATGGTGTAAGTAGGACAGTTAGGGTAGGCAAAGTGGACTCGGATACTCAGAACTATATGGAGCCAAGGAGAGAAAAGTCAGAACCACAGAGGGATATGAACCTGGGGACAGACAGGGAGTTTGGTTAAACATTCAAAATCAAAATACATTTTCTTCACCTCTTGAATTTAAGAGTATGTTTGGCCTTCTGGCATACTCTAAATCCAAAAGGGTTATCTAATAATTCAGAAAGGGAGCGGATAGAAACCTGGCCTGAGACTCAAGAAGACCAGTGTTCAAGTTTGACATAAGTAAGTGACCTAACCTCTCAGTACCCATAAGCAACTCTCTAAGACTCTAAATTGCATCTCTCAGTAGTGGGAGTTTCCACATGGGGAGTTCCCCACCTTCCCTTCCCCATATCAGTCACATTACAGGTCTAGACTTCCCTCTCTCCCTCCCACCCAAAAAACCCCCACAACCAAAAAATTAACCACTACCCAAATTACCCAGAAGTATCCACAAGAAAAAGAAGGGAAACTGGCTTCATATATGTGCAGTACTTTACAAATATTGACCAAATTCTCTTTATGCTGGTCTTTGGAGAAGGGAGGTAGAGAGGGAGAGATGGAGAGGTGGAGAGAGAGAGAGCGAGAGCGAGAGCGAGAGCGAGAGCGAGAGAAGCCTTAGACACTTACTAGCTGTATTACCCTTAGCAAATCACTTAACCTTTGTTTCCCTTAAACCACTGGAGAAGGAAATGGCAAATCAGTCTAGAATCTTTACTTTTATACAGTTATTAGAGCTTAAAACTGCACTAAGAATTGTGGGATATCCTGTGTCATTTGAAAAGCACTTTACATGTATACAAGATCTCATTTGGACTTCATGATAGATAGCCCTGCGAGGTAGGCAACATCAGTACTATAATCCCCATTTAGTAGGTGGGACTCAGTTTAAACGACTCAGGAATGATTTTCACAGTTAGCCTCAGTGGAAAGATTTGAATCCAGGCCTTCCTTGCTGACAGACAGCAAAAAGCAGAACTGAGACTAAACAAACCAGCATTCTAGATATGACAGTATGCTATCTATCTATAACAGTCACAAAAAAAGATCCTGGTAAGGATTAAGAAAAGTTACATCCAGTAACTCATGACTTCCTTGCTCTAAACAGGACCTTTAGCTGCCTAATGACAGAAAAGAATTAGCTACTTTCTATGAGGACAGGTTAAGATCAATTACTTTCAACCCTGGATAACTAACAGTTAGTACACATTTATTAAGCATCTACCATGTGCTAGGCACTGTGCAAAGTGCCGGGGATACAAACACAAAGACAGACAGTCCTACCTTCAGGGAGCTTACAATCTAAACACAAAAGGGAGCCGAGAAGTAGGGAAAGCGTGATGGAGTCAGAGATGTCCCAGAGTGGTGCAGCCAGGTGAGAAAAGAGATGTTCTGAGCTGAACTGCCTCCTTAAATGGAGGTTTTGGAGTTCATTGCTCCACCCTTCAATCAGAGGGGCTGAGGTCAGTGATGAGGTGGATAGGATGATGGGATCTCAAAGGATAAAGAGGGCTCCTAATAAGGAGCTTTCCTGGGTCATAGCAGAGAAGTCAGAGATGTCCCAATGTCACCCCAGTAGGTGAGAAATAAGTAATGAAGTAACCAAAAAATGACTTAGCCTTAGGTTGGGTACAGGGACCTGATTCTTTCTTTCTTCCTTCCTTCCTTCCTTTCTCCTCCTCCTCCTCTGTATAATCACAGTGGTGCAGTGGCTTCCTTGGAGTCAAATCTCTCAGACACTTACTAGCTGTATGACCCTGGGCAAGTCACATATCCCCATTTGCCTCCATTTCCTCGTCTGTAAAATGAGCTGGAGAAGAAAATAGCAAACCACTCCAGTATGTCTTCCAAGAAAACCCCAAATGGGTCCACAGAGAGTTGGACATGACTGAAATGAGTGAACAACAAAAACAGTAATAACCCAACTAAACTAATGTCAACTAAGATATGAAAGAAAATCACAGAGGTGTCCATAAAGAAGCAGATATATTAGGGAGACATGCACAAGTATTTTTTTTTTGCATTTACCACCACAGAACCCCTCTGTTTCTGTGGCTTGGATAATAAAAAAATTGCTCCCGTATGCTTGACAGGAAAACACATACTTGAGTGATCATGAAACACTGAGCTGATTCTATTTGGGGGAAGAACAAATTTATCTGTTCTTGAAAGAATCCTAGAATATTAGGGTTAGAAGAGGTCCCATCAGTGGGCAGGGGTGTTGTGAGGCTTGCCAGTTATTATTATTATTATCATGATTTTCTTCTCTGAGCCTTCTATTGCATTCCTACTGAGTCAAGCAGTGTTCATAGAGTAATACAAGGGGATGTGCCTGTAAATGTTTAACAATCAGCTGGAGACAAAAAGGCGACACTGCATACTTGTTCACACACTTTTGAAGTTTAATTTGCATGGGGGCGGAGCCAAGATGGCGGCATAGCAGCAGCAACATATCGCAGCTCTCACATAGCCACCCCAAAATACCCATAAAATAGGACTCTAAACCAATCCTAGAACTCCAAAACGCACACAAAGATACTTCCCACTAAAGTCAGCTCAGCTATGAGGAACCATATCAGCACTGCGAACCAAAACCAGCCTGGCCTAAAGCCGCGGCTGTGCCCCCGGGCGTGGCTGGATGTGAGGTGCAGAGGAGGCTCTCTGGTGAGCAGATTAGAGGCAGCTGCAAGCGTTCAGTACTAGGTCAGTGGGGATTGTGAAAGAGGGAGAAAAGCGTCCAGCCAAAAGGCCTCCAGAGCAGAAAAGCGAAAGGCAGAGGTTTTGCACCCGCCTCCACATTGCAGCTTCCCGCCCGCAGCCTGCAAACAGCAGGGGGACTAAGCGATTGTTCTGAGGCCAGTGCTCTCGAGTTGAGTGGCCTGGATCTGGATCGCCGTCTTGGGCCTCAGTCTTGGAGTCTTCATTATCCAGTCAGCCAGAAGTAAGTAGGAAGAGTCCCAGCATCTTCCTGAGAGCTACGGCAGCCGGGAGGACCCCAGTGATTTGGGACAGAGCTTTCCCTTCTGGAAGCAGAGCCCCACAGAGATTTAAAAAAAAATCACGGACT
>CM053582.1:297092985-297103151 GCA_028627135.1 Pseudochirops cupreus | reverse complement strand
AAAAAAAAAGTTTAATTTGCATTATGAACATTTTCTTAAGCCTAGACAACCAACAAAACAATAAACCAGATCCTAATTTTAAGTAATTGTTTATTTCTGAGGTATAAACGTTGACAGGCTCACAGGGCTCTTTTTGTTCTGGGAGGAGAGGCTTGTGACTCCTCCTTCTTCTGATGGGATCCTTCACCTCAGGTTTGGCTACCAAGATCTGAGCTTTCTTTTGAGGCACTGGATGGGTCCCCCTCTCAGCCAGGAGACCTCTCTTAGCCTCCAAGTCACTGTCACCTTCTTCATCAGAGGAGGAAGAAGAGGTAGAGGGAAGAACTGCTGGATTTTTATTTTGATAGCGCATCCTGATGGCATCTCCAGTTCCTTGGCCTTGGAGCATCTGCTACCAGCTGACACTGCCACATGCTTCCTTGGTCTGATCCTGGGATGCTTCCTCCTTTCTGATTCTGCACCTCCTTATCACTCTCCTTCTTCTGGAAAGCCAGAAACAGTCTTTGATCAAGGATTTTTCCTATGGTTCCCAGCTATTGTGTTTGGAGGACCATTCTTACCACTTCACCAGGTAACTCTTAACTTCCCCTTATGGAGTGACATTTTGCTCAGGATGCCCTCGGGGGCAAAGATGCTGCTTAACTCCTCCATCCTGCCCCTGTAGGAGCTGCCGGGCAGAGCGAGGACACACCACAAATTATTTTCTTTTCCCAAAAGCTTTCCCCCATTCCATCCCTCGTCCTCCACTGCTCCCACTCCAAATCTTTGGTCCTATTCAAGTCAGTTCTTTATCTAATCAAGTCTGAACTGAATGCAAATTCTTAAAATAAAGAATGACCAAAAAGAGTCTGCTTGCTAGGCCTGGGTATCCAGTTTCTCTGTTGGTTTACTAAACAATATATAAGCCAGGTAAAGACTGGGCTTCTCTCACACTCTCCAGACACTGTACTTCCTCCCTCTGGGGCCAAAGGCTAGATTAATCAGATGTCCTTTAAAAACAAAACAAAACAAAACAAGTATATTGTTCTTTTGGTCTCAGTTTCCGAAGGAGCCTTTTGAGGACAGCAGATTGTTTTTCAAGTAGGTATTCCACCTTATCACTTTTAAGTTTGCCCAGGCTCAGAGAGTGTCTCCAGCGTGCTCCAATATAGGGGAATTAAGTTTGCCAATTAAAAAAAAAAGGCCATTATTGCCCAAGATACTTCAGATGACCAGATATCTTACTTGGGAGGAAAGGTCTTGCTTTAGAATACTTTTCCCAAACCAGTCTCCTCAAATCTAGAGCAGCAACCTGGATCCCTATTTTCTGTTATACAAATGTGGACCTCAGGGATACAAATCCAATTTGGGCAAGTGGACAGAGACATACAGGCAGGCAGAGACACTGAAGGCAAGCATTAAAATTTGACAGTCCTGTAGCTGCTCAGTCGTGCCTGAATCTTTGTGTCCAGTTGGTCATGAACTTCTCATGGACTCCATGATCATGGAACTCTCCATGACTCTGGGGTTTTCTTGACAAAGATACTGGAGCAGTTTGCCATTTCCTTCTCCAGCTCATTTTGCAGATGAGGAAACTGAGGCAAACAGGATTAAGTGACTTGGCCAAGGTCACACAACTGGTGTGAGGTTCAGATGAGGCCAAATTTGAACTTGGGAAGATGAGTCTTTGTGACTCCAGCCTGGCGCTCTATGGACTATGGCTTCGCATAGTTGCCCCTAAACAGTCCTAACAGAGCTTAATTATTTGAATTTGCCCTCTAAGGTGAATTTGGCCTCTGAATGGTCCTGGGGCACACATTCTCTGTGCCAGGAACCCAGAGCAATACTACTGGGTCACTGGTCTCCTTCCAAGCTTCAGTGGCTTCTTTAGTCCTGGTTCTGTTTGGGACTCTGAACAAAGATGCCATTTAGGATTCCATTTGAAAGTGGGCTGCGAACACCCACTTCTTGTACAGAGTGACGCTTACCACACAGAAATCTGGGGTGATTAACACTGAATCATCCTGATTTTGAACTGAACATAAACTAGTAATGTATACTGAATATAAACCAGAGGGAAGCTTCATCGTTTCCCAAACTGCCCACACTGAAAGAATTTAGTTTGTCATTAGGAGCAGTGGAAATGCAAATTGAGTCAATATTCACTATCTTACCTTTTTTTAAAGCGCAGCTAGGTGGCACATGGAATAGAGGGATGGGCCTGGAGTCTGGAAGACCTGAGCTCAAATCTGGCCTCAGACACTTACTAGCTGTGTGACCCTGGGCAAGTCATTTAACCCTATTTGACTCAGTTTCCTCACTTGTAAAATGAACTGGAGAAGGAAATGGCAAACCACTCCAGTGTTTCTGCCAAAGAAAACCCCAAATGGGATCACAAATAGTCAGACACAACTAAAACAACTGAACAACACCTGTTTTTCTTTTGTTTGTTTGTTTTTTTGCTTTTTGGAGGGGGTCAAGTGAGCTGCTCAAGGTCACACAGCTAGTAAGTGTTAAGTGTCTGAGGGCACATTTGAACTCAGGTTCTCCTGACTCTAGGGTTGGTGCTTTATTCACTGCGCCACCTAGCCACCCTATAACAACACCTTCTTTAAGCTGCAGGGTTCAATCACTTGCCTCAAACCAATCAGCAATCAATATATATCCTCACCTGGGCCTCAAAGACTGGGTTAGCTTTGGGGTTAACATGAATTAACTGAGTTAAATGAGTTAACTTTTCAAGTAGGAGAAAGAGGACAAAATCCAATCAAGTTCAGTTAGTTGCTAGAAGTATAACCACAAAGTTTACTCATTCTCGTCTGATCTCACATTCAATACTTTTTAAGAAAATGATCGACAAAAGAAACATCTTAGAATTGAGACCTCAGTTGGCATGAGAAGGGAAGCCTTGGCCTGGAAGAGACCTTGAGAAGTTATGGCCTGTCTTCAGAAAGGGATCACACCTTTTCTCACTGGGAAAACATCTCAAGTACACAAAGATTTATCCTGTTTTCAGTCTTATTTTTCTTTTGAGTAAGTAATTCAAGTGTGAGATGATGAAGACCTAGGGTTTAGGGTAAGAGAAGATGTTAATCTTGGGTCAGCAGTCATAGTGTTAAATAAATGAGAATTCTTGGTCATATCCTGGATTTTTTACCCCGTTTCCAGGCACTCCAATTCTCACCAATCCTGATGAGTTGGGAATAGCTGGTAACTACACCCAGGGGATACCCTGCCCCCAGCTGTACTGGGTCTTTCATACCACGTACCTAGATCAATTGTCTTGGCGGGAGAATGAAAATTGTCTTTTTTTTTTTTAAACTTGGATTGAAGAGGGGGTAAGGGATATAAGGTATGGCTTACATCTAGGCCGGGGAACAAGGAAGCATGGTTTTTGCGAGGCCTCTTTAGTCTCAATATAAATACTATATACAATTTGGCCAGTATGGTAGCATTTGTTCAGAGAGAAGCCCTATCGATCAATCACTAAACAAGTTTTGATTAAGCACTTATTTACTTGGCACCGTGGGACACAGAGACAGTCCTTTGCTGGAATAATTGCCCCAGTAAGGGAAGAAACTTACCCTCCTTAAAATAAGAAAAAAATATATTTTGGGTTCCTTTCTTTTTTAATCTGGAAGATATGAAAAAATAGAATTCTTTGTTGTATTATGTACTTAGAGCTTCCCACCTAAAATACAAACCTTTGTCTAGTTCTCTTCATCTTCCCCACAATCTCCTTTCCTCTCCTCCTTCAGCCTTGCCTCTGCCTCCCCCACTCCTCTATAAACCTTTCAGTTCCAGAAACTCAAAGTTCATCTGTATCGTCTTTAGGAAGGCCCAGGAAAATTTCTTCATAGCACTGTGGGGCTTTTATCCAATATATCTGCTTTTTCAGAAATCTTCCAGGAGGATATGAAGCAGAGAAAAGACTGACACATTTCCAGACTCAAAAGATAAATAAATTTAAAAGTCACAAGTTGCCTGTGTTTCCCTTAAAGTCTGCTTTCCTTGTTAATGCCTCTTACCATAGAAATACTGTATTGAGTCAACATTTACCCACATTCACATTTGTCTTTTGGGCGTAGGAATGACCTTCCATACGAGGATCATGGATTTTGGAGCTTGTAGGAACTTCAGAGGCTATTCAAGGCAACTCTCTCATTTTGCAGATGAGGTAACTAAGGCAGAGGGTGGTTAAGGGACTTGTCCAGGGTAACTAAGCTAGCAAATGTCTGAGGCTGGCTTTGAATCAAGGTCTTCCTAACTCCAAATCCAGGGCTCCATCCTATTAGTTGATTTGTTTTGTTTTGTTACTTGTTTGTTTTATACCACCTGCCTCTGCTGAGTGGCCTCAGGGATGTGCTGGTAAATGTTTAACAACCTGCTCTCTGAAAAAAAGGATGCAAGACACACTTTTCATTTAATCTGCAGTATTAACATTTTCTCTGTTGCTTTCTTCAGATTAGAATCAAATCAACAAAACAATCAATCAAACCCTGATTTGTAGCATTTGCCCATTTCTAAGGTGTAATTTCTCACACTAAAAATTTAACAATCAGCTTTATGAGCGGGTTCCAGCACACCCTCCGGTACTCTTCTATTTCATTTATGGTTATTTGAATCCACCTGCCTTTCCCTCCACTCCCACCCAGATTCTCCCTCTCAGCAAGGCCTCTCTAGGACTGTGGTTCTTAACCTCAGATCCACAAATTCCCAACAGCTCCCTGGGTAGATTTCAGAAGGTCCATGAACTTGAATGGAAAAAAAATTTTATTTTCACTAACTTTTAACTGAAACTCAGCATTTCCTTCAATATGAATTAAAACACAAACCAGTCAATTGTTATTCTTAGGAGGGGGAGCAAATGCACTAAACCAGAGGTGTCTTGACTCCTACCCAGAACAAGTGATTTTCTTTTCTTTTTCTTTTTTTTTGCTTTTTGGAAGGGGAGGGCAGGGCAATTGGGGTTGATTTGCCCAAGGTCACATGGCTAGTTTTTGTGTCAAGTGTCTGACACCATATTTGAACTCAGGTCATCCTGACTCCAGGACTGGTACTCTATTCACTGTGCCACCTAGATGCCCAAAGTGATTTTCTTTTACAAAATACTTTTCTCTATCCTATCACTCCTTCTCCCTGCTCCCACCCCAAATCAGGTTTTGGTTTGCCAGAGCAGCTCATGACATGACAAAAAAAAAAAGTTAAGAATTAGTGCTATAGGACATAGTGAATTAGCTTGGTGGGTTCTCATTCAATGCTCCACCAAAGTTACCTAATGCAATGTACCACTATATACTGCCTAACACTTTGGACTATATTTGAAGTTTTCATTTCTCTATAATCTTTCAGTTTAGCCTGTGGAGGAGGAAAATGGAGCAAGGGGGTAGAGGGACTTGACCTGTCATCATATACAATTTGGTGAATAGGAGAATACTGTTTATGCTAGTTCCTCAGCACAAGCAAGAGAGCATTAATTTTAATTTGGGGAGTTGTAATGACATGCACAAACAGATTCCCAAAAGAATGCTACTGTGAACAGCTTTTAAGGTTCGGATTACACAGTATAGTGAACACTCCATTTATTCCATTACAAATCAAGGCAAACATTCACAACAAATCACAATATAATATTCACAACATTACATTTTATCACAGAAAAATCACAATATAGTGTTCATGACACTTTAACATTAGAATGGCCACACAGTTTTCACTACAGTGGCCACAATATTTAGAACAAGGAATAAAAGAATTAGGGAAACCCTCCTCACTTAATCATTCAATCAATTCACAATATATCAATCTTCCACTAATGGGGCAACCATTAACTTGGTCAGTCACTAATCTAGATTCACAATTACTAAATATCATTAATCACTAAGTACAATCATTAGAAAATTACACAAACCCTCCACCCCTCGATGTCCAGCAAACCTCAATTTCATCCAAGGGGAGGCCTTTTCTTCATCTTGATTCTGGGTGGTCTCTCTGATTCCCTGGATCCCCTTCCATGTTTCCAGCTCTTACCTGAATCCACCAAACAGTCACCTGGATTCAGAGGCAGACAGCTCCCAGGTCCTTGTCCAGTCCTCCGGGCAGTCCCTGGCACACACCAAAGTTCACAGGGTCCAGCACATCTCAAACCCTTCACCACTTCTGTTGCCAGGAACTCAAAGATCAGCCAAGCCACAAACCAGCAATGGCTTATTTTGGTCATGCTTCTTCAGTCTTCCAGCAGTTCAGCTGGCCTTAGGACCCAGGAGAAATCTTGGCCTTCCAGGAGGTCTTCCAGGTAAGCCCTCTCAGCCTTCACCAGATTCTGGTCTCAAGAAAAACTCTAACTCAGTTCTCAGTCAGCTTCCAGATGCTAGAAGGGAAACTATCTCTCTCTCTCTCAAGAAAATTCCAACTCGCTTCTCCAGTCTAGCAGCCCAGCTCCCAGATGCTGGAGCAATTCTGCTTCCTCCACTAGGTGGAACATTCCCAATTCTGTCTCTCTGTCTCTTTGTCTCTAGAACTCTTCTTATATACACACACTGGCCTCCTGTCTCAACCAACCCCCTCCTGCCATGTCAGGACAGGAGAAGAACTCACACCTTCTATCCTAAGTTACTAAGTGCTAAGCATCTGCTAAATTGATTGCTGTTATAGGAGTGAGCTCAAAATGCCCCCGATGGTAACTGAACATCTCCTTACAAGTTTGAAGGGGACAATCTATACTTTTGGGGGGAAGGTCAATCAGTCATTCAACTAGCATTTATTAAGAGTTTACTATATGCCACTATTTTGAGGATACAAAGAAAAGCAAAAGACAGTCTCTGCCGTCAGGCATCTTACAGTGTGATAGGGGAGCCGGCATGCAAACAATTCCATGTAAAAAAGCTAGATACAGGATAAGTTGGAGCTTACCAACAAGGGAAGCCCTACAAAATAATTTGTGCATTGGGCTCTACTCAAGACAATCACAGAAAAATAAGACAATTTTGCAAATATCGCTTAGGATTCTAAATCCAAATTCTTGGTGCTTAAACAGACAGCCACAAAAACACATGATTCAGAAGGAAAAAAAAGAGCAATTGAATCCTACCCTCAAGGACTGTTAGGGACCAAATTTTATAACTTGGTGGCTGAGTGGCGCAGTGGATAGAGTGTGAAGCCTGGAGTTAGGAAGACCCGACTTCAAATCCTGTTTCAGACACTTATTATTTGTGTGATCCAGGGCAAGTCATTTAACCACTCTCAGTTTCTTCAACTGTACAATGAATATTGTAATGTAAAATATAATATAATGAATACTATAACATATAATGTAATGTAAAATAATAACAGAACCTACCTCTCAGGGTTGTTGTGAGTGAAGACTGATTGAGATAATAGTTGCAAAGATCTTACTTAGCACAGTGCCCGGCAAACGGTAGGTATTTAATACATACTTACTTGATTCTTTTTTCCTTTTCAGAAGGTAAAGATTAAATTTATGGAATCCTAGGAATAAATGTCTAAAGGCAGAAGGTAATGAAAATGGCATGGAGTCTTCTCCTGCCATGGGACTGAACATAGCAGAGGAAGAAAGGGAAAGGTAAGGAGGAAAGTAAGGTGGCTCCCACCTCTATTAACTCTGACCCAGTGATCCAGGATGTGACAGGAAGCTGGTCAACCATGGGCCCAGAAACCAGGCAGACTTCCCAGTATTCATGATTTCACTCAAAGAGTGTCAAAACTGAAGTTTCAACCCAGATTTCTAAACTGAGTAGAATGACAGTGTCTTTTGGGAATCAGAATGTGTGTGTGTGTGTGTGTGTGTGTGTGTGTGTGTGTGTGTGTATGTGTAGAGGAGGGTTATGCTTGATCAGTTTCCCCAACTTGATCATTGCATACTGTAGTGGCAACCACACTGGCATACCCAGGATGGCTGCTAGCACAGGTTCTTAGATCTGCTTTACTAGAAAAGCTAGCTTTTTAAGGGGTAAACAATCTTTTAAAATTACATTCACTAGTTCAAGGGGAAAGTCAGCACCCTGAACTTCAGAGAAAATACAAAGAGAGAAAATACAAGCAGAGAAATAAAGACCAACAGACAGGGTTCTGACTTCCTGAATCAACTTCACAAACATCCCTGGATCCAGAGAGCCTTTATATCAGAGCAGGTGGGGAGCTCTGAGCATATGGCCACTCAGAATCTTGACCAGGGAATCACAAGATCCTTCTCATTATCAAGCCCCCAATGCAAAATATCAACTCAGAATATATATACGCTTCTCAGAGCCAGAAGACTTCACAATCCTCTTATATAATTAGAAATTAGCAAAAGATGTGAAAGCCTTCCTACAAGCAAGTCTCCCCTAAACAAGCTTCCTTTAATGGGCTCTACGTGGGGCCTGTTAGCGATCTGGGAAGATCTTATATCCATTAACATTACACATACCTGGAAAGTCTTGGTAAACCTGGGGTCAGTGGCCTGATGGGTACTTTTAGACTGTCTTGAAATGCACTCTAGTGCTATTTAGTCATTTTTCAGTTTTGTCCAACACTTTGTGACATCATTTGGGGTTTTTTTTTGGAAGAGGTACTGAAGTGGTTTGCCACGTCCTTCTCCAGATCATTTTACAGATGAGGAAACTGAGGCAAACAGGGTTAAGTGACTTGTTGAGGGTCAGACAGCGAGTAAGTGTCTGAGGCCAGATTTGAACTCAGGAAGATGAGTCTCCCTGACTCCAGGCCCAGCACTCTATATCCACTGCCCCACCCAGCTGCCCAATCTAGTGGTCTGTCGAAGTTATCTCTTTCTGATCACTTTCTCTACTCCCAAGTCTATTTATTTTAGGATGAAGCTGTAGCATCCTTAAGAATCAGAATGAATGAAAATGCATTTATTAAGGCCCTCATCTGTACTAAGCTCAGGATCCAAATATAAAGAACAATGTGCCTGTGCTTAAGGATCTCATTTCCTAACGGGAAGGATGAAACACATAGGAGAGTGATGGCCAAGGAGGAATAACTTGGTTGGGAACATTATAGGGATGGCGAGTAGAGCCGCGGGGCAGCAGATTAACCCACACTTAATAGAAGCAATAATATAATGTATTTGATTATGGTTCTTGAACTGGAAAGATGGGGAGAAATCTGAGGAGTGAAGGGAAGCATGTCTGGAACCCATGAAGGAACTAATCCAAAAGGGGGAGGCACATTGGGAGCTTCCACAGAGGTCCAGGTCTCTGAGGCTAAGCATGTAGTACCTGTAGGTGTGTGTGCCAGTGATTATTGAACAACTGGATCTCCAAAAAAGAAATGTGTGCATGACATGCCTTTAATTAGGATATGCACTATTAACACAGTCTTCATCACTTTTTTGATTCTAGACAATTAACAGAATAACAAATCAAATCCTGATTTGTAGCGTTTCCCCCTCCTCCTCCCCGAAAATTTAACAGCTGGCTCCTGAGTCTATAGGAGCCAACTGCAGCATATCCTTGTGTGTAGCTTGGGAAAGTCACCTACTCTCTCTGTTTTCTCAACTGTATGTTTTAATAGTTATATTCCTTCTAGGGTACAAAATCACAACTTAGCCAGGTCTTCATTGCCTGTGATTACTTTGTCCACATTCTCATATAAATGCTCCAGAGAAGATCTACCCAACAAATTAAAGGTTCTCCAGGAGGCCTTTTTAGGTTTTATTGGATAGTAAGGTAGCACTGGGTCTGTCCATCACTGGTTCTAGAACAGCAAGGGTGGGGAGAAATCTGGGGAGTCATTATCTCTCCTGGTTAACCTCCTATTCTGAGCTTTCTATAGGTTTCTTCAGTTGTAAAATGAAAATGACCTCTGAGGTCCCTTTTACCCCTGGATCTATCAGAGTATGACCCAACCTCTCAAGACTGATACATTCTTCTCCTTCATACATTGTTAATGGACTTCATGCAATCTAGTCAAATAGGACTTCTTAGTGTTCCTCATACATAATATTCTTTCTCCCTTCTCCATGCCTTTCCACAAGTTATTCCCCAAATCCAGAACATATGCCCTTCTTATCTCTGCATCTTAGAAGCTCTTTCTTTCTTCAAAGTCCATCTCAAATGCTATCTCCTTTATGAGGTCTCTCCCAATCCCCCCAAGTGCTAATGCCTCCCTCCTTAGGAGCTTTGAAAGGCCAGAAGAGGCAGAAGATATTGTCAATAGCAATACCC
>CM053582.1:297072985-297090485 GCA_028627135.1 Pseudochirops cupreus | reverse complement strand
GAGGAACTAACTGAAGGCATAGAAATGAAAGGAGAGATGAATGCCATAGTAGGCATTTAATGCTTGACTGTGTATTATTTAACATTTTTATTAACAACATGGTTTAAGTATAAATAGTGCACCTATGCAATTTACAGATGACAAAGCTAGGAGAAATAGTCAACGCAATGGATGGTGTCATCAGGATTTAAAAATGTCTGGAGAAGATAGTGTTGGTCTGAGCCCTATAAGATTCAATTTCCTAGAGATAAATGTAAAATATAAACCTTGGGTAAAATTTAGGAACTTCAGGAAGACTAGATGGAAGCAGCATGGCTAGAGAAGACTTCAGCTTAGCCACAGAGGGACGAACTACAGCAATAAGTGAAAGTAACAATAAGGGAGATTTAGGCTTGATCCACTAAGCCAGATACTTTTTATGCTTCACCAACAATAAACACTATAGGACCTTATATTCTCTGCACCTTTCACATCACTGGGTAGTTGTAAAGATGTGGTCTCCTGTTGAAAAACACACCATGAGGAAGCAGGCATATGGATCAGCAGTTATCAAAGTTTTCACAATTGCCTTTTGAGTTAGTAATATAATTCATGATTCCACCTCACCTCGCTCCCCCCCCCCCAAATTCTCTTGGATAAGTTATCCGATGATCAATAAATTATCCAAATAGCTAATTCTTTCAAGACTGTATTATGTACTGCTCATATTTCTTGCAATGGGTACTTGTTGTAGTCTAACACTGTTCTGAATTTCATCGTCTTAAGTGTCATGAACATTTCCTTATATAGCACATTCTGGATTGTGAAGTTGGTATTCAAACATAGATACTTCCATGGTCAGTGATAATGAAAATTGATGGTTTGGAAATATTAATAAATCTGTTCCATTTTCTGTTTACTTGTTATTCTTCTATAAGTTTCAGTTAAGAATGATCTTAAGAGTGATATGGTTTAGTTGGGTTTCATGCCAAGCTTCCTGTTTCCTTATTTTCACCTAGACTGTTTTTTTGGGACAAGATCGCTCATAATCTGCTGCCATCTTCCTTTGTAGTGCTTAATAAATAAGTCTGTATATTCTAAATGGATGCTTTCCTTGCCTGCAATGTTTTCCCCTTAGAAAGGAGATTAGGTCTTTGCTGGCTAAGTCACTTCCTGGGCTCCTTTTGGCTTCCAAATTGAGGTGATGGTTTTATATCAATTTAATGTTTCCAGGGAATGGTGATAGTCAAGGTCAATATCACTGCTTGTTTCTCTTTCCCAACTTCCAAAACTAACAGCTTGTTTGAATATGTCAGGATGAAGACAGTATAATTGTACTCAATGGAATCTCATCTTTAGGGGAGGTGTAGTGGAAAACTTGCTAGACCTGTAGTCAGGAGAGACCAGGTTTAGATCTTACCTCTGAAACTTATTAACTGTGTGATCATTTAAATCTTCCTGAAGTTCAATATCTTCATCTGCAAAATGGGCATAACACAAGCAGTAGTGACCTCACTTCTACCTCTTTGTTCTCTGATTTTCTTCAGGTAAAATCCAACCTTTTGCCTGAGTTTCCTCACCTGCGAAATGAGCTGGAGAAGGAAATGGCAAGCTACTCCAGTTTCTTCTCCAGTTTCTTTCTTTATCCCAAATGGGGTCATGAAGAGTCAGACAGGACTGAAAAAACTGAGCAACACCTGATTGATAATTAAGAATAATTATAATGGTTAACACTTACGTAGCACTCACTATGGTGAGGCACAGGGCTAAGCACTTTACAATCATCTCATTTGATCTTCACAACAACCTTGGCCATTTTACAGATGAGGAAACTGGCAAACAGGTTTAAATGATTTGTCCAGGGTTACATGGCTGGTAAGTGAGGCATGATTTGAATTCACGTCTTCTTGCTGGTGCTCTATCCACAGTGCCACTTAGCTCTTACATCTTAACTTAAAATTATCTCCCCCACCCTCCTTCAGAGCTTCTCAGTCTAGCAGTTGATAATGTGTAAAACAAAGCCTTAGCAGTGGTTCTCAACCTTCCTAATGCTGTGACCCTTTAATGCTCGTATGAGGTGTATCTGCATGTGGGTGGACCTGCCTGGAGCCGGATAAAGGAGCAGTGTCTCGGTTCCTAAGACCATCAGAAATATGTGTTTTCTGATGATCTTAGGTGACCCCCATGAAAGGCTCGTTTGACCCTCAAAGGGGTCTCCACCCACAGGTTGAGAACCGCTTTAAGGCTTAAAGGGTCCAAATATTTAGGAATCCTATGCAATGCGAATAAAAACCACACACTCAGGGAAAGATGAGTAAAGGCAGTTTCTGATGGACAACCTTATTCCTTATACTGATTGTTACACAGACTAGGATCTGTAGCTATTGCCCTCAACTCCACCCCCATTCTAGCACCTTTCTATAGGTGCTCGGACCATCCAAGACTCTAATATTTTCTCCACCACCACAGGCGTGCCCCATCCCCTGGCAGTTCTTAATGCTTCTAAGGATTGTCACACTTTCCTTCTCTGCCAGAAACATCCATTCAGGCTTTCTAATTCCTGCCACTGAAGGAAGTTTCCAAGGCCCCTTGTGCCAGGTCCTCCACAGTTCCCCCTTCCTCCTCTCTCTCCTGATGACAAAGTACTGTGCACAATGGTGGATAGGGAACAAGGTATTCATGGTGTCCAAATCAGAGCAAAGAATGAATGTTCCTACAGAAACAATGTTATAAGTGATGGTTAGGTGCCATAACGTGATTAGTACTACAGGCATTCTCCATTGTGCATTGTGCCTTCCAAAACAGGAAATGAAATGAAACATTATTTAAGGGGGTTTATTCTGCAGGAACACAATTACAAATAGGCGAGAAGTCAAATGCTATTACAGCAGCATTTCTAAATGCTATTGGTTACAATGTATTAATAATGTTAGCGGCGGCATTTTTATATATTGGTAGTCTAAGAGTAGAAACACGGTTCACAGTGGACCTGAGTTCAAATGCTGCCTTAGTTCTTTCCTAATAGTAAAGACCTTAAGTAAGTCACTAAATATTTTTGGAGTACTAAAAGATAAAGTGACTAGACTAGAGAGAGTAGTGATTCTCAAATGTCAGCTGAGGACCTCTAGGGATCCTTAAGATCCTTTCAGGGGATCCACGAGGTCAAAACTATTTTCCTAATAATACCAAGGTGTTTTATTTTCTAATATGATAAATACCAACAGGACAACCCATAAATAAAAGCTCTTTAGAAGGTCCTCAATAATTTTAAGGAATGTAAGGGGGTCCCGAGACCAAAACGCTTGAGAGCTGCTGGACAAAAGCAGTTCTAAATTCTATAATCCCACGTGTGAACCTGATTACTGTTTATGATATTGTGTCTCTACATACGTTCTGAGTCTTAAATAATCAATTTATAAATTAACTTGTAGAAGACAATACTTAACCAAACTTTCAGTCTGGTTCTAATGCTATTCAAACCACTCCTATATGTGGCCATGAAACTTTTAGACTTGTTACTGACAGATTTCCAAGAGTTTTAAAATGAAGCATCTATGATAATATCTGGGACCAAAGGGCAGGACCAATTTTTCATCAACAAGATTCTTACCCAGTTAATCTAAGAGCAAAGACTTGTATTTTAGGTGGTTAAATGAAGGTGATGGAAGGTAGTGTTTCCTATGCAGCAGGTTAATGAAGGAGGGGCAGAGTCTCATAGTGGATGGAGAGTAAGCCTGGGAGTTAGGAAGGCTTGAATTCCAGTCCCTCATATGACTCTGGGGGTGTCACTTGATTTCTGATTGCCCCAGGTATGTCTGTAAGGCTGAAGTTTGCAGAACAGCAGCAGATCTGCTTTGATAGGGGGAATTTGCTTTACCAGTAAAATCACAAGTCTGGTCCCAAAAGAAAAAAAAAGTTAAAGAACAAGCATTGTGCACAGTGACCAATATCATAGAGCATTCATGGGGATAGCCCTGGGTCTTGGTCACTTCTATTGACATGTGAACAGGATGGAGCACAGTCCATGGTTTGCTGAGCCTATGTTCTGGTCCCTTCCTGGAACATATGCTCAGGGTTGAAAGACTTAGAGCTTTGGGATGGCCTGGTTAGTTCCTTGGCCTCCTCACCTCTCACAGAAGAGTGTGAAAGAAGGCTGCTCAGTCGGGAAGAGCAGCCTACTGAGGAGGCTTTGAAAGAAGACTCTCAGAGAAACTGTCCAACTCACATGAAAAGAAAGGGGGAAAGCTTAGCTAGTTCTTCTGACTGCAAGGCCAATGCCTTGCTGCCTGCCGCCTGCCTAATATACAGACACATAGACCCGTTTCAGCAGAACTCAGTCTTGGCAATTATTTGTTATATTCACAGGGCTGGAAAAGGGATGTATTTTGGGAGAGGAAAAATTGTGTGTGTGTGTGTGTGTGTGTGTGTGTGTGTGTGTCCGCGCATATGAGAGATGGAGAGGACGAGGAATCACATGTTTTTTAGAATATGTCTATAATATACGTACACACATATATATATCCATGTATATACACATACACATATGTATATACACAAAGATCCACACATATATATATATACGTATGTGTGTATACACACACATGTATATATGCACCTATCACCTTTGGATGTTGTGTGGCTCCCATTTCATTATGACAAAGAACTAAAGCCCAGAGAGGTTATGACTTGCCCAGTTAAACAGTAAAGGCAAGTGTTTAGGGCAGGCCCTTCTGGCTTCAAGTCCAATAACTCTTAGTTATGCTCAAGCCAACTAAAAACATCAGGGAACTATTTTTTAATACTCTTGAACTAGGGGACTTCAAGTGGAAAAAATCATAAGGACTTCTAACACTGGTAATTGATAACCTAGAATGTTCATAATTAAGAGGATAAAGAAATGCCCTGGATTTAGACTGTGCCTTTAAACCAACTGCCATATACATCCTATTTTTATCCTCCCCCAATTCTTGTAGATCATTTTGTTTATTGGTCTTTTCAGTCATGTCCAATTCATTGTGACACCATTTGGGGTTTTCTTGGAAGAGATACTGGAGTGGTTTGCTATTTTCTTCTCCAGCTTATTTTAAAGATGAGGAACTGAGGCAAATGGGATTAAGTGACTTGTCCTGAGTCACATAGCTATTAAGTGCCTAACCAGGATTTGAACTTGGGAAGATGATTCTTCCTGACTCCAGGCCTGATGTTCTATCCACTGCGCCACTTAGTTCCCCTCTTTTAGATCTCGGGATCATATAATTAGGGGTAGTCCAGAAGGCATCTAATATAACTCCTTTATTTTACAGATGACAAAACCGAAACCCAGAGAATTTCAATAATTTGTCCAGGGTCACATAGTTACTAAGAGGTAGTATCTTTTTCTTTGTTTGTTTGTTTTTCCTTATGTTAATTAATACTGCTTTAATTTTCAGATCTCTTTCACATACATTATCTTACTTGATCCTCATAACCACCTGGAGAAGAAGGTAGCCCTGTACGTAACTATCACCATGTTATGGTCATGAAGAAACTGAGGCCCAAAAATATTAAATGTGTCTAGCCAAGTCTAGTGACTGGAAAAGTTAGACTAACTCCCAGATTTTCTGACTCCTGATTCAGCTCTTGCCACTACATTACACAGATGCTTATTTTAGAAAGACGGAAACTTTGGCATGTGTATTGCAGGCCCATCACTAGATGTTGCATAGCCAGCAACACAACCACATCCTTTGTGGTCCAACCTTTTCAAGAGTCTATATTACCTCTGAGGCTGCTGGGGACCTTGGACATCCCACCAAAGAGCCTGTGAAGCGAAGATGCTAGACCAAGCTAGCAGTGTGTCTGTGTGTGTGTGGGGGGTCCAGCTTTGGATCAAAATCCAACCAGATATCTAGTATTAAGCCATTCTCAGAAATATAGTTCATTTTGGTGCCTGTTTAGGAGCTAGGGACAGAGAGGGATTTGGGGGTCTCCAGCTTGAACTGGACTTTAGGAGTGAAGACCCAGGAATTTCTCCAGACCTCACCACTGAAGCTAATGGAAAGAATGATGAATTTGGGGCAAGAAAACCTGGGTTTGCATCCTGGCTCTGCTGCTTATCAGGAGTGGGGAACCTGTGGTCTCAAGGCCACATGTGGCCCTCTAGGTCGTCAAGTGCAACTAGAGGGCCACGTGTGGCCTCAAGGCTGCAGGTTTCCCACTCCTGATCTGTATAATCTTGGATGAGTTGTTTCCCCTCCATGAGGGAAAATTTCCTCATCTATAAAATAAGAGGACTGAACTAGAACACACCTGTGATACCTTACTACTTGTATGACCTTGATCAAGTTACTTGACCTCCCTGGGCCTTAGTTTCCCAATCTGTAAAATGAGATGGTTGGACTGTATGATCTCTGGAATCTCTTACAACTCTAGAGCTTATGACCTGGTGATACTCTGATTCCCAAGGTCTTTTCCAACTCTATATCCTTTGATCTCTACAAAACCTTCATTAAGAAGAAAATGATGGGTATGAACAGAGATGGAATACATGAAGTCATTCAGTACTGGTGAACCTTAGGTGTTCCTCTCAAGAACACATCACCCTGAGATACTGCTCTGGTTACAAGCTATGTCAGGCCTGGCAGAGCAGGAGTCTCACTTGGGAACTTGTGTCTTGGTTGAGATTTAGTCAGCTTCTTCTCATCAGACATGTCAGTTAGCGTGTCTAATCCATGACATATTTCACAGCATGAGCCCTGTAGCTTATTATTACCCTGGCAGTTTGGCATAATGTCCAAACTTATCTTCCAGGGACTTTTATCCAGACAATTTAGGCTCATTCAACAGGCCCAGCTGTTAGGGAGTATTACTCTGACACACCGTTCTTTCTAAATCAGAATGTCTCCCTCATATGCTTCTTAATCTTTCAAATACTCACATTGACAATGGCATAATGCATTATTATGTCACCTATCAAGGGCTTACAGGATTTTCTTACTCTGACTTCCGCTCCCTGAACAAAATCATTTTGTCATCTGTGTCAAATGAGCTACAAAGCTGAGTTGTTCTTGCAGTCTGGAGAATGATGGACGGACCTACCCAGAGAAAAGAAGTTTGGCTGATTCTGCTATTTTATGCTCATATAAGCCAATCTGGTGGTACAGCTGCTTTTGATTAGAAAATGTATTGCTCGCCTTACACATATACAAATAATGCATTTTGGCAAGGACCCCACTAAACTAAAAGGGGCCGAGGGGTGGCAGCTGCTCTCACCTCTTTCCAAAATCGGCAAGGAGAATAAAAGCAACAGCCGTCAACAAGACTTTAGAGTTAAATTCCTATCATCTATGAATCACTTTCTCCTCTTCATGTAATTCAGAATAATTTAGGACTGAAGCTCTGAAAGGAGCCTTGTTTGCAGAATTGGAAATTCCAGAGGGGAACTCAGTTATGCAGACTTAATTCCTCCCAAATCTCCCCCAAATTGGATACTTGATTTTTTCCTCTGAATGCTTTATATTAAGCAAAATTTTTGGTCCTCAATGAAGCATTTCCCCTAATGGGTAATTAACATTTCCTGAGACAAATTTTACTAAATTTTGTTATTTTCTTAATGATAAAGAAATTGGAACAGAAAGTTCTAATTTTTCCTTTTCTATGAAACAGGAATCTTTTATTTTGTCTTTTATTTGATTTTTACGTATTAAATTAAACTGAAACTCCATGAACTTTAAATACAGGCTTTCTTTTTGAGTTTTTCTGTTCTGGAAGACAAAATATCTATGTCTATAGACTATACTTTGAAAAATGGAGAAAGAAGACAGGAAATGATAAGTCCTAATGAAGGGGAAACAAGAGAAAACACACATAGTGCTTAGTGCCTATGATGAGACAAATAAATTAAAACAAAATAGAAAATAATTATTATAGAATGCATATCTCAAATGAATTAATGGGGCCAATTTTTATCCAAGTCTGTAAGAAATGAAGATCTATGGATACACAAGCTCATCTTTGTTTTTCATATGGATCTTTTAACTGCTTTATTATGTACATTTTTAAACCCTATTGATTCAGTACAGTATTGTATAGTTCGTTCATAGAAGAATTCCTATTGAGAGGGGCTATGTGACTTTAAGGTGCCTAGCACAGTGGCTGGTGTGCAATAGGTGCTTTGTAAATGCTTACTGATTGGCTGACTATTTTTTTAAAATTACCATCCTGTCACTGACCTTTTAAAAGTGAAAGTCTGAGAAGAAACATAAAGGACGTTAGACTGGAAATCCAGAGACTCAAATTGTAGATCAGGCTCTGCACTAACTAGATGTATCGTCTTGGTTAAATAACTTTATCCAGCTGTGCCTCACTCTTCTTCTTTATGGAAAAGTGGGATTAAATGACCCCCAATGTCCCCTCTAGCACTGAAACTCTATGATTTTGACTTTTGTTTCTCATCCAGTTCTCCCAGTTCCTGGGACATATTGAAGGGGAAAAATGGTATTGGATCTCAATTAAAAAATTCTGGCTCCAAGATCCTATAAATACCATGAAATTTAAGTCCTTACTTTGACATCCATTTAATTTTTAAATTTGCCTCACATAAAGTAAGTATATCCCCCTCCCCTCAAAAAGGGCTATCTGTAAAAGAGAATGAAAATTTAGGAAAATAATACTAGATTTGAAAATCAATACTATGAATTTGTTCTAAACCTTGGGCTTCACTCAGATGATGATTCTAATCAATGACATTGGTCACAATACTTGAAATTCATAGTGTACATAAGAACATAGGTCTAGAAAGTCTAAAACTAGACAGTGGCTCTCCGAGACCACCTGGTCCACTTCCCCCTCCCCTTTTTACAGATGAATAAACTGAGATCCTAAGAAGTTAAGTGACTTCCCCAAGGTCATACAAGTGGTAAGCATTAGAGGCAGGCTTGAACCTATGTTCTCTGATTCTAAAGCTAGTTCCTTTTCTGCTCTCTCACAATGCTTTGTTGTTGTGTTACTTTAAAAAAATGCTTTAAAAAAGACTTCTTCAAAAATGTATAAAAGAGAATTGATTTCCTTAGTATTGGTATTCTCTTTATCCATTCAAATGTAGATAGCAACCCCTCCACGCCTTGACAAAATTTTTTATTAAATGCTATCGATGGTTAAAAAATTCAGCACCTGGTGGCCCATCCTCTGTTGATAAGCGTCCACATGTAGGCTGGTTGTCAGACAGCATTAGATTGTAAGTACCTTGAAGGCAGGCACTGTCTTTTGCTTCTTTTTGTATCCCTGGTGCCTAGTACAATGCCTAGCACATGGTAAGTGCTTCATAAATGTTTACTGACCGAATGGCTTTTGTACGATGATAGGCATGCAGTCAGCAAGTCACAGAGCAAGACTTGAAGTGCTTCCAGCTTGGGAGCTATTGCCAACACTTGGTGCCCTGCTCTGTGTTTGTAGCCTCCAGGAATGCAAGCTTGTGTCCATGCCACAGTGAGAACTTTGGTGAAATTTTCTAAGCACTGTTGACTTAAAAGCCAACTAATTTAAATTCTCCTGGATTTAAAGAATTGCTGCTAATGAATTTTATTACTTTCTCAAAAGTGAGCTCAGTCTTCCAGCCTTTCAGTCAGTCAGTCAGTCAATAAAGAGTTATTAAATATGTACTATGTGCTAGGCATTATGCTGAGGGCAGTATCTGTCTGTATCCGTTTTCCAGCTTGTTAAACGCTAAGGGCTGGGGTCTTCTTTTTTTCTTTCCATGTAAACCTGAATCAATGAATTTGCAAGTCACTCATTACACCTGCTTAGATCCTGTATACCCCACTCCCAAGACTTGCCTGTTAAAGACCCTATCACCCTATTGAGGAAATGTTTGTTATATCTTACCGTAGTGAGACTGTATCTCCAATGTTTAAACAACCATCCTCTAATCCTAGACTACTGTAGTTAACAAGCTAATTATCTATAATCTTGGAAAATCAATAGTCAAGGCTCCTGTTTTTGTCAAGGTCTACTTTTTTTTTTAATGTTTCTGGCTAGTTTTGAAATGCTGTTGGTGCCCAGCTTCTTTTCATCACCACTTTCCCCACATTTATCTGTTCCTTCTCCTGGGTTTTCAGGACCAAGAATCTAGGTTCCAAGGAATGAAACACTCTCAAGGAACAACATTCACCAATCCCTAGTGAATCAAAGTTTCCTTCCTTTTTTTTCTGACGTGTGGAACACTTTTAGGAGAGTATCATTCCGGGAAATTGCTACATTTCTCTTTTCCTTATGCTGGCCGTAACTGTCAAGTAACTATTAGCTTCTGAGGTTCATGCAAAAATGTTTGGCAGATCACAGAATTAGAGCTGGGGGACAGATACTTTAGCAACGGGTTGAAACGTGCAATCTTCAACCAGCTGTTTGTTTGACTTATGAGGTTTGCCAAACAACTCACTGAGTTTCTTTGGTCCCTTGTATGGCACCAGCTGTTTGAGTGAACTCACTGAATTGACTGGTCCTTTCGGCAGTATTAGAGACAGCTAACAGGGTGAGCCCATTACCACAGACTTAGTAGCATAAATCCCAAAGGACATCACTGACCTAGCAGGTGGTAGGATCTTCATTTTTCATTTCCCTATTGACCTACCCACCATTCCCTCTAACAGACGTGTCCAAATCTATGATTCCCCTCCACCAAAAAAAAAAAAAATCACGTCCAGTACATAAAAAGACCAGAGACAGAACTGCTATTCTGAACAGTCACAACAATGACAATTCACAATTTTATAGTGTTCACATTTCACAAAGTATTTTCCTCAAAAATTCTTCCAGATGGGTAAGGCAAGCAGTACTCCCATTTCACAGATGGCCTCACCCGAGGTTCAGAGAGGTCAAGAGAATTGTCCAACGGTCACAAAACTATTAAGGTTCAGATCCTGGGTCCCATGCCAATTCTATTCTACCCCACAGCCTCTTTGCAAAGAATATGAAGACCCATGGACCTCAGGTCAAATACTATTTCTAATTAATCAATGAGTGTGTACTAAACAGGCACATGGTGCCAGGCTCGGTGTTAGAGGTACAATGAGAAAACAAACAAAATTAGTAACTAAGTAAATAAATAAATGAATGAGTGAATGGATGGATGAAGGAATGAATCAACCCCTACTCATAGTTGTCCTTGGAAGGTCTTTCATTCCTTTCATTCCTTGGAACCTGGATCCTTGGTCCTGAATCTAACCAGTGTACACACACACATGTGCATATATGCATATATACACACATACACATATATGTATGCAAATACATATACACACGAACACATATAGAACAAACATAAAGGAGATAAAGACAAATAAATACAAAGTGGAAAGAAGTGGAAGACGAGGAAGTTTGGGAGGGAAGGTACCCGCGGTTAAGGGGGCCCGGGAGGCTTCATGTAGATTCTACGTTGTAGAAGGTGATATTGAAGCTGCTTCTGGGGGGAAAAGAGGGACTCTCGGAGACAGAGATGAGGAGGACATGCCTTACAACCATGGGGGACAGCCAGTACGATGACAAGAGGATGAGAGATAGAGTAATCTACGTGAAGAACAGAGAGAAGACCAATTTGGATAGATCAGAGTGCAAGAGGAGGGATCATGTCTAATGAGGCTGGAAAGAGGGGTTAAGGCAAAATTAGGATGGGCTTTAAAAGTGAAGCAGAAACCACTTATATTTAATTATAATTAAATCATTATATTTAATCGTTTCTATTTAATTTAATTAGCACACAGGGAGCTGCCAAAGTTTATCAGGTATGGGAGTGACATGGTCATTTCTCTACTTAAGGAAAAACACTTTGGTGGGTGTGGGTGGATGGACTGTTAAGGGAAGGCAGGGATGTCAAACTAGAGGCTATTGTGGTAATCTAGGTGATAGGTGATTTGGCCCTGAACTAAGGCAATGGCTAAGTTAGTGGAAAGAAAGGTTTGGATACAATGGAGATGTTGGAGAGGTAGAAATGGTGAGATTTGGCAACTGATTAAATATGTGAGATGAGGGAGAGTAAGGAGTCCAGGTTAACACTGAGGTTACAAACCTGGAAGAATGGAAGACTAGCGGTGCCTTTGACAGATATAAGGACGTATCGAAGGGAAGGATAATTGGCAAGGAAGGTATTGAATTCTGCTTTGGAGATGCTGAGTTTGAGATGTCTCTAGGACATTCAGTTTGAAATGTTCCCTAAGCAACCGATGAAACAGGCTTGAAAGTCAGGGGAGAGACCAGTCCTGAACACCGGACATTGGATAAAGTTTGAGTCATGTGCATAGAAATGACAATTAAATGAGATAAGGGGGTCATAGAGTGGAGACAGAGGAGAGAGAGAGAGAGAGAGAAGGGAGCCTAGCATAGAGCCTTGGGGAAGATTTACACTTAGTTAATAAAAAAATCAATTAATCAAACAATTTATTGAGTCTCCTGCGCACCGGACATTTTAACTAGATGCTGAAGATACAACAACAACAAAATAAAATGGCCTGACCCCTCTTAAATGTTTATAACTGACATGAGTGCAAATACCAGATGTTATTTTTGAACCTCTACAATAAACTCAGCCTTTCTGAAAATTTTGACTGTGGTTATTTAAAGACGTAAGAAACTTCTCCCTTCTGTATTATTAACCTTATTTCTACTGAAATAAACTACTGATAATAAATCCAGGCCTGTTTAGAATAGGCGCATTGTGGGTCCCTTCCGTGCTCTGGGGCAAACATTACTATTGGTTCTTCCTCTTCACATCTGGGGTGAACATTATCATTGGCTGCTCCACCCCCCCCAATAGTAAGGCTCACTTCAGGTGTGTCTGTACATCTCGGCACATCTTGCTCAATCTCTATGCATTCCTATGATGGTGATGATTATGATTACGTATATTTGTATAGAAAATGTATGTCACAATAATTACTATTTATATAGAAAATGTATGTCACTAATGTAGGAATATGTTTTTCATGATTGCACATGTATAACGTATATCAAATTGCTTCCTGTCTCAGGGAAGTGGGAAAGGATGGAGGGAGGAAGAGAATCTGGAACTCAAATTTTTAAAAATTCATATTAAATATTGTTTTTACATGTAATTGGGAAAAATATTATTCAGGAAAATGAAAATGTATGTCAACTCTGTCATCTCATTTGATACATGATCTTACAAGAAAACAGAATAAATCACTTGCTTTTTTGACTTTAACTTATATGGGAAGGGGGAACAAACACTTAAACAGCACCTATAGCATGCCAGGCTCTAAGCTAAGTGCCTTACAAATACCATCTCATTTGGTCACCACTATAACCCCTAGAAGATAAGTGCTATTATTATTATTCCAATTTTACAGTTTTAGAAACTGAGGTAAACAGAGGTTAGGCGATTTGCCCATTGGAACAATTGGGAATTCAGAGACATTCAGACACACAGAGACATTAAGTCTCCGAGGCTGGATTTGATCTTCCTCACTCTAGGACCAGTGCTCTATCCAGTGAGCCACCTAGCTGCCTCAACTTATACGAGTAATTATGTCAATAAGAGTAACCAACCTTTAAACACCACTTATGTGCCAGGCACTGTGCTAAGTGCTTTACAATTATTGTCTCATTTTTCCCCTTAGGAGGTAGGTGCTATTATCATCCCCATTTTCCAAACAAAGACATTGGGTTTAAGTGACTTGCCCAGGTTCACACAGCTAGGAAGTATGTAAGGATAGAGCTAAATTCTGGCTTTTCTGACTCCAGGTCTAGCACTCTGTCCACTGCTCCACTTCGCTACCTCGATGTGTAGGAATAATAACGCCAATAAAATAGACGCATGTGCATATCACAATGACCAACAGCTCTTTTATCTGATACAGCTTTTCTAGCACTTTGACCAACCATGCTACACTTCAGAACACACACACACACACACACACACACACACACACACACACACACTACACACTTCAAGATGCTTTTTCCCTCTTAGATATTATAAAGGAGTGGTAGATTCATTCATTCATTTAACATGTATTAGGAGCCTACTATGTGCAGGATGTTGTAGATGAATAAGAAGAAAAACATTTGTTCTCAAGGATTTTACAAGTATTAGGGAAGATAAAACATTTATAAAAATAATTCTAACACAAAGTGAACTGGGGTAATCGGCATGAGAAAGGTTCAAAATATTAAGGTATATGATAAAAAATTTAGAGCTTGCATGGATCTCAGAGGCCATCTAGTACAATCTCCTCATTTACAGATTAGGAAATTGAGTCCCAAAGAGATTAGTAGAATGCAAACTCTTTTGAGAGCAGGGGTGTTTTCATTTTTTTTATCTTTGTATAATCAGGACATATCAGGGTACCTTACACATAGAAGGCCTTTAAAAATATTAATGATCTGTGAGAGATTAGGGTTGGATATATAGATTTGAGAAACATCTACACAGAAATAACTGATATTATGAGAGTTGACGAGATAGATCCCTGAAAGAGAAGTTTTAAGTGTCTTATCTAGGGTTAAATGGCTAGTAGCTGTCAGAGGCATGATTTGAACCCATATCTCTACTGACTTCACATACGAAGCTCTCATCACCACAATCCCTCTTTTTGATAGTTCTGGGAATTCAGAGATTATGTTGATCTGGTAGGCAAAAAGGAAAGTCCTCATGGAAAAAGTAGAACTTGGGCTATGCCTTAAAACATAGGTAGGATTTTGAAAGGTGGAGATATGAAAGGACAGTCAGGAAGAAGGGATGGTGAGAAGCAAGGCAGAAGGGGTGTTCAGTGATGGAGGAATAACCATTTGACTGGAACATGGGGCAATTAAAAGTAGTGAAAAATAAGATTGGACTAGTGAGCAAGGGCCTGGACCATGGAAAACCTTGAACAATTTAATTAAAAGTGATGAATCTAACTGAATATATTAGAAGAAAATTAATCAGAAGAATAAATTGAGGTAATGTCCAAAAGATAATTTATCAAAGAAGCAAAAAAGAAATTTAAAGTGAATGTTACTCAATATTTTATTAAAATATCTCATTTGCATAACCTCATAGCAACTTGTCCTTACTAGTGCATCATCTATAAAATGTAGTTATTAAACTAAAACTGAGTTTTATATCTTTCCCTCTTTTTAACCACATTCCTTTTTAAAATGATGAATGTTAGTCTATTGCATTTGACTTCAGTGACCCTCCTAAAGGGCTTACTTGAAACCCAGCTGCCCATCCCAAAGTACCAAGATGGTACCAAAGAATCTTATCAAAATTCCTTAACCCTCAGTCTTGAGGTAGCAGAAAGGGTGAAAATGAACTTGGCCATGTCATGCTGCTGGTTTGTTCAGTCTCCATGCACACCAATGATCATGATTGCTGGTATTTATAAATAAAATGCATATCACAATAATTACTGACATGTATATAGAAAGTGTATGTCACCTCTATTATCTCATTTGATACATCATCTTACAAGGAGAAAGAAAAATCAACTGCCCTTTTTGGCTTCAACTTATATGGGAAGGGGGATAGGGAATGGAAGGAAATATGCATTTATAGAGCACCTTTATATAGAAGTCCCCTGCTGCTAGCACCTGTAATAGAAGTAGCCAGGAATATTCCAGCATTATCTAGTCCACTGGCTGCTATCTGCATTTGGTGAACTTATGGCCAACATGTGGTTAACTGCTGCTCTAGAGGAAACAGGAAATTCTGAGCCACTGGGCACATGTCATAAATAGCATATAGGTGATATCACCACATGCTGATGGGAGACCATCAAAACTTCCGGCTGCCTAAGTTCCAGGTGAGTAGATATTCTTTTTCTGCCTTCCTTACCCTCTTTCTTCCCTTTATGCTTTCTTTCACTTCACCAGAAGTAGCTATTAGGGTGAGATGTTTGTCACAAATCTGACCATATTAATCTTACAGGATACCATGGGCTAGACTAGAGCGTGGCTCCCAGTTTGCCAATTGCCTCATCTATTTGCTCTTTACCCTTAGAGACTCTCACAAGATAGGACACTCCCATTCTTATCATTCCTCTGAAGACATATAGTTGTCAGAAAAAATGCTGCTCTGAGTAATCATCACCTCTCCTGTTGCCTGGTTTGTTTTTTTTTTTGTATTTGGGTATATACATATAGAGTTATCTATTTATCATCTATCTATCTATCTATCTATCTATCTATCTGTTTGTCTGTCTATCTATCTATCATCTATCTGTCTGTCTGTCTATCTATCTAGCATCTATCTATGTAGGCAAAAAAAATGGCAGTCAAGTGGAGGCTAGAATGAGCTGCACATCTGTAACTGATTTTTATCTAAAGTAGATGTCAAGACCAGTCTGGGAAGTATAATGTTAAACCTTTTACAATAGCAACCCCTATGTCTCCAAATATTCTGCTTTTTATACAGTACACTTGCTTACACACACACACACACACACACACACACGCATGCACACACACACACACATGCGCGCACACACACATACCTCTACCTTTCAGATTTTATTTACTACCATAATTTCTTTTAGATGAAAAACAAAGGCTTTTCCTCTTCCAAGATTCAGTAGCGACTTTGGATTTTTTTTTTTAAGCTTCTTCCCTCAACCTACCATTGTAGGGCTAGAGAGAATTGGGGGAAAGGAAGAGGAGAAGAATGGAGAGAGAGAGTAGTGGTTAGGGATTTTTCTGTGTATTTGGATGTAAAATAAAACCCAGCTATTTGTAAAGTAATATAGTAACAACAGTAGTAATAGTTAGCATTTATATAAATATTCTAAGGTTTGTGAGATACCTCATATTTATTGTCTCATTTTATCTTAATGACACACCTGGGAAGTGGATGTTACTATTGTCTCCATTTTACAGATTTAAGAAACTGCGGCATACAGAGTTTAAGTGACTTGCTAATGGTGTCTGAGGTGCATTTGAACTCAGGTCCTCTTAATTCCAGGTCCATCTGTCTATTCATAGTGCCATATAGCAGCTATGAAATCAGCACATGTTTACTGGTTTTTGTTTGTTTGTTTGTTTTAGCATCTTGGTGTGGAGGAACAAGGGAATGCAATGTTTTGTATATAGACCAAACATTTGATATATAATAGCATAATGAATAGAGTGCTGACTTGGAATCAAGGAGGTCTGAGTTTGAATTCTACCTCTGATATTTAGTAGTAGCTGGTCACTTAACCTCTGTCACCCTTGGTTTCCTCAACTGCAAAATGCAGATAATAATAGGAACTCTGTCACAGAGCTGTTGTAAGGAATAAAAAAGGGAACGTGCGTAAGGCGCTGTGTAAACGCTAAGGGACTAAATAATGCTAGTTATTATTAGTTGATTGATTGATGGTTAAATAGAATTAAGGTGACAGTATAGGTAACTGTGGATGAAACAAGAGAAAATACAGGGTGTCTCACATCTTAATGCAGTTTTAAATTGTACTAAGACTTTTGGAACAACCTGTTTTATTTTTTAACCTATTTACAAAACTATACAACTGACACAGGAATCTGTAGGAACCTTCCTCCCTTCCTCCCTCCCTTC
>CM053582.1:297052535-297072485 GCA_028627135.1 Pseudochirops cupreus | reverse complement strand
ATTTCTTTCTTTCTCTCTTTCTTTCTTCCTTCCTTTCTTCCCTCCTTCCTTCCCTCCTTCCTTCCTTCCTTTCTTTCTTTTTTTCTTTCTTTCTTTCTTTCTTTCTTTCTTTCTTTCTTCCCTCCTTCCTTCCTTCCTTCCTTCCTTCCTTCCTTCCTTCCTTCCTTCCTTCCTTCCTTTCTTTCCTTCTTTCTTGGTGGAGGCTTACTTGTATAACCACATGAAATTCAGAAGATAACAGTGAAATAAAATGAAGTCTTAAGAAAGAAGAAAACAATACTTGGTGCATAGTAACCTCTTTGCCCTTTTTCTTAACCTAAGGAAATAAGGAGTGGACATGGCACAAATGACCTAAATAACCTTCCTAAAAGGAGAGTTCTGATCATGTCCTGCTCTGAGAGAATAAAGTGCCAGCTCCTTAGTGCGATATTCTCAAGGCCCTCCTATGGTCTCCTTTACTTTTCCAAACATATTTTCTAGTAGGACCCTCATGCATAGAACCATAGATTTTTGGCTCTAGAAGTGGACTTAGATGTAGAGGTCTCTTAGTCTCACCTCATTTAAGAGATGAAGAAACTGAGGTTCCAAGAAGTCAAGTAACTTGCCCAAGGTCACACAACTAATTAACAGCCAATTTGGGAAGAAAACCTCCATGTTCACTGCTCTGTCCATTATATGATGTATCCTCTCTTACAGTCACTTAGTACTGTAGCTTAGTAACTTACGACTTAATATTCCTATATTTCCCTATCTCTGCATCAGATATACTTTACTTTTTATTCCCCTTAAACTCCTTACTTCTTCCCAAATCTCCATCTGTTAATAATCTACCTGTTCTTTCAGGAGCAGCATGATGAGACCTCCTTACGTCTCCTAGCTGGAGGCAACTGCTCTCTCCTTTCAACTCCCATAGCATTAGTATTATTATTATTTTCAAAATATATCTCCTTGTACCTCGTAGTATGATTAGTTATCCTAACACCATAGCATTTGGAGCAGAAAAGAACTTCAGATACCTTTTAATTCAACCTCTTCATTTTATAGATGAAGAGAATGAAGCCCAGAGACAGTCAATGATTTGCCTCATGCTGCACATATTCAGGAATGAAGTCAGGATTTGAAGTCAGGTCTGACTCTGACTCTAAGGCTCATTTCACTCTATTAGAGTATCTCCATGAACTTGTGAACATGTCTTACCTTTCCTACTAGCGTGATAAGTTTCTTCCTCTCTTACTCCCACCCACATCTTTACCCCCAACTGTTCCCCCTCCAACTTTAATATTTCCGTTAAGGGCATTACCACTTTTCGTATCACCCAGATTCATCACCAATGAGTCATTTTCAACTCTTCCCTCTTCCTTTCCTGGCTTCCTTTTCTCCACACCAATTTCTTCATGTATATGTCTTATGTGACTTACATATCATGGGTGAGCAATAAATAAGCCAATGAATGAATGAACGAATGAATGAATAAGTGATATCACATCAGCTCTTGATCCCTACTTTAACCTGATTCATATGCACAGGTTTGGGTTAGAATGGCTAACAAGGACATAAACGTGGTGGCACCTTGATATACAGCTCCATATATCTTAAGGAAATACTTTGAAAAGCAATAATCTGTGATTTTATTCACAGGAGCAGATCATGACTCCTCTATAACTTAGTAGAATGCCTTTAAGACTTGTCTGTGGCTGAAAAGTTCACTTTGACACCACCTTGGTGATAATCCTCTACAAATTTAATTCAGCTACTTTTCAGAGGACAGATGTGCAATCTTACTGGCCGGTATTCAAAGCCTTTTCAGCTTAGTAGGACCAGTTGGTGTTTATATTCTACTGCGCTAGCCTTTGAGAACTCAGGGTTCCCTCCATGCCAAGATAAACAAGTGTAGCAAAATTGTAGACTTCTGAGAAGTAGTAGCAGAGAGAGTGTCCAGTTGCACAGCAATTAGGAGTTAGGAGCTAGATTAACTCCCAAATTTATAGAGCCAACCCTTATTTCTCTCTTGAGATCCAGGGCCACAACACCAACTCCCTGTTGAACACTGGCTCTTTAGACCTTCATTTCCTTATCTGAAAAATAAGATGACCCCTAAGATATTTCCCAATTCTCATTAACATAATATTAGTTTTCTAATTTTGTCTACCTGATTATTACACAGGCTTCTCAGAATCAACATCTCCAAAACAAAATCCATCTTTCTGTCCCTCCTTTAATTTCCCTATTTCTATTGTGGGCATTAACATTATTCTTGTCATCCTGGTTCCTAATCTCAGAGTCCATCTCTTCCCCTTCACTCACCACAATTTCACTTCCACAACATCTCTCACATCACCTCACATCTCTCCCCTCACAAAGCCACCACCCTAGGTCAGGTTCTCATTACCTCTTGCCTGGACTACTACTACAATAGCCTTCTAATTGATGTCCCTGCTTCCATCTGAAATCCGTCTGCCATACTATTGCCAAAATAATCTTCCTAAAACACCATGTCTCCATTTAGGAATCTTCAACAGCAATCTGTTGCCTCAAGGGTAAAATAAAGACTCTTCACTTTGGTATTTGAAATCCTTCACAGGTTAGCTCAAGCCTACTTTTGTAGACTTATTTCACATTACTCCCTTTCACATACTCTTGTTCCAGCCACATTGGTCTACTTGCTGTTCTGAAAATTTGTCTTCTTATCTCCCACCTCCATGCCTTTGCTCAGGCTGAGTCCTATGCCTAGGACATATTCCCTCTTCACTTTTGCTTCTCAGAATCTTTAGCTTTCTTCTAGGTTCAGGTGCACTTCAGTGGGAAACTCTACATGTACTTACCACAGCACATGATTTATGTCCTATGATGTGGATAATCCATATGATATTGGGAAGGCAGGTAGATAGTGCAGTGGATAGAATGCTAGCTCTGGAGTTAGGGAGATTCATTTTCCTGAGTTCAAATCCAGCCTCAGACACTAGCAGTATGATCCTGGACAAGTCACTTAACCCTTTTTGCCTCAGTTTTCTCATCTGTAATATGAACTAGAGAAGGATGTGGCAAACCACTCCAGTATCTCTGCCAAGAAAACCCCAAATGGGGTCACAAGAGTGAAGTGACTGAAAATGACTGAAAAGTGACAACAAAAACGATGTTGGGCAAATCATCTAATTTCTCTGGGCCTTTCCTCCTCAGTAAAGCAAGGCAGTTATAACAGATGCCCACTGAGAACCCTTCAAGCTGTAACTCTGTTATTGCCTCAGTTAGTCTGCTTTCTCCCCTCCAAGTGTGTTGTATGTATTTATTGATACAAATGTATTATTTTAGTGGAATGTGACTATTTCTTTTTCTGTCTGTACCTCCAGCACCTAATTCTGGGCTGGAAACCTATCATGCATGTGTCAAATGAATGCTTTTTGAAATAAAGTTAAGTGAAGGAAAGGCTTCAAGCAGAACAAGATTCCAAGTGGGCAGAAACTCGGGACAGTGATAGATTCAGCTGAATCAGCTGCGACCACAGCCCAAAGTGCTTTTTCACCTGTGTGGAATGTGGAAGGATCAGCACAGGGGTCGTCAGGTTTTTTTTTTCCCCATCCACACACTAAAAGAGTAATCTTGGTCGGCAATATCAGCCTGGAATATGAAAGGCAGTGAGTGACATGGACGGACTATTATCTGTATCTGTAGCCAGAGCACTCTGAGCTGACAATTTTAAATGAAAAATGATAAGTATAAACCAATTTCTCTCATCTTCTCCTACTGTTATTATTTCTTTTTCATTTTTCAGTTTAAATATAATATATTAAATGGCATCCTAATGGATCAAGAGGGTTTATGAACTTGCCTAAAAGCCTGCGTTACTAAGTAGGAAGGGATTTGAGTCCCAGGAAAAATCTATCTCATTATATTTTAATAGAACATCTATTCTTAATATCAGATCTTATGCTCCTTCCACCTCCCAAACTTCCCATTTGTTGTTCATTCACGTCCAGCTCTTCGCGACCCTAATCATAGGAGGTCAGGCCTTTCTGCCCCAAGGGGCTCATCTTCTGATGTCCCTTCTTCTAGCATTTTAATACAGTCCATGGGGTTTTCTTGGCAAAGATACTGAAGTTGTTTGCCATTTCCTTCTCCAGTGGATCACCTTTTGTCAGAGCTCTCCATTATCACTTGTCCGTTTTGGGTAACCATGCACAACATAGTTTATAGTTTTCATTCAAGCCCCTCTGCCATGACAAGGCAGTCATCCACAAAAGGCAAACTTCATATAACTATTTGCAAAGACATTTTAGTAAAAACTTTTCTGGGCTCAATTTACTGATATTTGAAACAGATATTTTGTGGAGAGAAGGATGCCAACAATTTAAAATGAAGTTATTCTGTTGTACTGAAATTGTAGTTGGAATGGGAAACTGGCCAAAAAAAAAGTAACTGATAAAGGAAAACTGTCCATATTTTCTTAAAATATACTATCATAAGTGATTCGATGGATCCCGTGTTTCAAGAATACCTAGCTTGTTCAGCACTAGTATTAACACTATTCAGAAATGAAGGTCAATTCAGATCCATAGTGTCAATGACCTGGAAGGTTTTATGTGGAGCCCAGAAGGAGTGTGAAGCCATATAACTCAATGGCTAGAATGGAGACCACAAGGGACAGTTACCATGAAATGATATGTGACGTTAAAGTTTGTGTAGGATAATTGCTCTTCAGTTGAAATGGATGTCAATACTAGTCCGAAAATTGTCATTTTAGAGCTTCTACAATAACATTCTTCACACCTTTAACATCCTCCTTTTAGCTACACCTCACCTTTACATACATTATATCTGAGCTTCACAGCAACAGATGTGATTCCCCCCATTTTAGAGATGAAGAGACTGAGGCTCAGATGGCTTAAAGGACCTGCCCATGATTACACAGCTAATAAGCCCCAGAAACAGGATTTGTACACAGGTCTTCCTGTTGCCAAGTCCAGCACTCTATCCACTCTTTCCCTCTTCCTCTTCGGTATAAGACTAAGAGGGACAAAAATGAAACAAGAGAGGGGTGCCCAGATCTAGCTTGGCTCTGACCAACACCAGTTGTCCAGGGCTTGCCTTCAAACAGACCCACCCTTTGTTAAACTAAGAAGTTTCCAAGTCTAATGCCAGTTCTGCATTTGGACCACCAGGCAGAATTCCTGCCTGGGTCAGCTTGTTTCCTTTTCCTGGTGAGAGCACTGACAACTTTCCTTAAATCTTCAAAAGATATTATTAGAAAAGGGCAAAAGAAGGAGTAAGGAACTGGAGAAACAAATGGTTGCAAAGAAGTCTGGGAAGAGTACATCCTATATTTTTGAAAAGTGCAGGGTAGAATTGGCAATGATTTTAAGACAACACATATGCATGTGCGGATACCAGCAGATGCAAAGAGGGAATGTTTGGAGGAGACATTCAAGCAGGCAAGAGTCCAATCTAAGGAAAGAACTGAGGAAGGTGATGTGTTAGTGGACTACACAATGGAAAATAATTGTTTCATTAAAAAAAAGCTGATGGGGATGCTCTACAAATAAATCTCTTTTAGCCGTTCTCCTCTTTTTGGGGCAGGTAGTGTGCAAATCAGTTCAGGACTTGTTATGCCTCTGCCCAGAGCAGCTCGAGTCCTGGATTTTTGCAATCCTGCCAGATTGTGCCTGCAGTCAGGCGGAGCCGCGGAGGGGTTGTCAGCTCGCTTTGTCCCGGGGCGCAAGGGCAGCACCACAGTCACCTTCTCCCTAAGATCTCCCAACACCTCCTGTCCTGCGCTCCCTGGATGGCCCCATCCTAGCCAGGGGGAGGAATCAAGAAGGTGAGGCCACCAGAGAAAGTGCCTTGCCGGCAGCCAAAGGAAAAAGTTAGGCACTTTGTGAAAGCTAGATGAAGGAGCTGGGAACACATCTGGGAGAGCAGGGCCTGGGAGGGGACTGATGTTATTCAACGAAACCTACTCTTCGACTAAATAAGGGATATTTCGACATCTCTTTTTCCCCCCTTCTTTTCTCCTTACCTCCCACGTCACCATCTCTTCCCCCCCCCCCCCCAGGGATCTCCAAAGTAGCGTTTCCAAATCCCCCCTCCCAGCCCGAGGGAAGGAGCAGGGCATTCACTTCTGCAGATGTGTCTTGCAGACCAGGAAGAGGGTCTCCTAGCCAGATGTTGCACTCAAGTAAGCTCCAGGCTGCGAGGGCTCAGCCCGACCCCGAAAATGCCACTCGCTGACAGGCGCACACAAATATTCATACGACTCCCCCCAACCCCCCACCTCGCCCCACCTCCTGAGCTGGAGTCTGGTTCTGAAAGTGGGGGGGGGGGGGGGGAAGAGAAGATAAGTCAAAGCGAGGAAGAAAACGCGTCTCTTACCCGGGTGTGCTCAGCTCCTAGAACCCTCCCCGTCGGTTCCCTCCCGGGATGAGGGCGGCGGTCGCAGCTGCAGACGGCGGCTCCCGCTTGTTCCCCAGCAGCTGCAGCGCACGGGGCATTTTTCTCTGGAAAACTTCTCCCAGGCGGGCAGGAAAAGCTCTCTGAGCTCGGAGGCTACGACCATCCGGGAACTTCGCTGCGATGTAAACCCTCCCACTCCAAACATTACCTCCCCCCCACCCCCCGCCCGCCCGCCCCTCCACCGGCCTTGCCACATGTGGACTTAGCAGGCCGCTGCTGCTGCTGCCGCTGCTGCAGCTGGGCACGCTGGAGACGGCTTCTCTCCTTTTTTAATTCAACAAACTTTGGCGTGTCTACAGTGTGCGAAACACTGAGGTCAGAAGGGCGAAAAAGATGCTGTCGCTCTCCTCAAGGAACGTATAGTCCAGGAGGGGATAATAACACAAGTATGTCCATAGCTATTACTTATGGCATAGTAGATTGGGCACTGGGCTCGGAGTCTGCAAATCCTGGGTTCAAATTTCGTCTCAGATACTTACTAGCTGTGTGACCCTGGGCAAGTCATTTAACCTCTGCCTCTGTTTTCTCATCAGTAAAATGAGGAGGTTGGGCTTGATGATCTCCAAGAAACCTTACAGTTCTACATCTAGGATCCCACGTTAAAATGTCAAAGGCGTTAACCGAGGGAAGACAAACAGAAGGGTGTGAAGAGCCTGGGAGCCTCGGAATCCCTTATTTGGGATGGAGGGAGGAGGGATCCGGGAAAGGGAAAGGTTCCCGAAGAGTGACAGATGAATGTTGAGAGAAGAAAAGGATTTGCAGAGAGAACTGGAAAAGTTTGAAATATCACAAGATTTGGAGACAGGAAACCCGGATTTGAATCTATGTTCCGTCATTTTTTACTTGCATCACCTTGGGCTAGTCACTTAACAACGAGGGGTGGAGGGAGATTGTCTCGGTTCCCTTAGTTCTAGAATGAAGGGAATGGACTGCACCATCTTTAAGTTTACTTCTACCTCTGAAAGGGAATGTGGGGAGGTGGGAGATGCCAGGAAGAGATTTGAAATAGCTCTTGATTTTAGCTGGAATATAAATATACATGAAGTGAAGTGTGAGGGAATAAATCTGAAAATATGGGTTGGAGCCATCTTTGAATGCAGGGATAAAAAACTTAAACTTTATCTTGTTATATTAATATCCCACAGGGAACTTCTTCAGCCTCATTTGAGTATAGATTGGGGGTGGGGGGTGGTTGTAACAGGAATGCAAAAACTTCATATGCCTCTGTGTCTAAGGGAAGAGTTGTGCCCATTGAATCACAGTCTGAATTTTCCTAAAATTTTTATTTCTGAAAAACCAAATTGTATCTTTTACAAACTTGTCCAAAAGAAATATAGATGTTTTTCATAGTGGAAAAACATGGGGAAAAATAATCTGTTTTGATGTAGCATTTGATAACTGTCCTAATGAATTATTATCCTTTTACAAATAAGGAAACTGACTTTCATAGGGTTATGTGGCTTGCCCCGGGGTCCCACAGCCAGTCAGTCTGTGGCTGGTATCTGAACCAAGGTATCTCCTGACTCCAGGCCCTGAGCAGTGGAAAATGATAGGACATTTTGGAGCAAAGGCAATGAATGACATAATCAGACCTATGCCTTAGGAAGATTATTTTGCTGCCTCAGTGTAGGATTAATTGGGGAATTGCATAAAATAGTACCATCAAAAGGTGATGAAAGTCTGAACTGAGATGGTGATGTGGGAAGTAGAAAGAAGGGAACAGATGAGAGACATTTTGAGAAGGCAGAATGAACAGAATTTGACAACTAATTGGCTGTGAGAGATGAGGGAGAGGAAAGAAAGAAATATGATTGATTCTCAGACTTTGAATGAGCTTGAGTGACTTGAGAAGATAATGGTGTCATTAATAGAAACACAAAAATAAGGAGGAGAGACAAGTTGTGGGTTTTTTTTTAGAAGCATATGAGTTCCATTTTGGGTATGTTGAGTCTGAGGTATAGGAAGGTCATGCAGGTAATGTGGCAGTATAGTTGAAGGTGGATGTTGGGGTTGGAGATTTAGATTTGACTTATCTTTGTAGAGGGAATGTTTGAAACCAGGAAGTAGATGAGATCATGAAGGTCACTCTTTCCAGATGTTTAGCGTTGAAAGGGAGGAGAGAGAAGAGGAGGAAGTCATAGATAACACACTGAGGTGGCTGTTATAGGATGGAGAAAAGAACTGGTGAAGAAACCAGAGAAGTAGTAGAAGAACCAGGAGAGTACACTGTCATGGAAGAGCTTAGGTGGAGTAAACCTGGACAATGAAGAAGTCTACCCATTTCACTCTGGAGGGAAAGAGGAAAGGATAAAAACACAAAAAAGATTTTTCTATGTGAAGGACAGATGAGAGAGTTCATGTCTGATAGCTTCAATCTTTTGGGGCAGGCAAGGACATTTGTTGAGAGAGAGGGTGTAGAAGGGTTAGGAGTTTGGGGAATTTATTGGGGAATCCATCAGAAATAAATTTAATTACTATGCAGTGATGAGGGCCCAGTTAGATTCAATAGCATGAAAGTTGTGCATATCAATAGGTTTCCTTTAGCAGCTCTCAAATAATAATCAGAAATAAAAGGGGAAACTGCAGATAGGGGGAGGAGGTGGTCTGAGGCTGGGAATTAGCAGGTCAAGGAACAATGAAAGTACATATTAGATGATTTAAACATAGGTCATTATGCCTTTTTGAAATGACTTACTATTCATCAAGACTGATAAGGGATCATAGGTTCTTAGACCTAGAATACAAATAGATCTTAGCGCCATGAAACTAGAATCTAGGTGGTGAGCTAGGAGGATATATCACACCTCAGGATGAAGGCAAAGTAGAGATTCAAGGAATGGAGATGGAGTTACCAAAAGATAGACAGATTGTCACCTCAAAAGAGAATTTCAGAGTTTTGGATCTTGAAGGAAGATGATGTGAGATCTGAGGTGTTATGATCCTTTAGGAGAGCTAAGACAGAGTTAAATGGAAACTGTGAGAATTAGACTGAAAAATTGAGACCTCGTTGAACTGAATTGAATTCAACAAATTCATGTTAAGCATTTCCTTTGTTTGGAGCACTATACTAGACATGGAGAAATGGGAAGATACAAAAGGTAGTTTTCTTTCATAGAGGTCTATAATCTTAGTGGAGATGATGGCATTGACACCACTGGCCATGTTTATACTTTAGTGGATATTCTTTATAAGGGTAGCGACCAAAACCTATTCATGTCTTCTCATTCTTTACAATTGTTGTCCATGCTCTCCCTCTCATATATTCTCCCCAGGAAGTTCAACCAACATCCTGAAGGACTTCTTTTAGATCTCTTGAAATTTTGTATATACTAATGGAGCAGAAAGCCTTTTGCCTCACTCTCATCACGTGACCACCCCACCTCCTCTTCTAGTTATACTTCTTTTTGAACATTTCAAAGAAATTTGATAGGATTACCAAATGCTCCCATCTCCTCTGGAACTTGGCCCTTAAATATTCCCATGCACTTTTCCTAGTTGTTAATCTTTTGTAACCCTTGTCCCAAAGTCCATTAGTATGAGACTCTCTCCTTACTGGTGGAGATGAATGCCTTGCCCTATGTGAAGGGTAGGGCAGGGTTGGAGAGAGTTAAGAGAGCCCCAGCCTTCTCCAGTCCCCCTTTGGGGACTCGCCAAGTGAGATTCTTCTTAGAGCTTCGATTTGCCTTCCAGCTTCAAGAGAGAAGATGGAAAATGCCAACATCACTCCTGGTTGCTAAAGGAAAAGTCTTTGGAAAGATATGAGAAGTACTTATGGTCTCCATGTCCTTATTCTCAGTTTGCTATCCTAGAGACTTTTGAGAGTTTCCTTTTGGGTGAGATCCAGGACATTCTCTTGGTTGAGCTGTAATCTGCCTCCTAATGGGAGAAATCCTTCATTCTGTATTCTCCTATTAATACCTTCTTTGATTTGTTTTCCTTCTGATTTGGATATATGAGTTTCTTTGCTATTTGCTATGTGTATTCATTGTGGAATGGTATTAGATTGGGAAAAGGGTCAAGCCTTGTCTATAGAGCTTGGGGTTCTCCTTCCTACCCAAATGACAAATAGATCTGAAATTAAATGGAACCTGAATGTATCCTCTGTATGTACAATATTTAAGGCAGTTGGATAGATATACTTCTGATCCCATTTGGTCTTTCTGTAAGAAGGGTAGAGTGGCCCAACTTTCTGCTTTCTCTCCTGGCAGGAATAAAAGTCTCCCCTGGAGAAAGGTGGGAATGGGAAGGGGAAATAGGCTAGAGATGTCTATTCTGCCTCCCTTCAAGCCACATATGGGGCCCCCCTCTTTACATGTGAGGCCCATTCTCTCTACTGCTACTCTTAATCAATGGCTCCTCAGTTGTTTCATACAGGTACCAATGTTCCCCCTTCATTAACAAATTATCACTTAATCTTTATTTGACTAAACACCCATATTTTAGAGGAAGAATGTTAGATTATTTGGGCCAAAGGAGAAGAATAAAGGATGTAAACAGGCCCTACCCTCCTCTCAAACTATCATACTATATCTTTACTCTCTTTCACAGTCAACTTACTAGAAAAAACTGTCCACACTTGTCACCTCTGCTTTCTTACATCCCACTCACTTCTCCGTCCCTTGTAGTCTAGTTTCTGCTCTAACCATTTGATTGAAGCTGTGCTCTCTCAGATAACCAGTGGCTTCATTATTGCTAAATTCATTGACTTTTTTTTTTTTCAGTTCTCATCCTTCTCGACCTCTCTCAGGTGTTTGACAGGATTGGCCACCTTCTCCTTCTGGATGCTCTCTCTTCCCTGGCTGGGTGTTCATGACACTCTTTTCTCTTGGTTATCCTCCTATCTATGTGATTATTTATTCTCATCCTCCTTTACATCCATGAATGTCTTACAAACATTAAATAATATCGTCAAAAATAGGAAACAAAAATGTATTAAATATTCATTATAATCAAGTTGGATTTAGAGTCGGAATATAATTATGGCTCAATATTAGGAAAACAACATAGTAACTCATTAACAATATAAATAATTTTAAAATATGATTATAACAACACATGAATGTGTTTGATAAAGTGGAACTTGTATTTATATTAAAAACATAACCATATCTTTATAGTTATATAATTGATATCCAGAATGTACGATCCCACGGTGCTGCTGCTTCTTTTCCTAATTTTGAACCATCATTGCATTCCTGTATAAATCTTGTTTGATCATAATGAATATTATAATATATGTTTGTTTCTTACTTATCAGCATTTTATTTAATTGATTATAAAAAATTGAATCTGTAGAGGAAAATGTCCCCTTAACACTTCTCTTCCAACAAAATGTCTCCCATGTATATGTCAAAATAGCACACAATTCCTTGAAAAATGAGATAACTTTGTTCAGTGTTTCTGTGATTATAAATATTAAATGTAGCATGCAACAGGGATTCTTGCTTGCTAAAGGTGTTGGTCACAGTCATGGAAGAGATCACTCTCACAGTCAAAACAAAAGAGAAATTTTTCTGCAAGTGGTCAAAGTCCTTCAAAGGTTCTTATTAACATATGACATTGAGCTGTTTACATCAAGCCCTATAGCACTGCAGAGCCGCCTAAGTGGGATACATAATCATGTAAAAGAGTTGAAACTGGAGAAGCTAGATGGTATAGCGGAAAGAGCACTGGTCCTGGAATCAGGAGGACCTGAGTTCAAATCCAACCTCATACACTTACTGGCTATGTGACTCTGGGCAAGTCATTTAACCCTGGCTGCCCTTTGTAAAAAAGAGTTGAAATTAGCCATATGTACAGGAAAAAACAAATAGATGAATAATATTTGTTTAGGCTTTGTTATATGGAACTGGTTTATCAGCATATATTTCTGAAGAAGATAAGTTGTATGGGTCTGAGAGGTCTATAGCATATTACTAATGAAAAATTATTCAGAAGTAGTTGTAAATGTTATCATTAGGAAAGTGTAAAACTGGAAAAGGAGATGGGACTGTCATGTCATCAGCATGAGGGATAACTAAAGAACAACCTGATCTGTCATTGTTATTCTGCAACACATGGGATGGACCTCCAGTTGATAAGTTGTAGGAAGAAATAGCCTGGAGTTTCAAGGATGAGTTGTGATCTGAACTAATTGGTGGGAGTATGCACAGTAAAAGCACAGATTTATTGAAATATCAAACCACAATCATTATCATTAGATTGGGAGCCTCTTGAGGGCAGGAACTGTCTTTTGCCTAGTTTTTATCCCTAAGCACTTAGCACAGTGCCTGGCACATAGTAGGCACTTAATGTTTGTTGATGTTGATATTGAATGCCTTTCTGTTGATTTAGTGATTCTGAGTTTGACTTGATTTTTACCACTGATATGCATGCCATATGTATGTGACTCTTGTAGCCTCTTCAAAATGACCTGGACATTTGTGCCTTGACTGATATTGGTCTGTAGTAATAATCATAATGCTTTACAGTTGCTGAAGTGCTATACATGCTGTCACGTAAAAGATTCTAAATAGATTTTCTTATTGTTTTTGAAATACTTGGAAATGTTGTAGAGAGTCAACAAAAATTTTTTTGAAGTTTTTTTTTAATATATGACTCCTAGTTTCTCTTTGCAAAAGACTCTGAGGAGGACTAATGAACTTTTTGTTTCTGGTAACTTATTTGTAGAATCTTTTAGTCCATGGCAGTTAGGTGGCACAGTGGATAGAGTTGCAGGTCTGTAGTCAGGAAAACTTATCTTCTTGAATTCAAATTTGGCTTCACATATTAGCTGTGTGACCCTGGGCAAGTCACTTAATCCTGTTTGCCTCAGTTTCCTCATCTGCAAAATGAGTTGGAGAAGGAAATGGTAATATAAATATATATTTCCTGTAAATTATGTTCCTAGCTTTTAAAATTTTCTTGTAATGGCTAAGTAATCTTGAATAATTCAAATTGGAACACTCCAATAAGTATTGTTTTTCTCTTTTAATATCATCTCTTTATCCATGAAATTTTGAATCATACATTTCAACCTGGCAATAACTTTAGAGATTATTTAGTTCAAACTCCTCATTTTACAGATAAGTAAACAGACAGAGAAGAAAGAAATGATTTGCCCAGGGTTATACAAAGAGTTTGAGAGCAAAGGGGCTACTTGAGCTGAAATTCGTGTTCTTGTCTGTAGTCATATGGTGAAATCCATTGAGCTATTTTGTCTGTCCTTTGATCTCAGTTCTGAGAAATTTTCTTGAACAATTTCTTGAAAAATAGTGGTGAGGTTCTTTCTTTGCTCATCTGTTTGGTAAAATGATGACTCTTAGATCTCCCTGAGCTCTATCTTCTAGCTCTGTCATTTTTGTAAGAGTTTTCAAGTCTTTTTCAAGTTGAGTCGTTCTTTGATCTTGTTTTGCTTGATTTTCTGCTGATTCTATTGACTGGCCTTCAGGTCTGAAAAGGTTATATCCCATTGATTCCATTTCTTTATTCACATTTTTACATCACTTTCTCCATGCTTTATCTACTTGTTTTGTTCTGCTATTTTTTTGTAACCGAAGTTAGATTTATCTTTATAGATACCAGATCTTTCCTTAGCAACATCAGATCTTTATTTACAGACACTAATTCTTCCATTCTTTTAAAGTATTTATTATCTAATTTAATGTGTTTTGTGTTAATTTAGCTTTATTTATTATATTCTCATTTAAGCTAATTGGTTATCTTTTTGTTTCTGGTAACTTATTTGTATGATCTCTTTTGTCTATGGCAGCTAAGTGGTGCAGTGGATAGAATACTGGGACCTGGACTCAGGAAGACTCAACTTCTTGAGTTCAAATCTAACCTCAGACACTTACTGTGTGACCCTGAGCAAGTCCCTTAACCTCATTTGACTCAGTTCCCTCATCTATAAAATGGACTAGAGAGACAAATGGCAAACCATTCCAGGATCTTTATCAAGAAAACCCCAAATTGGGTCATGAAGAGTCAGAGGGGACTGAAATTATTCAACAACAAAATTTCGTTTTTTGTCATGTGAAAGATTACCTGTCACCTCTGATGCTTGTTAATTTCCTTGTCCTTCCTTCTTCCTCATCTGAGAAAATATCCTCTTGTCAGGTCTTTGGTTGCTCCCCTTCTTTGATCTCCTTCCCCTTTTAATTTACTTTTTGGGTATTTATTTATCTGTTCATATAGATAGAATTGAAGAATTAGAGTACTTATAACCTCTTCCTAGAATTCCTCTCTCTGATGCCTTGCTTCACTACTAAGGAACTGTCCAGCAGAGGACACATAGACTCGCCACCTGCAGGTTCAATCCAATTTTGTCTAATTTGTTAACTACTTGTTAAACTCCTACACTATAAAGAGCACTATGGTAGGTGCTAGAGGCACAAAGTCAAAATTGAGATAGTCCTTGCCCTCAAGGCCCATTAAAGAGATCCGAGCATAGAGGTACAGTGGAAAGAACATTGTGTTTGTAGTTAGCAGGACTTGACTTAAATTCTGACTCTGCTATTTATAACCTATGTGAAGTTGGGCAAGATCCTAAACCCCTTGGGATCTCCATTTCTTCATTTGTTAATGAGAGGATTGGGTTAAATAACCTCTAAGATCCCTTCATCTCTGTAGCTATGGTTCTATGTGTTTCTTTCTCGTTCTAAACACAGGGAATGCCGAAAAGTCTTTTAAAGCTTAAACTTGCCCCAAGACTTTTCTAATACATTGTATGTGGTCCTTTAATCCTATATATATAAATACATTCAAATTTAGACAGTCGGTAACTTATCTTTTGGTTTTCCATTATATGTTTTATAACATCAACAAACTCCTAATCAGTTTCATCTTCATTTCCTGGTTTATGTCATGATTTCCTATGCTTTTTAGATATTTCTGTTTTTACTTTTAAATAATTTGATGGGAGGAGTAGGATTCAAGTTACACTCAACATTTTGTGACTTTGAAAATACATATCCAGTTTGGTGAGAAAGGTCTAAACTCGAGTAGAGGTTGTCTGAGTGGTGAAAAAGGGAATAGATTCAAGACATATTATGGAGGAAAAATTGGCCACGAAGCCTTTTCCATTTCCTCTTGCTTCTAGTGTCTTCCCTCTGTTGATTATTTCTAACTTATCTGCACATATATTGTTTATACATAGCTGTTTACATATTGTCTATCCTATTAGATTGTGAGCTCATCATGGGCAGGTACTATCTTTGCCTCTCCTAGAATCCTCAGCATTTAATTGAGTGCCTGGCACATAGTAGGTTCATAATAAATGTTTATTGATTGATTTGGCAACTGACGTTATTAGGGATAAAGGAGGTGGAAGAGTCAAGATTGAATCCAAGGATATGACTAGACTTGGATAACTAGAAGGATGATAGCATCCTCAACAGAAATAGCAAAATTTAGAGGAGTGGCATTTGAGAAAAATAGAATGAGTTCTGTTGTGGACATGTGAGTTTGAGGTGCCTGCAGGATAGCCACATGACAGTTGACACTGAAAGACTGGAGTTCAGCAAAAAGATTATATATATATTTGATACTAATCTGTATAGAAAGGACCAATGAACCCACAGGACCTGATGAAATCAATGAGAGAGAATGAAGGAGAAGAAAAGAGGGCTCAGAAGTCATCAACAAGCATTTATTAACCTCCTATTACACTAAATTTTGGGTATATAAAGAAAAGCAAAAAAGAGTCCCTACTGTTAAAGACCTCACAATCTAATGGGGGAGACAGCATGTAAACAACTATGTAAAAACAAGATATGTGCTGAATATTGAAGATAAATCTCAAGGGGAAGTCATTCACATTAAAGGGGAGCAGAGAAAGCTTCTTGCAAAAGGTGGGATTTTAGTTAAGACTTGAAGGAATCTGGGAAAGCAAGGATGAAGAGAATTATAGGCATGGGAGACAATTAATAAAAATGCATGAAGTCAGGAGGAGTGTCTTATGTGAGGGATCATAGAGTATCTAGAAGGGAGTAAGAAGGATGAAAAGGTAAGAAGGACCAGTTTAAATGCCAAGTAGAGGATATTACATTTTATTTTGGAGGGTAATAGGAAGGAATTGGAGTTTACCGAATGGGGGAGTGATAAGATCATATTTGCACTTAGGGAAATAACTTTGATAGATGAATGGAGGACGGAGTGGAGTGGGGAGAGACTTGAGGCAGGGAGACCAACCAGCAAGACATTGAATGGTCCAAGGGTGAGGTGATATAGGTCTGCACCAGAGTGGTGGGTGTCAGAGAAAAGAAGAGGTTGTATGCAGGAGATGTTGTGAAGATAAAATTGATGGAATTTGGCAACAGATTGGGCATGAAAAGAACCTTGGTGGATGCCCACACTTAGTAGGCATCTGATACAGTAAAGGAAACTGAGATGGCAAGGTCAGCTAAATAGGAGAACTAAAGGAAATATAAACACAAACTCTATGCTACTGAGAATGTTGTCATTGTTGTTCAGTTGTGTCCAACTCTTCATGACCCTGAAGACCAAGACTATGAGCTTTTCCTTAGCAAAGATATGGGAGTAGCTCGCCACTTTGTGCTCCAGTGGATTAAGGCAAACAGAGGTTAAGTGACTTGCCCAGGGTCATACAGCTACTAAGTGTCTGAGGTCAGGTCTTCCTGACTCCAGGTTCAGTACTTTATGCACTGAACCATCTGGCTGCCTCAAGAAAGGATGGTAGGATCATGTACAAAAAGAATTTTTTTTTAAAAGAATGAGAAGACAAGAATATTTATATTACATTAATGTGTGTAAAGTGCTTTGCAAACCTGAAATCTACCCAAATGCAGCATATCTTTGGGGATGTGTGAAAGAGGGACTCTTTCCTTAACCTCCCACTTCAGAGCAGATTTAGCTATCCTCTAAATCAGTGGTCCTCAACCTTCCTAAAGCTGTGACCCTTTAATACTCGTATATAGGCATATCTGCATGTGGGTGGACTCGCCTGGAGACAGATAGAGGAGCAGTGTCTCGGTTCCTAAAACCATCGGAAATATGTGTTTTCTAATGGTCTTAGGTGACCCCTGTGACCCCTGTGAAAGGATTGTTCAACTCCCAAAGGGGTCATAACCCACAGATTGAGAACCACTGCTCTAAATGCTTCCTGTCTGCCTTGAGGACACTTGCAATTTTGCCAATCTGTTCATTCCTTTACTTCTATAAGTCTCATTTCTTTTCTAATTTTGTCCTTTAGCACTTTAATTTACAAACAAAACAATTCTTATTTTTAACTCTTGCTGCATCTCTTCAAGGAATTCTAGTTGAATTTGTGCCCAAACTGTGCTTTTCTTTGAGGCTTTGCCTGTAGATGCTTTGGAGTCATTCTTTTCTTGTGTCTTGAACATCCTGTCATCATAATAACTTTTTTATGATGGAATTTTATTGTTATTATCTTTTGTTCATTCTTCCAGCCTATTTCTTGACTTGATATTTGATTTTCAGGTCAGGATTTGTGCACTTCTGGAGGGAAGATATGGGCTGGTCCTGTTGCTGCTTTCTTGAAGTATTGAGTGTTGTTTTATTTCAAGCTCTCAGGCATAGTTCAGGCTAGAGAATTTTTGGTGCTTCCAAAATGATTTGGTCCAGAGTAGAGTCTTTCTCCCAATGGTCTGAGCAACAGTAGAACACTGCAGGAGCCAGACATTTGGGCAGATGTGCTGGTTCAGAGAGATAGAACCTCCTGATCATCCCTTTGATCTGGTATTCCTGTCCTGATTACTCCTCTATAGGATTTGGATTGTGCTAGACCTGAGACCCTGCTGTCTTCCTGGAGTCTGAGCCACAGGACTGCTGTTTGCTTCCAAAGTTATTCCTTTTCATCAGGTAAACAGGGAAGAGCCCACAAGGGCTACTTACCATGGCACAGTACCCCCTGGATGCAGATCTCCTCCTCAGTTTACCCTACCACTGGATAATAGGAGACAAAGCTGACAGTCACAAGTCCATTCATAGTGCCCTAGAACAGGGACCTCCTCTTACCCTGGTGTACAAATACAAGCAATGTTTCTGGCTGGCCCTCTTCCCCAGTGTCTACACATCTGTCTGTCTTTCTGTGCTGACCAGGGCTAAAAATAATGACTCACTGTGACTTTTCCTTAAATTTTTCCATCAAGAGCCAATCTGTTGCATTTTTTAGATCTATTTTTAAGAATCTGGTGTGTGTAAGGAGAGCATGCTGCACTTTCTTTTGTCTTGCTCCATTTCTTCACTGCCTCTGTGATAGCTAATTCTTGCCACTTCAGCAAAAATTTCTTCAGAGGTAATTTTATTATCCATTATTAGTCTAACCCAAGTCATTGTTATTCATTTGTAGCTCTTTTACTTGGAGGCCAAGTTCCAGAGCCTGAGGGTCTTTCCAGCAGTACAAAATATTGTTTCTCAATTTAAAATAGGATCAGAAAAGCTGGAGATCTGGTTTAGAATTTCACAGGGTAGGGGAAGGAAGGGGAGTCACTGTTTAGAATGAGTTTAATTCAGTCTTTGGCTTAAGGCCCCAAATCCTCCAAAGAAGATCACTAATCCTTGGGACTTGTAGGAATGCCAGATCTTGCATTTGGGTCATTCTTGAGCTAAAAAGTACTTAAACACAAGAATTCTTAAGTTAAGCATCTAAGGAGATTTAGCTGAAATTTTTTTTTGTCTTTTATTTTTTTAAAAATGGGGCAAAGGGGAAAAATCATAATTTATTTTGGGGATATTTACTTTAGGCATGTTCTGCTTAGTTATAAAGGTTGATAATGATTTTCAGAACAAAGTGCCTCTACATTCCTGCTGGGTAGGGACTCAAATCTTTGTGAACAAGGTTGTTCATTATGTTGAAACAGGAGCCTTCCTGTGTTTGGAAAAGATTGGGTCAAACTGAGATTCTTCCACATGGGGATTGTACTTGTGTGCTTCAGAGGAACCAATATTAAGGATAGAAAGAAATACGGATAGCTGATGAAAGCCTTTCCATATGATTAGAGATGATATGAAATGAACAAAGAATCAGAAGATCATTGTAACATTAACTAGTAACTATGGAATAATAATCACTGTAGTATAACACGATATGGTATGATATATGATGTCGTATCATATCATATCATTAATATAATATAATAATAACTTTCTAGGACATCTAGATGGCACGGATAGAGTGTCAGGCCTAGAGTCAGGAAGAATCATTTTCTCAAGTTCAAATATGGCCTCAGACACTTACTATTTGTGTGAGTCTGGACAAGTCACTTAATCCTGTTTGCCTTATTTTCTTTTTTTTTTCTTTTTTTTTTTACTTGAATCATTTTTAATTCTATGTCTCTGCTTATCTTTTTTTTTTAAATTTTATTTTAGTTTGCATCATTCATTTCCACAAGATTTTGAGTTACATATTTTCTCCCCCTCTTTCCCCCACCCACCGCCCCAAAACAGCCATCCCAGTGTGTCCCCCCTCCCCCAGTCTATTCTCTCCTATGTCACTTTTTGGTAGGGCAGGATGGATCTCCCAACCACAGTGCCTGTGTATCTCAA
>CM053582.1:297016931-297052035 GCA_028627135.1 Pseudochirops cupreus | reverse complement strand
GCTGACTTTAGTGGGAAGTATCTTTGTGTGCGTTTTGGAGTTCTAGGATTGGTTTAGAGTCCTATTTTATGGCTATTTTGGGGTGGCTATGTGAGAGCTGCAATATGTTGCTGCTGCTACGCCGCCATCTTGGCTCCGCCCCCCTGCCTTATTTTCTTTATCTGTAAAATGATCTGGAGAAGGAAATGATGAACCACTCTAGTATCTTTCCCAAGAAAACCCCAAATAAGGTCACATAGAGTCAGACATGACTGAAACAACTGAACAGCAAAAATGTAATGCCTACTATGTGCCAGGCATTGTGATGCTTAAAAACTTGGAGAGACATAATTTCTGGGCAACGAATTATTTTATTCATAATGCTAGCATTTTATTAGAAAAAGGAATGGTCATTTGACTGTCTTTCCCTTGGACTAAAGACCATCATGGTGGGCTCATGGCTTATGTGACCTGAGAAACATAGATGTTCCTGAGGGTGGCAATCAATTCTGATTAGTTAACAATTAATGAGAGATGGACTTTACAAAAAGAAGTGGGTTTACACCAATGAGGGACTGGGAGTGACATCATGTCATTCTTGGACACAGAGACTATTTCTATACCCAGACTACTGTGGTGCCACCATCTTTTCTGCCCCTCCCCCCATCCTCCCTCCCAACAGGGCAATCTAGACAAAGGGCCTACCTCCACCCAAACTTTTTTGAGTGGAATACAATGGGTAGGAATTCATCTTAAATTAGATTCCTAGGAAGGCTAGGTGGGTCTGACCACAGTTGAGGAGAAAATTAGCCCTATTTTCCATCAACCCCATGCTTGAGAGACTAGGCTTTGGACAAGGGAATAGGACAGGGAAAAAAGCTTGAGTCTTCCCAGTTTTAATAACTGGCTATTCATATGAGCGAAAAATAATAATTTCTCTCAACATTGTGCTAACTGCTTTACAAATATTATCTTATTTAATCTCACAACAACCGTAAGGAGGTAGGTACTATTATTATCCCCATTTTGCAGTTTAAGAAACCAAGACAGGTTATATGACTTGCCCAGAGTCATAGAGCCACTAAATTTCTGAGGGTGGATTTGAACTCAGGTCTTCTTGACTCTATCTATCTATCCTGCACACCACCTAGCTGTCTGTATATGTAAAGATAGTATTATACAAATGGGGTTGAGTGGACAAAGACAATGGACCCTGAGGAAGGGAGTGATTGAAAAGATGTCGTAAATATGTGTAAGATACATCTAGGACTGTCAGGGACCTCAGGAGCCATCTTGCCCAACCCTGTCATGTTACTGATAGGAAACTGAGTCCCAAAGAGATTAACTCAAGTGCTTACAGAGAGTGTGATAGTGGTGATTTAAACTCAGGTTCTCTAATTTCCTTTCTGTTAACTATGCTATCTCTGTATGCTAAAGGGGTTTTATATTTTTTTAAAATAGTATTTCATTTTTTCAATTACACATAAAGACAATTTTTAACATTCATTTTTAAAATAAAATTTTGAGTTCCAATTTTTTCCCTCTTTCCCTTCCCTCTCTCTTCCTTAAGATAGTAAGCAACTTAATATAGGTTATATATGTGAAATCATGTAAAACATATTTCCTTATTAGTCATGTTGTATAAGAAGAAACAGAACAAAAGGGGGAAAAACTATGAAAAAATAAAGTGAAAATAGCATGCTTCAATCTGCATTCAGACTTGATCAGTCCTTTCTCTGGATGTGGATAGCATTTTATATCATGAGTCCTTTGAAATTGTCTTGGATCATTGTATTGCTGAGAAGAGCTAAGTCAGTCATAGCTGATCATTGTACAATGTTGCTGTTACTGTGTACAATGTTCTCCTAGTTCTGTTCACTTCACTTTGTATCAGTTCATGTAAGCCTTTCCAGGTTTTTCTGAAATCTGCCTGCTCATTGTTTCTTATAGTACAATAGTATTCCATTACATTCATATACCACAACCTGTTTAGCCATTCCCCAATTGATGGGCATCCCTTTATTTTGCAATTCTTTGTCACCACAAAAAGAGCTGCTATAAATATTTTTGTACACAAAGGTCTTTTCCCTTTTTTTATGATCTCTCTAGAATATAGACCTAATTAATAGTAATATTGCTGGATCAAAATCATAATTTTATTGCTTGCTAAAAGGGTTTTAAAAAGTTTAATTTTAAACTGGTTCCTGTGGCTAGCTCAGTTTGTTTAAGAGGAAACTCAATTTTGGGGTCATGGCTACCTTTGGGACATGTAGGTGGCATTGGATAGTGAACTAGATGTAAGATCTCTGACACTTATTATCAGCGTGACTCTAGGCCAAATCACTTAATCTGTGTCTGTCTCAGTTTCTCTTCCTATAAAATGGGGATGTTATTAGAATCTATTTCACACGGTTGTTGTGAGGATCAAATAAGATTACAAATCCTAAGCATTTTGCAAACTTTAAAGCTTATGTAAATGTTAGCTGTTTTTTGTTGCAGATACAAACTCACTTTTGTTATTAAATTTTAAGTTATTAATAAATAATAAGATATAATCATTAGCTATTATTTTGTTGTTAATAAATAGAATAATTAGTTATAGAGATAATAAATGACATTGAGAAACTCTAAGGAAGCAAGCTAGCAAGCAAAAAAGAGAACATTACTATTGGAGAATACTTGAAAATTGGAATTGCAATAAAATTACTCCTCCCAGGTCCTGAGAGTGAGCCTAATGGATTTCATGGGGGGATGGGGGAGGGGCAGTAGGCAATGCCAATAAACATGGATTGGGCTAATGCAAATATTGTGGCCTGAATATACTTCAGGAGGGCCATTTTAGAAACCTCTCTGTAATTATTATGTTAAAATAGGATCCATCTGCAAAGTATTCTCTGTAAGATCATGGAGTATTATTAATAATTCTACAGAATCAGAAAACTATTTTGAAAAGCTTTGAGAGAACAGAGTGGAAAAAAGAATCAGAATATAAGGGAAATCAGAGAAATCCTATCAATTACCATCTGTATAACCTAACTCTCATCCTTAGGTAAAACTTTGATGTAAATATGAACAGATACCATCTTTGCTTAGGTATGCAAAAGATAATATACCAACTAGCAGAGGGAAAAATTGACTATGGCTCATGGCAGACTAGAGATTAGAATTGGACCCGTGATTTCTTTGGTAGAAGGAACTATTGGAGAGGAACCTCCATTATAGAGTTACCTGGGATAACACTGCTGGTTGGTTATATATCATGGCAGGAGGTGGGGTGAGGAGAAACATGGACCTGGCTATAATTCTTTTTTTTTTTTGCTTTTTTTTTTGGAGGGCAATTGGGGTTAAGTGACTTGCCCAAAGTCACACGGCTAGTAAGTGTGTCAAGTGTCTGAGGCCGCATTTGAACTCAGGTCCTTCTGACTCCAGGGCCGGTGCTCTATTCACTGTGCCACCTAGCCGCCCCTTCACTATAATTCTTTATTCACCTTAAAATAAAAAAAAAAGACTATGAATTCACTGGATTAATAACACCCCAGTGTCAGATAACTGAGGATGCATTGTTAATTTAATTTTATTACTTTTAATTTAATATACTTTTCAGACACCAAATATCTAACTTGTGACCCCTAATTCAATTTTTACATTTTGTTTCCTTTCTACTTGAAAGAGAAAAGCTGCCTAGGTGCTCTGTAGGATAGACTTCAAGGGCAGGAATCAGGAAAACCTGAGTTCAAATTTAACCTCAGACTCTTACTAGCCTGGGTAAGTCACTTCACTTCTGTCTGCCTCAGTTTTCTCAACAGTAAAAATGGGGGTAATAATAGCACCTACCTCCCAGGGTTGTTGTGAGGATCAAATGAGATAAAATTTGTAAAAGAGCTTAGCACAGTCACAGCATAGGTGTTTAATAAATGCTTATTTCCTTCCATCCTACTTTACAGCTGGGACTCATTAATGCCTCTACTAGCCTAAAGAAGAACAAGGATAGGGAGGTAATTTCCCAGAGAGAGGCAAAGAGATACACAGATCTTTTGTAAGAGTTGTAGCCATCACTTGATACTACTATTATTCATCCTTCAAAGAGGACCAATGACATCATGAGGATGAATTGGATTTAAGTGAGGCAGAGCTGTCCAAAAATCATCAGCCTCACTCCTCCACAGGCATCAGAGTTCAACAACAATAACAATTCATCCCTTCAAGCTATGATCTTATACCTTTCCTCCCCTTTCCAGCCAAATTCCTAGAAAAAGCTGCCTATGTTCCTTGTCTCTACTTTTTCACCTTTGATTCACTTCTCCACCCTTTGCAATCTGGCCTCAGTCACCACTGCTAAAACTACTCTTGGCAAGGTAGTCTTTATCATCTCTTTATTTTTAAATCCAGTGGGATTTTCACAGTCTTCATTCTTTTTGACTTCTCTACAGTGTCACACACTGTTGAACAATTCTTCCTTCTAGATCTTCTCTCTTCCCTGGGTTCCTAGGACACTCTATATTGCTTCTCTCTCTGACCACCCCCTCCCACCTTAATCTCCATAGCAGGCTCATCATGTATGTCCCACCTACCCCAAGACTGTCATAACTTTTCTCTCTATACTCTCCCCCTTGACTATCTCCACAGATCTCATGGCTTCAACTATGACTCCAAAGCAGGTGACTCCCAAATCCAAATTGTTGGACAACTCAGCATGTTCACAGCTGAAATATTATCTATTCCCCCCATGCCCATTTTAGTGCATTTAAAGGACTTGACAGACTGGCTCCATCCAGATTGTTCAAGGCTTCCCCTCAAGCACTTTACTATCCAACCAAACTGGTTTTATTGTTCCTACATGATATTAATCTCCTGCCTCTGTCCCCTTGCTGTCTTTTCAAGGCTCTGCTTATGGCATCTTCTTTAAGAGACCTTTCCTGATTGTCCCTGTTAGTCACCACATAAACCCAAATAGCCCTGTATTTACTTTGCACATTTTCTATTCATTGATCCATATGCCCCCATTAGAATGTAAACTTCTTTTTTAATTTTTAATTTATTTACTTTTAGTTTACAACATTCAGTTCCACAATCTCTTAAGTTTCAAATTTTCTCCCCCTCCCTCTCCTTTCCCCTCCTAGAAGGTAAACTTCTTGAGGTCAAAGATTATCTATCTTTTGTATTTGTGTCCCCAGCAACTAGTGCCTGACACATAATCAAACTTAATCAGTGCTTATTGATCGATATCAATTTTACCCCTAAGTTTATCATAGAAAATATAGATTATACATATAGAAAAAATTCAAGTTCAGATAATTCAGTCAGAAATTGGAGTGTGATAATAAAAACCAGGCTGCCTGTAAGCGACTGTTACAAACCGAGTGTTTTCAGAATATGGTGTCAGCATGAAAACAAGGGGGTATTAACTGGAGAGAGCCAAAAGAACAGCAATGATTAAGGAATGGAAGGATTTGTGTCAAAAGCTGAAATGCTCTAAAATATTCATAACTTGGCCAAGTAGCATCTAAGCAAGAGAGGTAGGTATGATTTGTGTGTTGATAGCTTTTGTTTTTACCTTTCTTCTCTACCTAGAGAGTTATCTCTTGTAACAAAGAATAAAAGAAAAGAAAAATTAGTTTAGCTAAATTAACCAGCACATGAACTGAACTTGACCTTATATATCCAGTGTTCTATAGCTAGGTGGCACGGCTGATAGAGTGTCAGACCTGGAGTCAGGAAGACCTCAGACACCTACTAGCTGTGTGACCTTGGGCAAGTCACTTAATTTCTGTTTGCCTGTTTCCTCAGCTGTAAAATGGGGATAGTATTAGCACCTGCTTTCCAGGGCTATTGTGAGGATCAAATGAGAGAATATATTTGAGCATTTAGCACAATGTCTGGAACCAAGTAAGTATTTAATAAATGCTTGTTTCTTCCTTCCCCTTCCTATCCCACTTTTTCCATCTCTGCCAAGGACGGAAGGAGGTACAATTTCTTAAGCTTGGTCGTGATACTTACATAGTGTTCAGTTTAGTTTTTTCCCCCTTTTTGTTTACATTTTTGTAGTCTTTATTTATATGGTTTCCCCGGTTCTATTTACTCTACTTTGCGTAGAAAACTTCCCTTTGGGCCTGTTATATTAGCTGAACCAAAAAAGGAGGGGAGGAAACATCTTCTAGTCTCTTAGTAGTTGGTGGTGGCAAGCAGAGGGGGGCTTAGAAACAGACTTTACTAAGCTATTAGTATCTAAGGCAAATAGTGACATGGATAAGGTTAGAGTGGTGGGGTGAAAACCCAAGGGTTGGGTCAGACTTCAGATATCATCTAAGTCTTGTGCCAAAGAGTAAATTTCTAATTATAATTGTTAGGATTTAATAGATACCTGAAAGTAGGGGAGTAGTTATGGAGGAGGAGCAGTGGGTTCCCCAAAATGACACTTGTTAGGTGTCCCATATATGAGCCACTATATTAAAAAATACTCCTTGATGAAGGTTCAGGGAGCAATCTATCCCTATAGGCCAGAAAACTACTTTTTCACTTGTCAGAATAGGATAACCCTATGATTTATGATCTCTGGAGCTATCTTAAAGGCATAGTCTGTAAACCGTTTGGGCCACACCTCACCATCTTCCGTCTCCTCCCTCCCATCCATTGCTCACATAAATTTCTTCCTGCAGCCCTTGCCAAGTCCAAATCAATTGAAGTGTGTTTGACATAACTGGTGCCAACCTTACTGATAAAATTAAATAATACCATCTTTCATTGTGAAGACTAGCTAAGTCTCCTACAGTAGTGAATACTATCATCAGTGCAGGATTCTGATTGCATCTCCTAGACAATTGCAGACCCAGAATCTCCCCTGGGGACTACACTAAGTGTAATGGACTTTGAAAAGGGAGCCAGGAGAAGAAGTTAGTTGTTCAAATCCCTGGGGTAGAATAATGGATTGGTAAGAGACATCATCAGAACTGCCTAGTAATATGCACTATGGAATAAATCTCTTACATGGATTGTCTACTTGGGGCTTAAGGAGGTGGTATTGGAAAGAATGCTCGATGTGCAGTTAGGAGGACCAAATTCTAGTCTTATTTCTGTCACTGACTTGTTTTATGGTTTCTGGAAAGTCATGTAGCTTCTCTGTCTCAGTTTCCCTTATGTATGAAACAAAGGCAACTATACCTTCACAAATAAATGTGATGTATTTTGTACCATCAAAGAACAGAAAACTAAGCAGATCTCAGCCATCTGGGGAATGGCTGAACAGACGGTGGTATGTGCATGTAACGGAAGAATAAGACTGGGTAGTGATAAATGAAGAATATTCGGAATTCCAAGAAACGAGGAAATTTGTATGAATTGATGAAGTGAAATAAGACCTAGAAGAATGAAATTTAGGATAAAAAATATAAATGAAGAGATCACTACAAGGAAGATGAGACTGAAAGAAAGCTGGACAATAATAAGTGATACTTACTTAACGCTTTAATGTTTGCAAAGTGCTTTATATCCAAGCTTTCATTTAAACCTCTTAACTAAAGTTAAAGTGTTATTTACATTTTACATTGAGGCAAACAGAAGTTAAGTGACTTGTTTAGGGTCACACTGCCATTAAGTGTCTGAGACCAGATTTGAACTTAGGTCTTCCTAACTCCGGTCTGGCACTCTATCCACTGAGCCATCAGCAGCCTCTACAATGTTGAGTGACCTTGAGTTAGGGTGTTTTAACCTTAACACCTTCATCAATCTTAACACCTTCTTGGTGTCTTAGATCATGGAAATAGCTGAAATTACTCTATCTCTAATGTGTAATTTCTGTTTTGGAAAGGTTTGAGAGATCATAAATATCAGAGAGACTATCTAGTCCTTCATCTTGTTGATCACGTGATCCAGAAGTCTGCTAATAGCTATTTTTCAAAGTATTATTATACAGTTAACTTTGAATTAACTATCAGTGATTTCATTAACCAGTAGCAAGCTAATTTCAGGACCTACAGCTATTTCTTTCACCATAGTCTTTAGCATGAAAACACTGGTTTCTCTACTGAAGAGCCAATATTACCTTGTAATAAAGACAACCCTTCCCCTCCTCCAGTGCCATGGAGATCTGAACTCCAAATGGAAGAAATTTGCCCAGGCTACAATAATAGCAGTATGGCAGCACTCTGTATAGACCAGAAAACTGAGGGAACGTGGCAGGATCCCATCATAGGGGCTTATGTGGCAACTCCACTAAACCTGAAGTAAAGAGCCCAGCATTCAGTGGGAGTCAGTTCTGTTCCCAAAATGTCACTTGGTATAGAGACCTAGCTAATGAATCATGCATTATCCAGCATGGGAGGCAAGTGAGATGCTTTGAGATCCAGCCCCTAAGAAAACTACCGTCAGAGAAGAGGGAGTCAGAAAGTGAGCAATAAAGAAAGATAGAAATTTCCGAAGATCTCAGGAGAAAGAGAGCTTAAAAACCTTGAGCATAAGCAGATAAATCAACAGGGAAGACATTAATGGCAGAAAGAAATATAACTTCCAGATCTTGTAAATAGGTTCAGATACCTATAAATAAATATTGCAAAATGAAGGAAAATGATGCAACACTTGATGAGACAGAGAACCTTGTGGTTTTTGCGGAAAGCATAGAATCACAATACACTATTCCTGAGTGGTTTAAAGGAGAAATGAGAATTGCGAAAGTAGAATTTATGGCTTATGCGACTGAACTAATTGGCAGAAAAGAAACACTTGAATCAGTGGTGGCAAATCTTACCAAATAAATGATTAGCAATATAAATGCACAGAAATGAAGGACAGTATTGAAGAAGTAAAAAGCAGTAACATCAAAAGAAAACATTCTGTCTATACAACCAAAGTATGTTGATCTTAAAGATAAGATTCATAGAGACAATGCAAGGATTATTGGTCTCCCAAAAGAACATAACATGTCCCAAAACCTGTAAACTGTAATACAGGAAATAATACAAGAAAAATGCTGAGGCCTTCTTAACCCAGAAAACAAAGTGTCAATCTAAAGAATTCATAGATTGCCTAGAAAAATTCCAAGACTGCAAACTCTAAGATACTTCATGGTTAAATTGAACAATTCCATTACAAAACCAAATTCTGTGAGGAAACATGAGAAAGAAACTCAAACGGAAAAGAAATTTGAATAACATTAGATTATTTTTCATGCACTAGGAAACCCAGGAGAGAATGGAATAATGTGTTCTCAAGAGTAATTGAGCTCAGGATGCAGTCCATAGTGACCAACTCTTCAAATCTGAGTTTAACCATAAATGAAAAAAGATGGACATTCAATAGTAAAGAGGCATTTGAAACATTCTTAGAAATAAAACCAGACATGAAGATATAATTTGCTTCTCAAACACCTCATGTAACAGAAATACTTAAGAAATATAGCAACCAAGGATAGCAACACTAACACTAACAGAGAAACAGCAGAAAAACCAATGAGAGACTTCTTTTTGCATATATAGAAGGAGATGGGACGAAGGTGGGAGTAGGTGAATGTGATAGTGGAGAGGTAGGGGGAGGCATTGTGGAATAATGCCTATGGGTGAATCACTGTTTTTTTGTGGGACTAAATTACAAAGTAGAGGGTACATGGAAGGGACGAGAGCAGGCAGAGGATAGAGGGGAGTGTATGATTTAGTAGAGGGATAAGAGGAAAGTTTCTCCTTGGTTTCTCAGGAAGAAGATTGACTGAAGGAGAATAAGTGAGGAGGTAGAGGCTGAGGTTGGGAAAGAGTGGGAAAAGGGAGAGCCCTTGTTTTGCTAGTGAGAAGGCGGGTCACTGATGAATGCTCCTATGGGTGAAGAGAAATGTTCTGTGAAGGGAGATGGGGAACTTGTGCCAGGTGTTATCTATATGGATTTGGTGTTTAGAGAGACTGTTCATCCTGTTTCAGGAGAGGGGAGCTGAAGCTCCTGAGAACAAGGGGTGCCTGGGGTAGCAAGAATTAGGTAGGAGATTTTGAGGCAAATGGGGAAGGGACAGGTGAACAGAAGGAGGGCAAAGGTCAGTTGTAGACTGCATAATTGGCTCTGTGTATGTGTGTGAGTCCTGCCATGGAATGACATCCTGTCTATCATTTGTAGAAATTTGTATCTTTCTGGGAATGAGGTACAATGGAAAAAGAGAATCAGGGGCAAACTACAAGTTTGTGGCAGAAACTGCTTAGAGGGCAGAGCCCAGAATGGGGACCTCAGAAATTTTGATTCCATGAGAAATTCAGAGAATAAAGGGAATGAATATGTATGGGATCATGTAGCAGAGAATGTGGGTCTATAGTAGACAATATGGGAAGATGGATAGTGAAGAGAGTGATGGAGAGAAATTTTCTCAGGGAATGGATATGGAAAATGAAATAAAAAAACAACAACTAATGAACAGGACAAGTTGAAGAGGAGTAGAGAAGGGTATTCTACTTGACTGAGAGAGAAAAAAAGAGAAGAATTAAATAATCAGATAAAATCAGAAAAGAAAGAGGAACTAATAAGCAAAACTCCGAAGTGAAAAAGGGTAACAAATGGGAGAGGGGGAACCTGGTGGTAAGGAGAAGAGAGCCTGTAGGAGTAGAGCCATCTTAAAAATAATTAAGCTAAAGTATTTGAAGATACAGAGTTCTATGTTTAAAATGGAAGAGAGAGAAAAAAAATAACTTAAAAATTCAACATTAGAGACGAATGGAGGAAAATAATCTAACTCTCCTAACTTTAAATGTGAATGGATTAAACAATTTGTTTAGAGTCATATTTTTTAATAGGTATTTGAGGTGGTTATTGAATGGATTAAACAACACAATAAAATTTTTAAAAGTGACATTGGAGGCCCACGCCTCTCGTTTCTTGGAACCTTCTTTGCTCCCGACCTTTCCTTGCTGGGTTGTCACCATGTCTCTGAAAGTGCACACAAGCAACATCACCAACAAGAATGACCCCAAGTCCAACTCTCGGGTCTTCATTGGGAACTTAAATACATCCATGGTGAAGAAGGCAGACATAGAGATCATATTCTCCAAGTATGGCCTCTGTGCACAAGGGCTACGCCTTGGTCCAGTATACTAGTGAGCGCCATGCCTGTGCCACTGTGCTGGGTAAGAATGGGAGAGTGCTGGCAGGGCAGACTCTGGACATCAACACGGCTGGAGAACCTAAACCCAAGAGAACAAAAGGACTCAAGAGAGCAGCTTCTGCTTCCTATGGTCCCAGTCCCAGCCTCAGCCTACTCTTGGCTGCGCGGGAGAAGGGGTTTCGGGCTCCTAGCTCAGGAGTGCAGTCAGGACCACTGTCCGAGGGAAGGCATGTGAACCCTGGATTCTTAGTCTCCAGATCCACCATAGAGCCACTGTGTGGCTTGAGGCTTTTCGAGCCCCGGGGCCGGCTATCTCCAGTCTCATGGGAGGTTCCTGTGAAGCAGCCATGGGTCACCAACCCTCTTGTCCATGCATCAAAGCAACTCTGCCTGTGAGACTCTTTGCAGCTCGTCGAAGTTAAAGTTGAAATGTACTGAGCCATAGACAATCAAGACAGAACTTACCCAGATCAAGTACAACATTGAGGCCCCTGGACCAGATCTCAGAGGAGCAGAGTCCCGGCACAGATGGCAAGAAGAAGGACAGCAAGAAAAATGAGGCCACTCAGGAGGACATGGCTTCAGAGACAGAGACACCCTTGGAAGGGTTGTTGCCTGGGGACAATGGCAATGAGGCGCTACCACAGGAGGACTTCAAAGATTTGGACAACAGCTGATACACAGAGCTGGATGAATTGACTCTACAGTAAATGGCCTGAAATGGTGTCCAGGACCTCTTAAGCAACCAAGAATGCCCCTTTCTTTCCCCAAGACATTAACCCTCCCCACCCATGACCCATCCTTCCCTAGGCAACCCAGGATTCTTTCCCCAAGGATGAAATGTCCTCAGCATCTTGCATCCAACTAAAGAAGCATTAAATTGCACCAGGAGAAGCCCATAGATCTCATCTTAAAGGGGATGGAGAGATTTTTTTTTCCTTTCTATCTCTGGCCTACTAGACAGGAAGGGATCATAGTTTCAGAGCATTTTACATATGAGAAAACTGAAGCCCAGAGGGGATAGGTCACACAGTAAATGTCTCAAGCAGGATTTGACCCCAGCTCTTCCTGTGTCCAAGTTCAGGTCCGTCCATTGCCTCATGCCTTCTTGTCAATGCTCCTTCCCCAATGCTCAGCTGTGCCACTAGGTTACCACTATTATCATTAATAAATAATTGCTATCATTTAAAAAAAAGTGACATTGGATAAGAAAACAAAGCCACACAATTTGTTGCTTACAAGAGACATATTTGAAAAGCAGATATACGCAGAAAATTCGTCAAATAGAAGAAAAAGAGCACATGGAGGAAAAGAATAGGACTTAACTGCTAAATTACTTCATTTTTTCTGTTCCCAAATAACCAGAATAGTTGGCTGCCTTGCACAAAAGAGCCACTCTATCTGTATTACTTGACTTGATTTGGATGACTTTTCCATGCACTAACTGGTCGTCTTTGAGTGAGTCATCTCACTTCTCTCCACTCAGTTGACTCACTTGTATCCTGATGGGGTTGGGGTAAATGACCTCTAAGGTCGCAGCAAGGTTTAAGATTCTAAAATTCTGTTCTCTGATAATTAATGAAAAGCTGTTTCAACCAATCCCTAGCATCTGAAGATAAATCCACAGAAGAAAGGCAAGGACTGTGTCTGTTTGAGATTTTGAAAAAGCTTGTTTCTAAAGTCACATTCCAATGCCATAGGATAATTCAGGTTTCTTGAAGATTCTGTCAGTGAAGTATAGATTCCTACTAAGTCAATTCATTAAGCACCTACTATGTGCCAGGAAGCACTGCGAATACAAAGAAAGGCAAAAGATGATTCCTGCTCTCCAGAAACTCACAGTCTAATGTGGGAAACAGCATGAAAACTATGTACAAACAAGCTATATACAAATAAATAGGGAATAATTAACAGAGGAAAGATAATAACATTAAGAGAATTGGAGATAGGGGTGGTTAGGTGGTGCAGTGAATAGAGCACTGGCTCTGGAATCAGGAGGACCTAAGTCCAAATCTGGCCTCAGACCCTTAACACTTACTAGCTGTGTGACCTTGGGTAAGTCACTTTACCCCAATTGCCCTCCAAAAAGGAAAAAAAAAATTAAAAAAAGAGATGGAGAGACTTTTTGTAGAAAGTAGGCTTTTAGCTGGGACTTGGAGGACATCTGGAATCCAGTGGGCAGAGATGAGGAGGGAGAAAATTCCAGTCATGGGAACCAGCCCAAAAAGCCCAGAGTCAGGAGATTGAGTGTCCTGTCTGAGAAACAACAAAGAGGTGTATGTTTAGGGAGGGTCTAAGTGTAAGAAGACTGGAAAGGAAGGAGGTAGCCCATGGATTGTATAATGGATTCTATTCCCAAGGCTCCTGTTAATATCTCATCTACCTTTTTAATCTCATCTCACATTACTTCCCTTCATATAATTTATATTTAACCAATTGGATTACTTCTTCCCTAACTTGTCCCATCCTTTTCTGCTCATGAGTTTCGCTCATACTGCTCCCATCCTTCCTATGGTTAGAATGTACTTTGTTCACTTTTCTATCTTTCCTAACCACTAAGACCTATGTTAGAAAACACCTCCTCCCTGGAACTTTCTTTGCTTTCTTCTTCCTAGTAACTCTCATACCTAGATGCTTATACGTCTCCTGTGCAATTAGATATGACATCTAATATTAGAGGCAGTGTTGGTGTAATAGAGAGTTCTGGCTTCACAATCAGCCACATACTGGTTATTTGACCTTGAATATGCTTCCTAAACTCCCAGTACCCCCAACGCAACTTCCTAAGACTATAAAGTGTAGGACAATTGTTGATTTGTGTCAGTAGACACAGTTGGCTTACCTAGAATTCTCTGTATGAGTGAAATCATAAGTCTGGGCAAAAAAATAAAAACCAAAAAACCCAAACTCACCCATAATATAGTTATTTATTTACATGTCATAATTTTTATCCCATTAGAAACTTTTTGAAGGTGGGAATATATCCTATTCGTTCCTATGATGCCCTCATACCTAGCGGGCAATCAATAAATGTTGAAATTGTTGTTAATTCAGTATCTCCAAACTTGTGTCTGTTGGATTTTTAGAAAAATGGTGTTTCCGTGAAACACAGGTTTCTCCCCCACTCCCATACAAGATGGTTACATTTGTTACCCCCAAATGAGTTCAACACTAACACTGTCAGTATTGCTGAGCCCTGGCCTAGGGGAAAAATGACCCTGTAAACTTAAGTATTCTTTGCTGAAAGGAAGCAAAGACACATTATAAAAAAAGGAAAATTGTGTATTATGCATTATATCTGATGGAGCATGCTTGAGGATGGGCCTGGAGAGTCACAGTGTTCCCCCCAAGTTACCAGGGCAATTCAGTGCACACTTGATGGGATGATGCTTGTAGGGCCATTTACCAACATCGCCTATGGAGTGAGATGCATGAACTACCACATATATCTAAACTCAAGGATAGAAGACTCACTGTAGAAACTAACAGAGAAAATGTAAAATATTCATCTTGCAACCTAACCAAGACCTTGACCCTTCTACTAACTTGTTGTTCAACCTTGGACAAGTACCTGAATTACTGAATCATAGAGATGGAAGCAGTTTTGAAGATGATGTCCAGCAAATTCCTCATCTGACAGATAGGGAAAATAAAGCTGTGCCTGAGAAATGCCTTGCTTAAAGTCACAGAGTTTAATCTGTTCTCTTGTATGTAAAATGAAGGACCAAAGGGAAAGGTTCAATTGAGTGATCTCTGAGAGGTCCTTTTCAGCTCTAACAAGCTCTGATTCTATGAATGATTTAGACCACCAGTCAGGCCAGGATGCAGAATGAGAGGGGACAAATTGTTCTGATAGAGTCATCAACAATAAGGTGCCTGCCATGTCTCCAGGAAGGACCTCTGAAATCTAATCTCCTCTCATGACAGGATGGAAGGTGATATATCAAAGGATCCTTTCCAGTCCCCAAGATTCTAGAATTAACCTTGCCCTCCTCGGATGTCTAAAGTTCCTCATTACACCACAGGAAATTGACAAAGAAGATTCAATGGGAATTCTGACAGCAATGAAAAACTGACCACAGATTCAATATATGACCTCTGCTTGTGTGCTACGCAAGGGGAAAAAAAAGGCTATATTAGAAGCAGTTTTTAATTAGCCAAGTTGGGCAGTGGTTAGAGAGACGGGACTAGAGTCAGGAAGAGTGGAATTCAAAACTAGTTTTAGATACTTACATGAGGTGGATGTTCCCAAGGGGCAAATTTTAGCCTGAGGAAAGGAAAAACTTCATAACAGAGCAACCTCCAAAGACAGTACTTCATTACTGGAGGTCTTCAATTCAAATCCAGATAACCACTTGGTAGGGATATGGAGGAGAGGATTTCCTGTCCAGTGTTAATAGGGATAATTTAAGGAGTGTTTTCTAATTTTGAGAATTAGAAAATTAGAAGGAAGAATTAGGCATTTAAATCGACAGCTGCAGTAATCAATGGGGAACACAAGAGGGAGCTCCAGTCTAGTTTATGTAATGGATGGAGTGCTAATCCTGTTTCTCTACCTTTTAAGAATTCCTTAGTGTGAATTCCCTCCAACCCCACCAATGGTTGGCCTGACTCTGCTAGAAGCCCTCAAGTGTTCTGAAACACACTCTACCTTCAGAGGTGGATCATTTTATGTTTGGAGAATTCTCTCTAATTGTTAAAAGTTTCTTTCTTATATCTACCAAAGCAATCAGTCTCTGTTCCTTTGCCCAGTTGGTACTGGTTTTGCGCACTGGAGACAAGCTAATGTCTTTACATTTCTTCCAATATTTGAAAAAAGGGTGACCCCTCTAAATCTTTGCTCTGGTGCTCAGTGGGGGAGGAAGGAGGAGGAAGGAGAGAGGAAGCAAGTCATCTGGGATTTTCCTTTTTTATTTTATTTTATTCTTGCCAACTAGTGCTAAGCTCATTTATTTTTACTTGGTGAAGGACTACAAGTTCTGTTACACTCTCCAAACTTTGGCTCTTTGTTCTTGGCCTTAGCTATTAAATTTTTTTCCCCTAGAACTTCAAAACAGGATCATTGTGGTCATTTAAATCAAAGGTACGAAAGAAATCATATCTCATTAAGCCGTTTTAAAAAATCCTTCTTATTTTGTTATGGTATGGTGCCCTACTCAAAGTGAACTTTGACAATTTAAAAGAGCAATTTTTAAAGTACAGAAAGAAAAATTCAATTTGTTTCAACTCAAGATTTATTTACTGAGGACCTACTACATGCCCCAAACTTTCCAAAGCATTCAAATGCATTTATATAACATAAGTAGGGCATCTAGGGGGCACAGTGGATAGGGTACTGGCCCTGGATCTGAGTTCAAATCTGCCCTCAAACACTTACCAGCTGTGACCCCGGGCAACTTGTGTAACCCTTTTTGTCTCACTTCCTCATCTATAAAATGAGCTGGAGAAGGAAATGGCAAACCACTCTAGTATCCTAGCCAAGAAAACCCCAAATGGGGGCGCGAAGGATCTGTACAACTGAAACAACTGAAACAACAACAACAATATGTCATGTGTAGAGTGGGAGTAGGGGAAGCGCATATACAAGTGTATGACAGTCTGTATTCTCAGAAAGTATAAAGGCTAACCCGGGAGGCAAGTCTTAGAGGCTGCAGGGTGGCCTAGTGATAGAGCGATGGCCTTGGAGTCAGAAACACCTGAATATGAATTTTGCTATAGATTCTTATTAGCAGCGTGACCCTGGGCAAGTCACAATTTTCTTACAGCTTCAGTTTCCTGGTCTATAAAGTGTTGAATAATAATAGCACTTGCTATTATTAAATGATTAAGTTAAATAATATTTGTAAAGAGTTTTGCAAAGCTTAAAGTGCTAAATGCTAAGTGTTGTTATCAATATGAAACAATGAGAGAACTATGCAAGGAAGAAGATAATTCACAGGATATGCTATGAAATTAATATTTCAAGTAAAGGTTTAGACCAGCACCTTTTAAGATCTGTCTTCCAGCTCTGTAGTTCTTTTATTCAATGAAATTATGAAGGAGAGAGCCTAACGTGTGCTAGAATTGTTAAGGAGGCTTCTTGGAGGAGGTGAGATTTCAGCTGGATCTTGAAGGATGAGCAGGTCTTAGCCATCAAGTCCAACTTCTTTTTAAATTTTAATGTTTGGGGTGGCTGTGTGGCACAGTGAATAGAGCACCAGCCCTGGAGTCAGGAGGAGCTGAGTTCAAATCTAACCTCAGACACTTAATACTTACTAGCCATGTGACCTATGGCAAGTCACTTAACCCCAATTGTCCTGCCCTTCCCCCTGCAAAAAAAAATTAATAAATTTTAATTAAAAAAATGTTTGTAGCAAAAAATGTATAGCAAAACAAAGTTCCCACATTGGCTATATCTGTGTGTATATACATATGTACACACATGTGCCCCCATGTCCAGGTGTATACGCATATATGCACTATGTTGGTTCATACATATAGACATATATACACACATACATACATGTCTCAATCCACATGTGAGTCTATCACCTCTCTATTTGGAGAAGGGGTAACATATTTCAGCATAAATCACCTGGAATTATGACTGGTCATTGTGTTGTTTAGAGTTCTTAAGTTCTTAATAATTATGTTCTTAATAATAATGAAAACAATAATTTTAGCTAACATTTACTATGTGCCACCTGGGGTGTATGGGTGTCCAAGGAGGACTAGCACCTCTGGTGTGAGGGCTTGTTGGGTCCTTTTCAGGCTGCTCACACCCACCTTTAGTGTCTACTTGCCACTTTACTCTCTCACCTGTGGCTAATCTTTAACATGCACTTGACCACACTCTGATAAAACATCTCAGCAGATGGGCTAAAGCAAGTTGAAGGTAATGTGGGTGAGTTGGGAGGATGTCTACTCCAAGCATGTTCCCCCAACAGAAATGGGCAGATGAAAAGAATTTGTTCCAATCACCATGCAGGTAACTGAAATAGGCGCTGTGGAACTCTGAGAGCTTGGTCAGACATAGAAGATGTCAATGCCACTCACTGCATCCCAGGCCATTGTTAGTCATCCTGACTCTTGTCTTGCCACTGGATTATGGAAGAGAGAGTGAGGCTGCTGACTTTGTACAACTCTGCCTCACTTAAGTCCAATTCACCTATGAGTTAAAACATCACCTTGTGATGTCATTGGTCCTGTCAGAAAACAAAGGACAAGCAACAGCAACAATAATGTGCTAACTGCTGTGCTAAGTGCTTTGCAATTATCTCATCTGGTCCTCACAACAACCCTTGGATGTAGGTGATGTTATCTCCAGTTCGTAGATGAAGAAATAATTTTTCAACCTTGTTCATTGTTGTTATTGTATAAATGGCTCTCCTGGTTCTGCCCACTTCACTCTGCATCAGTTCATACAAATCTTCACTGGTTCCCTTAAATCATGCCCTTCATCATTTCTTACAGAGTGAGTTGTATTCTCTCACATTCACATACCATAATTTGGTCAGCCATTCCCCAGCTGATGGGCACATTCTCCTTCTTTTACAGATAAGGAAACTGAGACTCAGAGGAGTGAATTAATTTGCCCAAGAAAACCTTGAGCAATCCTTCCTTAGTAAATATTTGCAATCATGTATGTAGAGTTAGAAGGAATGTTGGAAGCCATCTAGTCTAACCTCATTTTAAAGAGGTAACTGAGGAAGGGAGAAGGTCACAGAGGTAGTAAGTGACAGAGGCAGCATTTAAACTTAGACCATCTGATTCCAAAGCTAGTGGTCTTTGTGCTGGTGGTACTATTTCTTGGAAAAATGATATTCAATTTATAGTACAATTTGTATGGATGTTCAATGGCTTTGTCTTCTGATTAAAACAAACAAACAATTCTTGCTATTAAGCTTCTCTGTCCTTTCATGTTATTCTCTGAGAGTTCCTTATGTCTTCTTGGTGAGATTGGCTTTGTTATTTCAGCTGAGGAAGAGATGAATAAGGGTGGGGAAAGAAGAAACATGAAGGGACTGAGACCATCCATTCCAAAGTTTACAGGCATGTTCTTTGCAGGTCCTTGGTAGCTCTCCACTTGGGAAACATTTATCTTGAAATCTGGGTGAGCAGTTTGCTACCTTTCAAGTGATATCAGAGTCAGTTTCCATTAACTATTTTCTCAAAGTTCTGTCCCATACATTGGTATTGTGAAGAATAGCATATCTTTAAAAAAATTTTTTTTTAGTTTTCAACATTCACTTTCATAAGATTTTGAGTTCTAAATTTTCTCTCCCTTCACAAGACAACATGAAATCTGATATAGGTTTTACATATACATTCATATTAAACATATTTTCACATTAGTCATGTTGTAAAGAAGAATTAGAACCAATGGGAGGAGCCATGAGGAAGAAGAAACAAAGAGAGAGAGAGAGAGAGAGAGAGAGAGAGAGAGAAAGAGAGAGAGAGAGTGAGGAGAGAGAGAGAAAGAGAGAGATGTATTCAGGCTCGATGGTTCTTCTTCTGGATGTGGATGGCATTTTCCATCATGAGTCTTTTGGAATTCTCTTGGATTATTGCATTGCTGAGAGATCTAAGTCTATCAAAGTTAATTATTGTGCAATGTCGCTGTTACTGTATATGGTATTCTCTTGGCAGAACAGTATATAAAAGCATGTAAAGGAAGTAGATGAGCTTCCCTAAAGATGTCAGGTTGATGCCTTTGAAGGGAGGAGTTGGCAAAAGGATAAGAGTAAATATTTGTAATGCCATTTTTTCTCAGTACCAAACCAATGCAATTCAATCCAAATCAATCTAATCCAGCCCGACCACACGCAACCCAACCCATCCTAATCCAATCCAATCCAACCAACATTCACTAAGTGTCCATTAGAGGTAAGGTATTGTGCTAATTGTCAGGGGTACAAAGACAAGATGGAGAATGTCTCGACCTTCAATGAGCTGGTTTGTTGTTGCTTCTGTAGAAGGATACCCCCTGTGATCATTAAAGTATATCCTTAATAATTGGAAGAGGGAGAGAGCACTAACATCCAAAGTATACTTGCAAGGGTGAAAAACTTCCAGGCCTTTTCTTAGCTTTTAGTGTGGATCTAGGTGGCTCGGGTGATATAGTGTTGGACCTGGAGTTAGGAACACTCTTTTTCCTGAGTTCAAATCTGCCTTCAGACACTTTATAGTTGTGTGACCCTGGACAAGTTATTAACCTTGTTTGCCTCAGGTTCCTCCTCTGTAAAATGAATGAATGAAATGGCAAAACTCTCTGTTATCTATGCCAAGAAATCCCCAAATGAGGTTACAAGGAGTTGGGCAGGACTTGAACAACAACAAAAACAGTAGGACCTCAGGATCACAGACATAGAGTTGGGAGGGACTTTAGAAGCTATTAGTCCCTCAGAGACTAATAGATTTGGTCTAATCCCTTCATTTTATAGATGAGGAGTCTGAGGCTAGGAGAGGTTAAGACACTTATTCAAGGTCACACAGAAAGTGAAGGGCAGAGACAGGATTAAAACTCATATGTACATCTCACATGGTACAAAGGAGGAAGGAGTATTTTGGAGATTTAAAGTCAGGTTTAGCTTTTTGGTCCATGATGTAATTGTTTAATGCAAAAATATACAGGCCCCTCTAATTGACAGGCCACACAAAGTCTTTAACTGCTTTTTCCCCCATGGAATTTCATGGCTAGATGGGAGGTGTTCTTTCAATGTTCCCATTGAAATGCTTTCACTTAGAGACTGGGCTTTTCCTAGAGTGGTCATAAAATTTGATGTCTGTACTTAATTCAGTATTGATGCTGAAAGGTGAGTGAAGTCCTTGAGATGCCAGAGAGCCAGGGCTTAATAGCAGCAACTCTGGCACTCCCACTGAATGCAAATTGGAAGTTACCAGGATACTGTGACAGCATTTGAGCCGGTGTCCTGCCTCCCAGTCTTTTTGCCCTCCAATCTCCTCCACACAAAACTTGCTGCCAGATTAATCTTCTTTAAACACTTCTCTCACCATGTCCCTCCCTAGCCCCCAAATCTTCATTAGCTTCCTGTTGTCTATTGAACACTGTCCAAAGTCATCAGGTTAATGTCCAAGGTCCTTCATCATTTGCCTTCACCCTATCTCCCCAAGAGAAGGCACCATGGGGCAGGAGACGCAGTGCTAGCCCTGGAGTTAGGCTTTGAATCTCACCCCTGACCCTAACACTGTGATCATAGATGTAAGCTATTTCTTCATCTGGAAAATGAGGATGATACTTCCCTACCTACTTTACAGGATGGGATGAGACAGTATGTGTAAAGGGCTTTGTAAACCTTAAAGTACTAAGAAAAATAACATTTCTCTGCACTTTCAGGTTGGCAATATACTTTAAATATGTTCTGCCATTTGATCCTCAGACAATTCTGTGGGGTGCTATCCATTTAACATCCATTTAACAGATCAGGAAAGTAGGGTTGACAAAGGTTAAATGGCTCACTCAGATCACACAGCTGTCTGAAAAGGGATTTGAACTCGGATCTTCTTGAGTCCAACTCTAATGCTCTATCCACTGCATCACCTAGCTGCTTGGTAAATGTCAAGCTAATTAATGTCTTCCAACACATACCCTCCTTCCTGTTTACTGCTCACAGCAATTTTCTTTTCCCCTCCATCCTTTTGCTCATGCTCTTCCCTCCCCTCAAATTCTATTTGTCCTTTAAGATCTGTCTAATTTAGTTCCTCCCTCCTCTTTGTAGCTTTACCAAATTGGTGCCTCTGACAATATTTTTTCCCCTTCTTCTGTGCTCCTATTTTGCTTAGAGTAGCGCTTGCCAACCCTCTTCAGTCTGAATGCCTTTAGTAAATGTTAAAAAAAAGTCACAGACCTTTCCTAGGAGCCCAACTTTAGTGTTAGTATCTGTTGATTGAGAAAATCCATAATGAGAAAGAAAAAAAAAAGCCTATAATCCATTTCAGAAAGGCTTGCTGTTCCCTATACACAACATACAGTCTCTTACCTTCATGATTTTGTGAATTGTTAATTAATTTATGGAATTATGAAATGGAGGCAAGCATGTCTAGTTCTTTGTGTACTTGCCCGGGAAAGACCTTCGATGGCATCAGGGAGTAATGCTTCAATCACATTTTAATAAGGTACAGAGAGTGCAGGGGTAAAGGGCACAGAAATTACAGACAAGCAGCAAAATGGGGGTTAACAGAGGCAGATGGCATGAGGCTAGGGTTTGGGTGGTAGAGGAAGTTAAGTAGCATAGGAAAAAGAATTGGGAAGGGGGAAAAGTCATGGAGATTAATGAATTAGAGTTGGAAGCCCTCAGCAGCCTGGATCCATAGGTGATGGAAGAGCGCTGGGAGGGGGCAGGAATTTGGGGTCTCATTTCTATGGGGTCTTGGTGGAGGACAGTCTAACTCCAATCTGTGCCACCTTGGTGGTTAGCTCATTAACATAGCTGCATCGTCTCAAAGTTAGGTTTTACTGTGGATACTGGAGGTCATCGCAGGACCAAAAAGCTCTGACGGCAAGACCTAGATTTAGCACATAGTCTTAGGATGTGATTTTTAGTTAATGTATGATGTAGTTTTCAAATGATGTTCTTTTGATCTTTGAGATAGTCTGTACATGACTTTTAGGCTTGCCTTTGCAATTTTACTTCCCACTATGGTTACTTTAGATTGGCTACTTATAAATTTTCTTACTATACCAACTAGAAGGTGGGTGGGTGGTCAGGGGCACCAGAACGAGATATAATTTTAATATTCTTTGCCAGGCTGTCCCTTAGGCTTGGAATATTTTCCCTCTTCATTCCGTCTTCCCCAATCCCTTATATTGTTCAAGGTTCAGCTCAACTGTCACTTCTTACAGGAGGGTTTTCTTGAACCCCCCTTTTATTAGGACCACCTCTGAAGTTCCTTCTGTATTTACTTTGTATGCATTTTGTATTTTCTTGTCAGGTGTTGGTGATTCAGTTATTAGCACTGCTGCTTTCAAAGCAGTTGACCCAGGTTTCCTTCTGGACCAATGCAGATCAAATTTTCAGAAGCAGTGAAAAAAGTATTGGATTTGGAGACAAAGATTGTTTTCAATTGTGTCTTACTCTTTACTCCCTCATTTGAGATTTTCTTGGGAAAGCTATTGGAATGGTTTGCCATTTACTTCTCCAGTTCATTTTACAGAGAAGGAAACTGAGGCAAACAGGGTTAAGTGACTTTGCCAGGAGCATACAGCTAGTAAGTGTCAGAGGCCAAATTCGAAGTCAGGAAGGTGAGTCTTGTCTTTGTATTTCCAGCACTTCATATAGTCCTGGGTACTTTTTGTGTTGGTCTAGACCTGTGATTTCTTTTTTTTTAATTAAAAAATTTTTTAAAAATTGATTTGTTTTTTTACTTTTAGTTTACAGGACTCAGTTCCACAATCCCTTGAGTTTCAAATTTTCTCCCCTCCCTTACCGCCTCCCACGGCGGCATGCAGTCAAGTATAGGATCTGCAAATACTTTCACACTGGACATTAATCTGGTTGTAAAGAAAGGTTGTAACCAATTAGACCTGTGATTTCAATGATGTAAGGAACTCCTGGTAAGAAAACTCCTCCACCAATGCAGAGAAAGATTAGTTCTTAAGACTCTAGGACATGTAGTAATTAAGTGACTTGGCCAAAGACACAAAGTCAGAATGTGTCAGAGAAGGGATCTGAACCCAAATTGTGCTGACTCTAAGACTACATCTCTATCCATTTGACTATACTGCCTCAACTGGCTCTTAGTAGGCACTTTAATAAATGCTTGTTAAACTGAATTCACTTGTCTGAGGCAGTGTGGTATATTATGGCACAGTGGGAGAGCTTGGGGAATTCGGAACCAGTAACAGTAAGGTTTTTTCTGGGTTCAGGCTTAAGTTTATGAGAGTCGGTAAGATGGAAAAAGATAAGGTTTGAAATTTGTGGACTTAATCAGCTTTGGTCTTCCATAACTGTTCTTGAACCCTCCCAGGGAAGCTTCTCTTCATAGTCTTCTACCATAAATGCACTTGTATAAATCAAATGTTTTGTATAAATTTTTATAGAAATGTTGATTTACACAAGTGAGGGCCCTGACAGCAAGTTGGAGACTGGCTTTTTGATTAATTAATTTGATTAATTAATTGTCACAAAGTCTTCTTCCATCTCCCAACTTTGGTGTGTGTGTGTGTGTGTGTGTGTGTGTGTGTTTTAAACTCTAAATGACCATCTTTGGCACATAACTTCAGTATGCCAATTAGAACTGTAAGTTTCTTTTTCAGATCCAAGTACATTTATTGAAAAAATTCCACTCTCCTGTTTAGGTACAATGGAAGTTAAAGATAAATGAAATATTAGATAAATGAGAGTGTATGAAATTAGGTCATTTCTTCTCTTCTTCCATTTCCTCCTCTGTCTTTGCTGGAGGAGATCAGCTTTCATATTCATCCTTGCTGATTTAACTCAATGAGACGGCCGGCAAACACAGCCAGGGTTCCAATGATACACACCAGCATGAAGACTCCAAGGAGAATATGATCCATGACCATTGCCACAAACTTCCATTCCTCGGCAGCCTATGATGGAGGAAGAAGGTGTTAGAATGGAATGTCTTTAAAAGAATCACTGGTCTTCCTATGATCAATGGTTTAGTAAATTTGGTATCCTTTAATGTTTCTGCCGAGTTCTTTTTTTGTTTGGAGACTTTAAACAGCTCAACAATTATTGGCTGATAATTATTATTACTTGTTCACAAATGGATCATTTTTAACGGATGATTTTCTGAGTTCACGCAATGTGAAAACATGATGAAAATTTTCCTTGACCCCATTCCTGGAAGCCAACCTGCTCACTAAGCCTAATCTATCCATCCACAAGTATAATTAAATCTTTTTTAAAGTTTCACACTATTTCACCTACATTATTGGATTCTTGCTCTGATTTCATGGTTTCTGCGATGTATTTGATTCCCTCGATGGCACTCTTTACATCAGGATGTTTAATGAGTGGAGAATGGAAGGCCATGGTTTGGGGTCCTGGTTTACCAGAAATTTCAGAAATGTCAATGTCTTCTGTAAAAATCTTCTTTTCCTGTTTTTCTCTGGATGGTCGTTTCATTGTCGAAAAGAACATGACATTTGGGATTGTGTGAATGAAAACCTAGAAAGGGAAAAATATTCTACTTTAAAAGATTGTATCAAAAATGGCCCCTCTGAAATGACTCTGGGGATGAACAGAATGTCATAGTTAACAATGATGCTCTGTAATATAATATGTTTGCCACTGGAGGGAACTTGTTCTGCATGCTGGCCTGCTAACTCAGATTTCCACTGGGTTTCTCCCATTTCTTTTTATTGATAAAAAGTGCTGTATGGATGTTCTGAGGGGTATTTTGAGACCCTGGCACTCCAACTCCAACAAAATCCCTTCATGTGCCATAAAAAAGAGATATCATTCATTTGGATTCCTGCGTGACTTTGTCAGAAAACCCTAGGATGCTTAGATTTTTAACACTGTCTTTAATTCCTTCATTTAAAAGATTCTGATTTATATTCCCCACCCCCATCTTATATAATATGGATGTTTCTAAGACAAAGAAAGCAAGGTAAATCCCACCTCTAGTTGGTTGCTGTGTAAGCTAATAGTCCCACAAAAGAGACAGTGCAGGAAAAGCATCAGTAATGCAGACACTGCCTATAAACTCCACACAAGATGAAATATTTCCTGAATGTGATAGGAATATATATGTCTGCAAGGGAAGCTGTTCCTACTTCCTGAGTCCCCATGAATGTAGATGTAGAAGCAATGAAGTCTTGGAGGAATCACTGGTGTAGACTGCAGGTCCAGCCTGTGGTGAAGCCTGAGGGTATCCTAAAAACCCTCAGTGCTTTCCCCTGCAGGGACTTGGACTTGCTTAGGCTATTTCCTGGTCCCTTGAACCTTCTCTCCAGTGTATTCTTTGGTACTTTCTACTCACTCTTCTCTCTGTTCTTTCTCTTATTTCCATTTTAAAATGAGCTGCGAGGTTTTGCACCAGAAGCACTTTGGTCTCTTTGAAGAAAGTGTCATACAGCCCTAACAGATATTGTATTAGAATCCAATGAGGTAATGTGTATAAAACTCTTTGCACACCTTAGGGCACTGTATAAATGTCAGCTTTTTATTGTTGTTATTACTGAAATATAGTGTACACAGACTTAAAGAGGCTGTGGCTAGAGAGTTAGCCTTGGAGCCAGGAAGATCTGGGTTCAGGTCTCTCCTCTGGCACAGCCTGGCTAGGTGGTGCTGAGAAGGTTGAGTAACCTCTTAACACTCTTGGTGAGTCTCTAAGACAAACTGGAGACTAGGTTCTGACCAGCACTAGTGGAAAGTTTTTCCTTATTGGAAGTTTTCTGCACCACCAAAATCACAGGTCTGGTTCAACATGTATGGATAGGGATGGGACCTGTGATGAACACTTTGGGGAACTCTTGGGTGAGGAAACTCTCTTTACCAATGAGGGGCACCCCCCTTTCAGTCCCTCACATTCTAGGAGAGTTGCTTAGAGCCCTGCGAGGTTAAATGATTTGTCCACAGTCATAAAACTATCATTTGGTAGGAAAGTGACTTGTATCTAGAGCCTCTTGACTCCAGGTCTGATTCTTCAGACCAGAGGCATCGAACATACCACCCACAGCAGCACTGCAGCCTGGGACACTCTAGACTGTAGCCCAGATTAAAATGTAGTTGGGAAATACTCAAGAAACAAATAAAAATACAATAAAACATTGATGATGTTAGCATGTGATTTTCTAAGTCAATAGGCGACCCATGGGGATGTCTCTTTTTTTTTTTTTTGCTTTTTTGGAGGGAGGGGGGTAGGGCAATTGGAGTTAAGCATCTTCCCCAAGGTCACATGGCTAGTTTTAGTATTAAGTGTCTGAGGTCACATTTGAACTCAGGTCCTCCCGACTCCAAGGCTGGTGCTCAATTCTCTGTGCCATCTAGCCACCCCACTCCCCTCCATGGGGATGTTCTAATGGCCTCAGTTTCTGTTTTTGAGTTTGACACCATTAGTCTATCTATCCACCACTCCATGATTTCTTCGTTAGTGCTGTAGTCTATGTCACTGATAATAATAGTTGACACTCATATAGTGCCTTAAGGATGGCAAAGTGCTTTATAGAGATGATTTCATTTGACTCTTCTACATATGTTAAATCTATGTGACATGGGATATGGAAGAGATACAGGGCGAAATCTAGGCAATGCAGAAATGAAAGATATCAATACAAATCTATTAAAAATTCACATGTTAAAATGGTCCACTGCTCCCATACCCTCTGTACCCTAATTCACTTCTTTGACTGTCTTCCATTATGAAGTCTCCACTACGGAACCATTCTCTGATGACCCCTGTCTTCTTGTCACCATCCTGATCCCTGCAGACCTCTGCCTTGTCTTTTCATAAGGAGATTCCATCCCCTTCCTGTCTCGATCCCAGACATGATCAACATCTCTCAATAGGTGGTCCCTCCAGCAGAAATGCATTGGTTTCCACAAAGAAGACGAAAGTAAAAAGTTATTTCAAAAATGTCACAATCTGTGAGTAGGAGGAGAAGGGATGTTTAATCATTCTCCCTGATCAGAAGGATTCTTTGAGGTTTTATTTGGGGTGGGATTTTCAATTCATGTTTTCTATCCCTCTGAGATCGATATTACATGTTTTATTCATGTCAAGAAAGAAGTGAAAGACGGCTTCCACACAGATATGCTGAGAAAGAATTTTTAGTTCCTTAATACCAGAATTGTGTCAGCTTCAGCATGTTATGATGGATTTACAGATGTCCATCATGACCGAGCATATTTTGAATGTGCAACGCAAGATGTTTGGAAATCGCCACACTCACCTTCCTCACCCATTCAGGCATGACGTGAGTACTTGGAGAACGGTGGTGAGTGTTGATGACTATCACTGTGATGATGATTGACGCAATGACAAAGACCATGGTGAACAACATGTATTTGCCTATTAAGGGTACTGCACTGGAGGTGGAGGGAATCAGCTCCACAATAACCAAGAGGAACACAGTCAAAGAAAGTAAGACGGAAATACTGAGAGTCATCTTTTCTCCTGAAAGAAAAAAAGAAAAAAGAGAGAGACAGTGACCCAGAAGGTTAAGTAATAAGCCTAAGAAGAAATTGATTCAGGGTGGGATTTCACAGATGCTCTGCTGATTTGTCACATGCCATGAAAAACTTGGTGAGACTGTTGGGTATAGCCTTTTGACCAAGCCCAAGTTTTACAGAACAAATCCTTTTATTAAGGGGAGTTTAGATGCAGTCAAAGGGTTGCACTTAAGGACCTAGAGGGCCACACGTGGCCTTGAGGTTACAGGTTCCCCACCCCTGCTTTAGATGATTCGGTTTTAGGTGAATTAACCTGCTCTTTTTTTAAAAAAAATTAATTTATAGAATAAAACACGCATTTCCATAACATAGCATAATAAAAAAGTAAAATATAGTAAAATGACATAGTATAACGAAAGAGTAAAATGTAGTAAAATAAAAAATGATTGCATCTGTTTTGACTATGGCTATAGTAAGTGGTATACTTTGAAGTTCTGGGCCTCCAAGGAAAATTTTGCGAAGTTGATCCTTAGTCTAGTGGCCCCTAAATATCTTCCTTTGCAGAATTTTTCCCCCACCACCAAGAAGATACTGTAAAGATTGCTAGCATGCTAACTTCACCTATGAAAACAATTTTATCCTCTGCAAAGGCAGGGACAAGGGGAAGGCAAATCAAGGCAATGAATGTAGAACAAATCCAGTATTAGGCTTTTAAATCAAATAGCCACATTGATTCTATTTCTTCCATCCCGCAGATGGACAGGAAGAGCAGATCTAAGGGGACAGGCCTTGGAGTCAGGAACTGGACATTTGTAATAAATTTGGACAGGTGGAAAGGGAATTGGACATTTACTATTATTCTGGGCAAATTATGTGGCTTCTCTGATGTCCCCATCTGTAAAATAGGGATAATAATCTATGTAATGTTTTATGGAAAGTCCTGCATAATTTTGAGTTAGTATCATGCATCTTCTGATTAGGGAGCATTCTGTTTGACAAAATGATTTGGCTGGCCAAGAAGGCCTCCTCCTCTCCTACCCTTGAAATAATGTTAGCGGAGTTTCTGATAGCAAAGAATGACCCAATTTGAGAGGTGAAAAAGATCTCATATTGAGTCTCATCCCTCCATGAAAGTTATTCCTACAATTAGGTACTGGACAAGTAGAGGTCCTTTGACATTTTCAATGATTTTCAAAAAGAGACTTTTTTAAAAAGTTCTCTTCTTCCTTGGAGGGTTTTGTCTTCCCATAACTTCATGCATGTTGAGTTTTTCATATATTAAAAAAAGTTTTTTTTCTTTTTTATTCCATACACTTTCTTTTCCCTTTTTAAAATCCCATATACTGCCATTCCTAAGCACACAGTTTTCTCTTATTGTCTTCAGTTGGCAATATCAACTGGGAGGCCAGGGATGAAATGAAATTTTGGGAGAAGGGGAAGGGTGTAATCATTAATATAGCCCCTACTATGTGCTACCCAGCGGTTCTCAACCTGTGGGTCGCGACCCCTTTGGGGGTTGAATGACCCTTTCACAGGTCGCCTAAGACCCTCGGAAAACACATATTTCCGAGGGTCTTAGGAACTGAGACACTGCTCCTCTATCCATCTGCAGGTGGGTCTGCCCACCTGCAGATATGCCCACATACGAGTATTAAAGGGTTGCGGCATTAGGAAGGTTGAGAACCATGTGCTAGACATTGTGCTAAGCACTTTATAAATATTATCTTACAAATTATAACTATTTGATCCTCAAAACCACCCTGCAAGGTAGGAGCTGTAATTATCCCCGTCTTACAATTGGTAAAACTGAGGCAAACAGAGGTTAAGTGACTTGTCCAGGCTCACACAGCTAGGAAGTATCTGAAACAGGATTTGAATTTAGATCTTCCTGACTCCAGGCCCAGTGCTCTATTCACTTTGACATTTAGTGAAATGAAGAGACTACAGTATCCTTGAGATGATCAATTCTATTCAAAAGTTTATTAAGTGTCTACTACAGCTCAGGCATTGTGCTGGTATTTGGGGATAAAAAAACCAGAAATATAAATCCCCACCATCAAGGAATTTATATCTCGCTGGGATGGTGGAGAGAACATACCATATAAACAGATAAGGAAATGCATATATTTACGGGAAGAACAGAGCACTAGTCATCGGGGGATCAAAAAAGGCTTTCAAGCTGAACCTTCAAGGAAGCTAGAGTTTCCAAAGTCAGGAGGGAGTTCATTCTAGACATGGGGGACAGACAGTCTGAAGACAGAGATGGGAAATGACATATCAAGTCTGGGGAACAGTAACGCCAGCAGTTTGCTTGAAATATAGAACATGTGAAGGAGAAGCATAGGCAATATATCTAGAAAGGAAGGTGGTGGCTAGGTTGTGGAGATCTCTAAACATCAAGCTGAGGGGTTTAGGTTTTTGCTCTAGAAGGAAGAGGGAGCTGCTCAAGATTTTTGAGTAAGATAATGGCATAGTCAGATCTGTGTCTTTGGAATATTAACTTAGCTGCTATGAGACGTCTCCATGTATTAGATTGAAAAAGAGAGAGACTGGAATCAGGAAGGCCAAGGAGGAGGCTACAGCAGTCTAGGTGAGAGAGGATAAAGGCCTGAACTAGGTATCCATAGGAGTAAAGATTAATTGGAGAGGTGTTCTGGAGGTATTTGACTGAATGTAAGGGTGACGAGAAAAAAATCAAGGTTAACTCAGAGATTTTGAATATGAGTGACTGAAAGGATGATGGCCACTTTCAAAAGAAACAGGAAAGTGTAGAAGAGAAGTGGGTTTGAGGGGAGGGAGGAAAACAATGAGTTTTATTGTGAGTATGCCGAGTTTGAGATGCTGGGGACACCTAGAGGGAGGTATCCAGTCGTCAGTGATTAATGTGGGATTGGGAGGAGGATACATGTTGTAATCTCTCAGTTTCATAGGTTCATAAGATCATAGGACCCAGGGCTAGCAGGGCTCCCAACCCTGTCATTTTACAGGTGAGAAAATTTAGGTCCAGGGAGGTCAGTAGAATGCAAGCTTCTTGAAGACAGGTGCTGTTTCATTTTTGTTTTTCTATCTTCAGCACACAGCATAGTATCTTTCACATATTAGGTACTTAATAAATGTTTATCTAATTGAGGAAATTTAAGGCTGGATTTATAGATAAGGGAGTCACTGGCACAGAAACGATCATTGAAATCAAGAATGTAGATGAGTAGCCAAAAGACAGAAGAAAAAAGGGCCCAGAGTAGTGGATTGGGGGATACTTATGTTTAATGGGTGATCACAAAGAAGATCATCTGCCAGTTGGCAAAGACCTTCCCCCTGGGCTCCTTGGGCTCTTCATGTTTTTTGCAAACTCTTTGCTTTCTTCTCTTCCCTGTCTGGTGCCCTTCACTGGCATACAATTAATTAGACAACCACCCTTCCTACCTTTCTTTGACCTGCTTGCTTCCTTAGAAACATTTTATTCTCTTGTTTCTAGGGGCTTTTGCAGTTAGCAGATGTGTGCCTATAGTAATTACCTGAGCTCATATACTGCTGTTCCTGGATAATGCCAGGGAAAGCTTTTTAATGACAAGTTGCTGATAAGCACGGTACTCAGCTGCCCAGCTTTTAAGCTTTGAGTGACACTCTTGCTTGGTTGATTCCATGAACTACAAATACACCCATGTATAGCGTTCAAAGACATAGGCAACGAGGGAATTGTGGAAGGAGGTTTTTTTCCATGCCTTCGTGCAATGAGGTCTATCCATGCGAATGCCAGTTTGGGAAAGGAGCTTCCCTCATTTACTTTGTCCGCAATATTTTTTCCTAACCTGCCCTCCTCGCAGGAGGTGCACAGATGGCAAAATAAATCTAGGCTCTTCTTGACTCCCAGTGACTTGCCCTGGTGGTGTTCTACAATTTACGCCCTTGTACTTATGGTCATTATGTGGTTATGATTGCATTATATTTAATGCATATCATACTATTAATTATGATAGAGGCAATCTGGTGTACTGGATCGATTGGTGGACTTGGAGTCAGAGGGACCTGCATTTGGATAAGACCTGTAATTTCATTGGTGTAGAGAAGTCCCAGTGAAGAAGCTTCCTTCTACCAGCACAGATTTTAGACCCTTGTGATGTCATTGGTCTTCTTTGAGAACGAAGGGTGAATAACAATAGGCTAAGAGAGTTTTCTGGGGGCACTGAGATGTAAACTGAAGTGCTCAAGGTCACTGGGCCAGTATGGGGCAGAAGCAGAATTTAAACCTGGGTCTTCTTGACATCAAGGCCAGCTCTTTAATCCCTAAGGATACTGTCTCTCTTTTAAACCTATGGTATCTGGGGGTTCCTATATTGCGTCCATTCCAGTACTGATTAGATCTGACTCTGCTACGCTTGTAAGCACAAACAAATTTGGGCACATTAAGGGTGGTACGGCCAGGGACGATACCACATCTATTTATTGAAAAAAACAACAGCAACGATAATAACATATAGCATTTATGTAGCTCTTCAAGGTTCGCGAAGTGTTTTTCATAATTACCTCATTCGATCCTAGCAATAGCCCTGTGAGGCAAGTTCTAATATTAGAGGCATCTGGGTGGTACATGGACAGATAATAGAATACCTCCCAGGAGGACAAAATGAGATGACATCTGTAGAGCACTTTGAAAACTTGACATCACTAAATAAATGCTAATTATTGTATTTATCCCCATTTTACAGATGAGGAAAAAAATCCTCAGAGCTTAAGCAACTTTTTTAGGGGCACACAGCTAATAAAGGACTGAGGGAAGATTGGAACTCAGGTCTTTCTGACTCCAGGTCCAGGTTTCTCTCTACTGTGTTACCTAGCTGCCTCCTACACATGCATTTATACATACGTAGATGTCTACACATATAATACATGCACATAAATGGGTAAGCAATGTTACTTTGGTGAAGCATAATGAACAGCGCTTCCAATGAAGCCTTAATATAATGCCTCATGATGACTGGAGGTTACCCTGGAGTTCTCAAAATTGTTATCAATGGAATGCAAATTCTGGCAATTCCTATGGTACAAGAATGGCTTTGAATACAGGCTTTGGGAGTGTTGTATCTGTTGGTGTATAATGGGAGGAACATCCTGACTGAGGCCTGTTATGGACAGATTTCTCACTGATTAGGGCATTGGATTTGGAGTCAATGAGACCCGAGTTGAAATCTTGCCTTAGATACTTACTGACCCTGTGACAAGACATTTAACCTCTGCCTGCCTCAATTTCCCCATCTGTAAAGCAGGGATAATTAATAACATATAGGACAACCACCCTTTCTTCCTTCTTCTTTGACCCACTTAATTCATTAGAAACAAACATTTTATTGCCTGGCTCCTATGGGCTTTTGCAGCGAGCAGATGTATTGTTGTTCAGTTGTTTTTCAGTCATGTCTGACTTTCTTTGGGGTTTTCTTGGCAGAAATACGGGAGTGGTTTGCCTTTTCCTTCTTCAGCTCATGTTACAGATGAGGAAACTGAGGCAAACAGGGGTAAGTGACTTGGTCAGGGTCACACAGCTAGTAAGTGTCTGAGGCCAGATTTGAACCCAAGGTAATGGATCTTACTGACTCCATGCCCTGCACTCTACCCACTAAGCTATCTAGCTGCCTCTAGTAATTACTTGAACTCATATGCTGCCACACACACACACACACACACACTGTTGTTGTTATTATCTCTCTCAAGTGTCTGGCTTGCTTCTAATCCAATTGCCTTTGATCACTAGCTAGTGCTTTATGTTGAAACCCTAGTCCACATTCTTGGAAATTTCCACCTCACGCTTTCAGTCAAGTTCTTGACATTTTTTTTGCCCGGTGTTCCTCCTCGGTCTGGAGTATTCAGAAAGTAGGTGAGGACAGCAGATCCCTAAGGCACACTTCTTGAAGAGAGAAGGTCCCCAGTTCCACAAGACAGGATTTCCTGTCATCTTGAAAGACCTTCTTAAAAAAAGGGGACCAGAGCCTGCCAGGACAGGACAGGGAAGGGAAAGGGCTCACTCATCTGAGATACAACTACAGTTGGAACAGTATGATATGATAGGCAACTCAGGGAATTAAGCTGCCTGGTCTTGAGGAGACTCATACCACCCCTACCCTTTCTCAGGGCCCCCCAGGCCTTGATTTGAAGTAGTTAGTGCTGACCACAAGCTCAACATTACTGTGACCTTCATACAGCATGTCGGCAGACCCACCTGGAGACGGATAGAGGAGTGGTGTCTCGGTTCCTAAGACCATCGGAAATATGTGTTTTCTGATGGTCTTAGGCGACCCCATTTGACCCCCAAAGGGGTTGTGACCCACAGGTTGAGAACTGCTGCTCCTGATGATCCCAGACCACCTGTCATGCCAATTCTCTTCCAAACTTTGTTAATGTACGCACATATGTTTTCACCTAGTTGCAAATAGGATTTATATACTATGTTGTCTTCTACTTTTAAAAAACATAACATGGAGTGCTTGTCTTTGCCACAGGGACATTTGCAGTGAGAGGAGGGAGGCAAAGCAGACAAGCACCAGGCACTCAGAAATGACTCTAAAATTCTCTTTGAAAATACCTATCAAAATGTTCTCAATGTTTAATTCCATGACTTCAATGGAAGTTGCTTTTATCTTCTGGCTTTTTGCAGTCCAAATTAGTCAGGAATCTCAAGTAGAATAAGAAATGTATATTGATTTAAAATCCTCCATGCAACATGAACAGCTGTGTGACTATAGCAAGTGCCTTAACCTCTCTGAGCCTGTTTCCTTAGTTGTAAAATGGAGGCCATAATACCTGTAGAAATGACCTCATCAGGTTTGTTGTGAGGTTTATGAGATAATATAATGTGAAATACTTTGTAAATCTTTAAGCCCTGTATAAATGTAAGTTATTATTAGAGATAGTAATACTTAAATTAAGTAGGACTTAATTTTAAGTTCTATACAAGTGTATTATTGTTATTATTACTCTAGTAATACTT
>CM053582.1:297000504-297016431 GCA_028627135.1 Pseudochirops cupreus | reverse complement strand
TTTATTGCTGACAATATTATTAAGTAGTGCTTCATTTAAGTCTTATAAATAAATGTAAATTATTATTATTAAAGACCGTAATACTCCAGTAGGTCTTAAATTAAGTAGGACTTAATTTTAAGTCATATATAAATGTAAGAAATTATTGTTTTTACAGATAGTAGTACTAGTACTCCTAGAGTATATAACCTCTCTGTTTCCTCATCTGTAGTGATATTTGAACTCTTGGCCTCACAGGCTTATTTTGAAGAAAAATCCTTGTAAGCCTTAGAGTTGTAAGCCTTACTGGTGGTTGTTGAACTGATGTTACAATTCAACACACACACACATACACACACACACACACACACACACACAATCTCAATGCCATGAAGAATGCATACATACCATTTATAATTGACTAAAACAGTTGATTAAATATGGCATTTCTGATGAATTTTGGGGAAATTTTGGTATCAGGCTTTCAATTAGGAATATAAATCCATATTATAACATTATTTCTATAGGAAATTCTATCTTTGACATATATACGCACAAATATATGTACATATACACGTGTATTTTATATAAATGTGTGTGAATATGTGTGTATACACATACACATATGTACATATACATAGAGATAACCTAGTGTCCTTTCTCTGAAGTTTTCTTTTCATAAAAACTACCTTTTAAAAATGTCTATCTTTCCTTGTCTGTTATAAATTGCTGATAAGTGGTGAATGGTCTGATATACACATACACACACACATTTTCCACCCTAAGGAATGCTGTTACACTGGGGAATATATTTCTGGCTTGATTCCTGAAAGAACTGGCAGCTAGGGAATATGTGGGTTTATTTGTCTCAGATATAAAGGGCAAGAATGTTAGCTCCTGCAAATAGATCTATCAGGGCTCCTTTCCAGGGTGTGTGCTGAGACAATGGAGCTGTGGACGAGCGAGGGCATTTTTAGAGAGACTTTTCAGAGGAGCTGAGTGATGGGACAGTTTGGTAACAGATACAACCAAGTAGCCTGGGATGAGAAGAGAAGAATGAAAACATCATTTTAAAAAGACTCATTTTTTTCAAGTGTGGGATTTTCTTTCTCTGTCCTATACAGTCTCTGCTCCTAACTCTCTCCATTTCCCTTCTTCCTGTCTTTCACTGGACTTACCTTGAGCAGTATGAAGAAGAGTGAAAGGGGTAGAGTGAGAGAAGAGAGTAAAAGGAAGTTAAACAGGCAGAAGAGAAGGTGACCCAGAGCAGGGACAAAGCTGGGATGAGGATGTAATAGTACTGCCTGAATCAGTGATTTCTTTTCTAGGATTTAGTGACTGGAGATACTAATACTCTTTTCACCTGATTAGGGAGGAATATAGGGCCACTTTCTTCATTCTAGATTTTTTGCTTGTTTTTGTCAGGCTAAGATCAAATTAGTTTTTTTTTTTTTTACTACCTTGTAACACCATTGACATATAAACTTGCTGTTCATTACAGCCCATGGGGTACTATTCACATGAACTGTTAGTCATGTCTTTCCCCATCTTGTTCTTAGACTATTGACTTTGAACCAAATGTTATATTTTCTATTTATCCCTATTAAGTTTTGGCATATTAGATTCAGCACATTGTCCCAGCCTGTCAAGGTCTATTTGGATACCAATTCTGTCATCTAACATGCCAGCCATCGCTCTCAGCTTCCTGTCTTTTCCATATTTGATAAGAACGTCATTTGTCTGCATCTTCATAATGTCTGTCCTTAACAATGCTGTCTTCGTTTGTAATAAGCTCTAATGCTTTTTGAGGCAATGAAAATTTTGTGTCTACCTACCTATTTTTCTTTGTTAGCACTGGGAGATAGGGAACAGTATTCTTTGGCATGTAGCACAGTAAATGACTCTTGGTCATTCTCCCCCGAAATACCAGCAGGAGACCAATTAGCATACTCAGAAATAAACTCAGCAGATGTACCTACCTGAATCTGTAGGCAGGTAGAATACCAGGCCAGTGAGGAAGGAGAAGAGGAGGCAGGGAATAATGACATTTACAATGAAGTAGAGAGGCAGGCGCTGCATAACAAAATGGTAAGTGATATCCAGGTAGGGAGTGTCAGGGCAGCAGGCGTAAAAAACCCAGTGTTTCCAGCCCCTTGATTCCTTGATCACCCATTCTCCACTCTCCATGAAGTTGCTCAGGTCAGGTCGGTCATTTTCCTGGGAAGGTGTAAAGGAAATATGAAATATTCTCAACAAAACAATTGTGAGTAAAGACAGGATATCCCGGTCAGTGGTGAGGCAGTGTGGCCCAGTGGAAGAAGCATTGGCTTGGCCAACTATTCCTAGTTTTCACTCCAGGCTCTGCCACTTACTAGCTATGAAACCTAAGGCAAGTCACAAAATTTCTCTGAGTCTCAGCCTTCTCATAATAGCAGCTCACATTTTATATAATAATTTAAGGTTTACAGAGCGCTTTCTGACAACAACCCTGTGAAGTAGGCACTAGGGGTATTATTCTGTATAACTATTTAATGGACGAGGAGACAAAGGTTTGAAGAGATTATATGGCCTTCCCAGGATCACATAGCTAGAAAATGTCAGAGGTCAGAACTTGAAACCGGGTTGTCAGGTGCAAAATCAGTGTGATTATTTTCAACAATGGTCACGGTTGGGTGAGATTATAAACTACTGGACAAAGCTTTCTCTGGGGTTTGTCAATTTTGTGTTATGTCTGTGTAGACATAACCGTGGAGCCCAACGTTCATGTTCTATTTGGGCATTAAAAAAATAGTCCAAGGAACTTGCTGAGCTTGGATGGCTTTTGGCGCTTATGACCTTAGAGATCCACTCTGAATGTTGTTTGTGGAAGTACCATTGCTGGAGGAATAAGTGATGAGGATGATCTAATGACCATGCAGCCACTGATTTCTGTAGCTGGAGACAAGTACAGAGTTCTCTGATCTAGGGGGTTAAGCAGACAGGCTGATGAGAACACCTCCAGGTTCCTGTATCAAGGCTTTATAGTAAGTCAGAGCTGATGTGGCAGGGGTGGGGTAGGATGAGATAGAGGACAGGGAAGAGATGGCTATTTTGTGAAAGAACCTGGTGTTTTCCCCTTGACCCTAGCTAAAGTAAACGTATCATATTGTTCCCTCAGCCCCTGTTTTTGATCTTGCCAGTTCCAACCATTGCTTACTGGATTAATGGCAACCACTGAGCCATCGTAGGTCCATGTGCCCAGTTTCATGCTGCAGTTCTGCTCATCGAAGGGAAAATGGGTAACTATGATTTCACAGTAGCTTTTAAAGATGGCTGGAGGTGTCCATGTGATGTGTCCAGTGTAGTCCAAGAGAACTTTGGTGAACTTGACAATGGCAAAGTCACCATTGGCACTAGGAATGAGAAGGGAAAAAAGGAATAATGGTTAGACATTAGTAAATGATTCTCTCTTAAAAATTAAGTTTCAGTGTGTGAATGGCAGAGATAGTCAACTAATTTATTCAGCCTGTGGCCCTTTCTTTCACCCTTATGCTTTTGGGATTTTAGTCATTTCCCACCACCCCACCACCCCTCCCTGTTTATGCTCATTAGCATTTTCTTCTGGACTCCACTTTGCCCATTTTACACAGACAAGAAATTTTAGTTTACAAAGGGTGCCTGAGTTAAATATCCGTTGTGCTCCAAATAATGGATTGCATGTTGTGAAATGATGTGATTTCATCAAACCCAGGAGCTTTTAAGATTAAATATATGCTAAAAAATAGATTCTCAAAAAGTTTGCTATCCCCAAATCTCTTTCTTAAACACCTTTCAGTAGTCATATGAATTAGAATAGATGAACTATGTATGAAATGACTCAAGAGATAGTGTTGGACTTGATATCAAGAAGATCTGAGTACAAATCCTGCTTTAGATACTTAGAGTTGTGTGACCCTGGCCAAGTGACTTAATCTCTGTCAATTGCAATGTCCTCCTCTGTAAGATGAAGATAATTATAAAACCTATCGGATCGGCTGGTTGTAAGCATTAAATGAATTTGTACGTAAGTATAAATGAATTTGTACATAAGTATACACGTATCACTCTGAAAATCTCAAGCACTATTATTGTTGCTGCTGTTGTTATCCTGAATAAGAAATATTTAAAGATATATTTTTGTCTGTCTCCCAAATTCCATGCTCATAAATCAAAAAATCTTAAGATTTCCTTTATAGACCTCTCACTCTCATTTGTTCTTGGAAGTACTAGTGACCTCTGAGTGTAGCTCATTTCTGTACCTTCCTGAAGCAATATATGGAAATTTCCCTTTCCTTGAGTAAACATCAGTATTTCCTCCTCTCTGTATTTTCCCTGAGTTAGTTTATAGAGCTTGTCAAAAGCACCATGGGATTTTAATTGCTTCTTTCTGACTATTACTGAAAAAAAGAACTTTGCCTAAGACACTCCTGCTATATCAGCATATTTGTCCCCAAAGGTTACACAAATGATTAGGTAATTTGGCTGAGCTTGGAATCTAGGGATAATAAGCAAATATATGGTGGAAAGTTAGAATTGGGGAATGGCTGCTTCAAAGGGCATCTTTTCATTCCATAGCACTTACCACTTTCCCTGGTAGGCATGATACAATACACTGTCTACTCTTCTCCAGCCCTTTGTAACACAATGGGAGACTCTACATCCTTGAGCCTGACATTGAATGCTCCAGACTATAAGAGACACTCTCTGAAATGAGCATCTTGTGACAAATGAAGGGCGTATGATAATGAATGTGTCATTATATTCTGAATGTCTGGAATCACATTATCATTTCACAACATGAAGTCCATCGTCTAGAGCAGAATGGATGCTTAACTCAGGCATCCTTTGCAATCAACAGCACTAAGTGTCTTGGGATGATGTGTAGACTGTGATGAATAACAACTCTGGTTCAGGCCTATTTGGTAGAAAGGACATTTAATTCCAAGGAACTCCAATATATAGAGCTAGGGTTCCTTGGACATTTGCCATATACTCGTCAGTAGCTCTTAGGGATTAAATGTCCCCCACCCTCCAACCCTGATTTAATTTGGCTCCAATCAGGGTTACTATTCATAACACAATGTACCATATGGCAACCAGCATGGTAACTCCATCCTTTCTTTTTAAGATTTATTTAATGTTAACATTGCCGAGCAGTCTAGCAGGTGCAAAGCCAAATGCAGACTTTGCATTTTGGCTTTGTTTTGTGATTCCACAGAACAATCTCTGGTCTGTCCATTTTGCTTACTTGTTATAGAGAACAAGGTCTGGGCGCCAGATATTTTCAGATGGAATGTGAATTTTTTTCAAGCCGCCATACTCTTCTGGATTCCATTTTAAATTGTAATCTATCCATTGCTAAAGAAGAAGAAATTTAGCCAGTTGAAACACTGCTCACAGTAGTACAAATGAATCTAATGTTGACAAGAGCTAGGAATGGCCACTTTTCATTCAGACACTGTGCTTCTGTAAGAAAGAGTTGGAATAAGAATTCAGTTTTCACTTTAAGAACCTAGAATGGCTATCAACTGAATTTTCTTTTCAAGCAAATGGCATTATGAAAAGAATATTGGGTAATTATTCATCCTGTTGAAGACATGGCAGGTCCTGAAGACAAACCCAATAGCAGTGACCAGCGAATTTAAATGACATATAACACAAAACTATGGGTTTGAAGAAGGAAGACATTTCCTATGCGTAAGGGCCTTTAGGAAAACCCAAATTATTCACCTGAGAGAGGACAGGGAATCTCTTTCTCAGGAGACTCTTTAGTATTGGTGTATGATTGACCCAGGATAATTTCAGTTAGTGTAGCCTGACTTAGAGATGAGGAGTTGTCACTCCCAAGAAAGCCAGAGAGGAGTTTAATATTTCTGAGCTAGAAGTCAAAAGAATTCTTAGAAGCCTAAAATATTACATCACAAGAGGATCCATAGGAATTTTCCAACTCAGCAGTTAAATCTCACATTGAAAAAATAAACTCACCTGTACAGCTTTAAAGAATAGTTACAGTTTGAAGTGTTGGTCCAGAGAAGATAGAGCAGTAGTTCCAAGGCTACTGTATCTATATAGAGATCAGTGGAAAAACTTATCACCTAGTGATGAAAATAGGTAACGTGAAAGTGTGGACCCAAATTCCTAGTTTTCTTACAACTGATCCTTTTCACCAAATTGACTTTCTTTGAGCCCAAGGGAATTTGCTGGACTGAATAGCAACACAGATTCTTTCTGGATTACCTGCTTCAGACGAACATTGGTGGTTACAATTTGATTTACTTCATCCTAAAAATAAAAGGAATAGCCATTATTTTGGGAAGATAAATGGGCAGGGTAAAGGGGAAGAAGGGGTGATGAACCAGTTCTGAGGATATGTTCTAAGCATGTGTAAGTGCTCCTGTTATTGAGGCCTCATACCACATTGATGAGCTGAATAAGCTGCAGACCCACAGTGACCTCCACTGCTTGCCGGTGGTCTTCCACTGGCCTCACCACACTGTTGTAGTTTTCAAATAACTTTGCAACCAGGCGGGTTTCATGTTCAGAGCCCAGGACAAGACCAGCTGCAGAAAGCGAAACACACACTGTCAGATTCCTCCTGACCACTGTACTGACATGGATTCCTTTCTAAAGTGATCCATAATGAGGCTGTTTACTGCCTTAAACTCTGAACACAGCTGCTGGGGTAGTCACTTTCCAGACAATAGAAAGTTGTACGGGAAATTTGACACTTATCATTTGGGCAAGTGACATTCCTTAATAAGAGAGTCAAACAGAACTGACTTCACAATATGCAGGATGTTGACGATAAACAATAATTCTGATTCCTAGGACAAAAAATGAAAGTCAGTCTCATTAAGCTGGTCATATTAAAAAGCATTTACTGAGCGCTCCCTGTGTGCAGGACACTGTGCTAAGCCCTAGGGATACAGAGAATGGCAAAACACAACAAAATAAAACAAAACAACAACAACAAAACCCATCCCTGCCTTCTAGGAGCTCACAATCTAATGGGGGAGGAAACATGCAAATAACTATTTACTGACTATAACTATAAATATATAAATATAACACTATATTTGTTATTACATAAAGAAAGTTATTTTAGAAATTATTTTTAAAATGATATATTTATAAATAATATAATATTTAAATATAATCCTATATATGCTGAAGGAAGTTATTAGCATTAGGAAGTCTAGGATGATGCTTAGGTGGTGAGCATGGGTGCCTTGGAGGATGGTGGTCCCCTCAAAAGTAATAGGGAAGTTTGGAAGAAGGGATCATTTGGGGGGAAAGATGAGTTAGACTTGGACATGTTGAGTTTAAGACCTTTACAGGACATCTAATTTGAGATTTTTTTTTTTGGAGGGGGCAAAGCAAGGCAAGGCAATTGGGGTTAAGTGATTTGCCCAAGGTCACACAGCTAGTTAACTGTCAAGTGTCTGAGGCTGGATTTGAACTCAGGTTCTCCTGACTCCAGGGCCAGTGCTCTATTCACTGCGCCACCTAGCTGCCCCTAATTTGAGATTTTTAATAAGCAATTAGAGATATAAGACTGTAGGTCAGGAGAGAAGCAGAGAGATCTGAGAATCATTTGCATAGAGATAATAAGCGAATTCATGGGAAATGAAGAGATCACCAAATGAAATAGCATAGAGCAGTGGTTCTCAACCTTCCTAATGCTGCAACCCTGTAATACAGTTCCTCATGTTGTGGTGACCCCCAACCATAAAATTATTTTCGTTGCTACTTCATAACTGTAATTTTGCTACTGTTATGAATCATAATGTAAATATCTGATATGGAGGATGTATTTTCATTGTTACAAATTGAACATAACCCACAGGTTGAGAACCGATGGTTTAGAGGGAGAAGAGAAGAGAGCCCAGGTGTCTTTGGGAGATGCCCATGATAGGCAGGTGCAAAATGGATAAAGATTCAACAATAGAGGTTGAGGAGAAGTGGTCAGACATGTAGAAGGAGAATTAGGAATGAGCAATGTCTCAAAAACCTAGAGAGAAGAAAATATCAAGAAGAAGAGGGTGATTGACTGTCAAAAGCTGGAGAGAGGTCAAGAAAGATGAGGACTGAGAAAACCATTTGATTTGTCAATTAAGATATCACTGGTAACTTTGGAGTGAGCAGTTTCAATTAAATGATGAGATCAGAAGCCATATTGTAGAGAGTTAAGAGAGTGAGAGGAAAGGAAGTAGAGGCAGCAATATTAGATGGAGCCAGAAAACAGAAGCATATGATCATAACTAGCAGAGATGGACAGATTAAGGGAGAATTTTTTAAGAATGGAAAAGACCTGAGTGTCCGCTGAGGCAGCAGTGGATGTGGAAAAACTGATGATCAGTGACAGTGGGGATAATAACGGGGGCAAGAAGATGGGATGTAATAGAGTTATATGTGCCTGTAGGAGAATTTGTCTTCTTGTCTGTAGAAGGACTACCTCTTCACATGGGACCAGAGTGAAGGAGGAGATGGTGAGGGAAGGCAACTGAGAGTTGTAAGATGAGTAGGAAGGGGGAGGAGGAAGCTCTTAAGAGATTGTGAAAGCCAGAATAGTACCTCACTGTTAATTTTCGTGTCATTTCATACTGTGAGGATTCTGTGATTTCATCATGGGTTATGACCTCTACCAACGTAAACCACTATGTTGTTAGAGATGCTGGGACTGAACAATTTCATCAGAAAGTCACCAATTTTTCAGTAAAGAGAGTCTTTTCCTCTAGGCTAGTCCACAGATGGAACATTTTTATGTTGCAAGATGCAGATCTAAAACCTTTCTAGCATGATAGGAACTATCAGAGCTTGTGCTCCATTGGAAGGGTCTATAAGATCCCAGAATCACCTCTGTGCCATGGAAAAGCAGCAAAATAGGAGTTTGCTAGAGGTTGCTCTGTCACAGAAAGCAAAATTCCCTTAATAGAAGGTATTCCAATGTTAGTCACTACAATGAAAGCTAATACATATGTGCCTTATTGGCATGGGGTCCAGAACTCCTTTTTGAAGCATAAATGATGACAAAGGACCTTATTAGAGTATAATTAGTCTTATAGCTTCATCTTGTTCAGTCCTGTAAAAGACCCTAATATTTGGGGTCACAAGTACAACGTGATCAGTGCACCCTCCTCTTGAAAGTGGAGATAAACATTCCTCAGATAACATAAGTAAAGTGCTTTGCAAACCTTAACACTATACACATTCCAATTGTTATTTTTTTTTGTTGTCGATAGAAGCAAAATGGGCATATCTCCTTTATAAGGCCGTGGTCTGTCTGCAAAAATGGATGTCCTTCTAATTGAGAAGACTGAATCTGGGCGCTTCACAGGTCCTTGAAAGGCTGTTGGCATTAGGACTGAGAATGTCTGCATCATCCGGGACAGACATCTGCTTTCTCAAACATGTTGAAATTTTCTTTTAACTTGATTCTCTTGCTTCTTGGGCCTCCCCTTTTCTCTTGAGCCCACTGTCCTTTGCATCTTGTCATGCCTCCTTTACCCTTGTACTGATTGACTAAAATCGTTGTTTCTCCAGAATATGGAGAGCTGAGACAGTTGCATGCATGTATACTGTCTCCTCTCACAGGGCTAGCGATCCTGCTCTAAGGAAATGTTTGGGCTCTTATGGACGGAGGCCGTATTCACTGGTTTGTTTTGCCGTATAACTAAGCATGGTAGTGCACTGCTTTATGGGTATAAGAAGAGCTAACATTCCTATGGCACTTACAATGGACCAGGCACTATGCTGAGCACTATTACAAATGTGATCTCATTGGATCCTCACAACAACCTTGCAAGGTAGGTACTATTATTATTCCCGTTTTACAGATAAGAAAACTGAGGCAAATGGAGGTTCAAGTGACTTGCCTAGGGTCACTAGGGTGTATATATCTGAACTCAGATTTTCCTAACTCCAGACCCAATACTTTATCCACTGTCCTGCTTCCCCTCAGGCCAGTTCTGAGTGCCTCTCTATTTTTATACAAACTAAAAATTGGCACCTGTTGTATTTTCAGAAAAAGGCAAAAATTCTGTGTTTGGGCACAATTCCCTAGTGTTAAGCCTGTGTCTTCATCTTTGTTCATAAGTATGCTAATCTCTGAGGCTCTAGGGATATGAAATATGCCTTCCACAGTCAAATCTGAAGAGGTTTGCATGTTCTACTCCTCCAACTGCCTGATTTCAATGGGACTTTGAAGGAGAGTTTATTGAGGGGTTCCACAGTCCACACTTTTGACAAGTCTTCAGAACAGAAAGAATGAGGCAATACACCCTTCTTCTTAGCTGACTGGCTCCACAGGCGCCGGAGCCATGGATAGGACTGGCAAGCATGTGTGCCAGCTCTTTGGGTTGCCAGCAGTGGTATTTGAAGAGGCCGTTGGAGCTCTGCTATTGCTTCCAGGCTGCATGGGGTTGGTTTTTTTTTTTTAAGTGACTGCTTATCTTTAATAAATAGGGGGAGGAAGCATATGGTAGGAAACAGGATCTTTACTGTGTCACTGAGAGAACGTAGAAACGGGCTTCAGTGCCCACCAAGAAGAAGAGAAGAGTTCTGGAATTAGGGCAAATAATAGTCCTGTAACAATCTTTACATCCCCTTCTTCCTCTTTTAAGGTTTCATCCCTAACAAACTGCAGACACATCCTGTTCTTTCTCGGCCAATATTCCAGATGTGAATTTCTGAAGAGCCCACACTTGCATAAATGCTAATTAGAAGTATTAAAATTCTCTTCATTCTTTTCAGCAGGTGAGGTTGGATTTCTAAAAAATCTTTGTTGCTACTGCTCATGATTGCAGTCAGTTGGTCAGTTTTTCCAGTTACAAATCTATAACATGTGGCAACATCAGTTTATAAGTATAATTGTTCCTGGCTGAGTGAGTAGTACAGAGAGGCATTTATTAAGTGCTTGTGCCAGGCCCTGTGCTAAGTGATGGGGGTAGAAAGAAGGGCAAAAACATTATCTTTACTCTCAAAATTCTCACATTCTGGGGCGGCCCTGGAGTCAGGAGGACCTGAGTTCAAATCCAGCCTCAGACACTTAACACTTACTGGCTGTGTGACCTTGGGCAAGTCACTTAACCCCAGTTGCCCTTCCTTACCATTTCCAAAAAATAAAAAAGATTCTCACATTCTAATAGAAGAGAGAACATACAAATGATTGTGTAAATATGAGGTATATGCAATGTAAAAGTAAGGTAAATTCAGAAAGGAAAGGTGCTAGACTTGGGGGGAGGAAAGACTTCTGCAGATGGTAGAATTTGAGTTGAGTCTTTAAGGAAGCCAGGGACACTGAGAGATAGAGGAAAGAAGGAAGAACATTCTAGTCATGGAGGACAATCAGTGAAAAATCACAGATTTGGGAGATGGGTGCCATATATGAGGGTCAGGGTGGTGGGATCACAGATTACATAAAAGGGAATTAAGTATAAGAAGACTGGAAAAGTAGGAAGGAAGCAGGTAGAGAAGGGCTTTAAATGTTCAGCAGATGATTGTACCTTTTATCCTAAAAGGGCGCCCTTAGGGAAGGATTGGGGGAAGACGACAGGATAAATCCTTCACTTTGGCAGCTGAGTGGAGGATGGATTGAAGTGGGGAGAGACTTGAGGCAGGTATACCAATTTAAAGCCTATTGGAGGTATAGGCATGGGATGAGGGCCTGCACCAGGGTGGCAGCTGTGATTCGAGAGAAGGGGCTGCAGACAGGAGATTCTTGTGCAGGCAGGAATGATAAGACTTGACAACAGACCGGAGATATGGTAGCAAACAGTTAAGTGCTCTGGGCCTCAGTCTTCTTATGTGTAAAATGGGTGGGTAGGACTAGGTGACCTTTACAGGACTTTCTGGCGACAAATCCATGATTTACAAAGTCTATTTATAAGCGGTATTGTTTCTGGCTGGGTAAGTAGGGTAGATGACTCTGGGGGACCTCTATCTACATGGTAGGCTAGAAGACCAGGAAAGGGGCTGAGGCTTAAGGATTCTGTTTCCAATCCCAGTTCTTTGTTCTGGGACATTAAATCATAGGTTCATTTACATTTGCCTTTTTCTTGAAATAATAATGGTCACTCCCTCCAAAATCAGGCAAGGATAAAATATGGTACTCTAAAGTTGTTGGAATCAAAAGTGTTATATGAATAGAACAAGATCACTATCCTCATAGGATATTTTATGATATTGTATATTGTAACAACACAAGAACAAGCCTTCCTGATATGGACTGGGATTTTGTCTATGAAGGATTTTAGAATGGGGCATGCAGCCATGAAGCTGAGCAAATGTTCCTACTGAACCACCCTGGCATCCGATATGTGGCTTATAATGATAATATGGGGAGGTGGGTGAGGGGAAAAAAGCACCGTTTACTGTTGATAGCTCACTATGTGCTTGAGGGAAAGCCTTCAGTTTTTCTGACACCTTTGTGTGAGAGTCTGCCCCCCAGTATGCCCTCTGCCCTCCTCCTGCCCCTCTCCCTGCCATGTTCCATTCCAGCCAAACTACTCTACTTCCCGTTTCCCAACACAACATTCCATGTCCTGCTTCCCCACCTTTGTCCACACTGTTCCCTCTGACAGGAATCCCCTTTCTCCTCACTGCCACCTTTTGGGATCCTCATCTTTCTTCAAGGATCAACTCAAAGGTCACTTCCTACAATTCCCTCAACTGTTAGTGTGACAATCCCCTGAAATATCGTTGTATTCATTTTCTATTTGTGACTATCTTCTCTTTTAGCAGAATGTAAATTCCTTGAGGACAGTACTTAGAGCAATGCTTGGCACACAGTAGGTGCTTAATAAATGCTTGTTGATTTGACAGGGACTGTTTTGATTTTGTCCCCGTGCCTCATAGCCTAGCATAATGCCTGGTGCAGAATAGGCACTTAATATTTTCCTGACTGTATTTATCTGAATTGGAGTGTCCCTTTGTGCCTCTGACCACATTCCAAAGCTAAGTATAGACTATTTTTGCTTAAGCACTACCCACGTGAATTCTCTTCTAGCCAAATTTGATTCGGCCAGCATCTCTAAATACTTTTCATATACTTCAGCATTTTTTATACCCAGCCATAGAATGTAGGACATGCCCTCAGGATTCTAGAGTTCTAGAAAGCTTTTTCCTTTCCAAAGCAGGGAATTGTATTGAATGAAGAAGAGCCAAAACATGGCCCAGATTTAGCTGGATCAATTTTGGACCTTCCCTGGTCTCACTCATCTTAGTTCAGGCCAACTCCCCCAGGTCTGTCTTTTGTTATTGACAAAATGAGGTACTATGTGCTTTTTTCACCAACATGGCCTACATTTGCCAAAGAAACATTGGAAAGGACAAGATAAGGTGACATCTACAGTAAATTTTATATTAAGGACTCAACAAACATCTCCTGTTTCCCTTGCCCGGAAGTTCAGGATTTAGGATACTGTTTCAGCTGCTATGTTGTGATACATTCCAGAGCTGAATGTGGGTCAAGGGCTATACAAGGTTTTATCGTTTCAATTCAAACTTAAATCTCTGATGCATTTAATATCTTGGAAAAGTGGGCAGAATTTTTTTGGGGGGGAGGGTATTATTTAGTAGGTAGAGCTTCAGTATTGCAAGATATATCATCTTTATAGGGAAAATTTAATTAGAATTATTAATAGATCTCTCAAGCAGATGCGTCTGTCAATCAATCTCTCTACCTTATCCAAATTCCCCAAAAGAGAATAAAAAGGACTTGTTAAAAAGTATATTGTTTAGGGAAATAAAAATATTCAAGAGCCTAAAAGACTCAAGTATTTGGAGAGGTCATTCAGTTGGGTTGAGGCTTGGCTAATAAATATTGGTAATTATGGAAATAAAAAATCAAAGGGATGAAGCAGGAGTAATGCCAGGAGATTGTTCGAGGAGAGACAGGATTCCGCATCTTTTAATCTTGTACCCTTCCACTTCTCCTTTAATTAAGTACAGAGACAAACATTGTTTAGCCAGAAACTGGTCAAGCGAAGGCTGGGGCAGCATTATCAGGCTAGCTTCTGACTTGGAGAATTGAAAATTCTGTATTTTTTTTTAGAGGAAAAGAGACTCTGGTCCAGAGCTCCCTAAGATTCCCCTATATGCCACAACTCAACCCAAAGGGAAAGCTGTCCTCCTACACTTACCTGAGCAGAGACAGAGAAGCAGGAGGGCAGGAGTGGACTCCATGGGCTGGGTGCTCCCTGCAGGGTCTGTCTGTCAGACTTTAGGAGGCAGAGACTAAAGGGCCCTCTGGGTTCCAGTTGGCTTTGCTGCTTCTTCCTAGAGGGCTTAGGAAGTGAGTCTGCAGAGGTATTGATTTATACCACCTGTTCCCAAGAGTAACAGCTGAGACCTCTGGCAGCCCCATATGTGTGCAGAGACTTGCTCAATCTCTGCAGGTATCCCCCTCTGTACACACAAAAAAGCACAATTCTACACCCCCCCCCCCAAAAAAGTTCAGTCTACCCTCAATTTTGTAAATTGAATCCTGTTTTAAGAGCACTAGGAAGTTGGCTATTTAACAACATCTTGAAAATAAATGAAACCTTTTGTAAATTCCTGGCAAAAACTCCTTTGGGACATGTACCTCTCTAATTTACATTTGAGAAGCAAAAGACATGCACCATGGTGAACAGAGAGTATGATCTGGGGTTCAAATTCCAGCACTTCCTTTTCTTGATTGTGCGACCTCTGACAAGTCACCAGATTCCAGTGAAATGGAAGCACTGATGGACAAAGAGTCACCAGGATCACTTCATTGGTCACCTCCTTCTCCAGTCCCACTCGAAGCCCCAAGCAGAAGCTGGGCTTTGGCAATACTGAGTGAAGTTTTAAGGCCGATAGAAACTTCCCAGTGTCTGGTGTTCCTGACACCAGGGTGAGCAGGAGAAGGAATGGGGGTGGAGTGGGCAAGGACATTTGTGGAACAACTGCTGGGATACTTTGCCCTTATAATTACACTTTAGAGTTTCACTTGAATAACAGCACATGGTACAAGGAAGCAATTTGCTCCAGATAATGGCCTGCCCACGGGGTAAGTATTACAGCATACAGAGAGATAGGTTTTGAACAGCCACTCCAGGGGCCCATAAAATCCGGCTTTATAGAAGAGGCAGTCTTTGTTAAAGGTCATACCAAATCAAACCCCAAACTCCACAGTGGTATCCCAGCATGGGAGAGCAAGATGTGACTCAAATCATGCTTTTTTCCTCAGCCAACTTAGCTGAAAGGGTCCATAGTCACCCTGGGGTTAGCAGGTCCCAGAAAGGAAATTCCATATGGTTAGTATATATGAATCTTTGAAATTTAGAGTTGAGTGCCTTGCAAAGCTGCTTCCTACTTCCTAGTGATAATGATGCTAAATTCATCACAACCCAAAAGATCTGAGCCCTACAACCCTGGAATAGAGGTGCACCTCACTTTAAGCAAACCTGATATATGAAATTCTGGACCAAAGTATCTTAGATTTATAGCCGGAGGGAATGTTAGAGGTCATCTAGTTCAAACCTCTCACACTTTTCAGATGAGGAAACTGAGATCCAGAAAAGTTAAGTGACTTGCCCAGGGTCACACAGCTAGTAAGCAGCAGATCTGGTACTTGAACCAGCTCTGTCAATGTTACCTTTCCTCATATGAATGAATCTTGGGATTTTAGAGCTGGAAGGGACCTTTGAGGTCATCTTGTTCTACCACCTCTTTTTATAAATGAGGGAACTGGGGTACAGAGATGAAATATGATTTGAGTACTATTTTTATAAGGGGCAGAGTTGGGACTCAGATTCTGGTCTTCTGACTCCAGGGTCAATGATTTTTTCAGTGTACTATGCTTTGCCATTACTGAGGCAGTCCAGTGTTCCATGTTTCTGGAATACTGAGCATGATTTCTGAAGGAGCTTGCTATTTATTCACTACTCTTCCTTCCCTACCTTAGTA
>CM053582.1:296973443-297000004 GCA_028627135.1 Pseudochirops cupreus | reverse complement strand
AATTCTATTTTTAAGGAGTTATTTCATTAAGTAAGGTTTTGTACTTCTTTTACCATTCTGATTTTTAAAGAGTTATTTTCTTTAGTATTTTTGTGTCTCTTTTACCAAGCTGTTAATTCTCTTTTCCTAATTTTTTTTGCATAATTCTTAAATATTTCTTTTCCCATGTTTTCCGTTATCATTTTTATTTGTAAAATAATTTTTTGGTTCTTTCTTTTACTCTTCTAGGAATTCTTGTTGGCCTTGTTCCAACCTGCATTTTTATCCTTTGAGGCTTTGCCTATTGATGTTTTAAAGTCATTGTCTTCTTCTGAATTTGTGTTTCCTGTCACCATAGTAGCTTTTTATAGTCAGGTTCTTTTTTTGTTGTTTGCTCATTTTTCCAGCTTACTTCTTGACTATGGACTTCACATTAGAGTTAGATTCTGCTTTCCTCGGAGGGTGGGGCAAATGTCTAGCCTGAGCTTGTCTTTTATGTCCTTCTGTTCCTTTCACAGATCAGTCTAAGAAGGGGCTGTAAGTTTTCAGTGTTTCCAATGTGATATGATATGCTCCAGTTCTTATATAGGTAAGACCCCTACTTCCTTTCAACCATTACAGCTCCTCTTTGTCTTGGAGCTGTGACCCAAAACTGGGTAATATGTAACAGAACCGAGAAATGGCACCAGATCCTGGGCCCAGTGCTAATATAAGCAAATCTTTGGGATTTCTTTCTGACCATGTGCTCAGTCTCTTTGCCTTCCCTGGGCTGCTCTGCTCTGCTGCTGCCACAGTCACAGCCAGCTGCACTCCTGACCGTCCCCACCCCAATGTCTATGGACTTCTCTGCCTGTCCTCTTAAGCAACCCTGGGATGAAAAAAAAATTATTATTTCTGAACTTTTTCCTGGTTTTTTTGCTCAGAATTTATTTTGCCATGTTCTCTATAGTCACTGTAAAAGAGATTTTTGAAGAACTTTGGTAGTTGTGGCTTCTTACTCCACCATCTTAATTCTACCTCCAATTCTTTCTTTTTTTCACATACATTTATTTTAAGGGTGAAAAATAAATGATTAAAGGAGAATCAAAAATTTGCTTATAAAAATTCAGATACTCCTGAGCCTAAGCTTTAGTTTTGGGGTTTTTTTTTTGTTGCCTTCTTATATGGTAAATTCTTTTTCTTAACCTTATTTCATGACATAGAAATGAAAACATGTGTGTGTTTCTGAAGAAAAATGTTAATGTGTCATTATTTACTGTTTGAAAAATGATAGAGATCATTTAAAAAACATACCTAAATTTTTAAGTTTTATGTTGATCAATTTTTAATATGCTTTCTATAGTATACGAAAAATGCTATTTTCAGAAAGTATTGCAGGTTAATATTAAGTGAGTTTATACTCTTTATGAGTCATAATTAATAAATAAAGTGGAAAACCCTATCCTTTATTATTGCAACACTAAAACTGAAGAGGCAGATTGAACAGAGAGCCAAGCTTAGAAATAGGAAAGATTTGGGTTCAAGTTCTAGCTCTAAATGATTATGTGTATGCTCGTGGGCAAATCACTTAACCTCAAAGTGTGCTTAGGCAACTAACTCTCTAAGACTATAAATTAAAGAAAGGTTGATCATTTGCATCTGTTGAGGGAGTTTCTTTTCCAGCAGTTCTCCTACATCAGTGAAATTACAAGTCCAGACTGAAATGTTACTATATAGTTTCCATCAATTTTTACATATGATAGATAGATAGATGATAGACAGACAGAGATATATCATACCTGGAAAATAGCAACTGCCCACAGAAAATAGTCTAATAATGATTATTGTTGTTGTTTGTTCTTTGTTTTCAAAGAGAACCAGTGACATCATGGGGTGATACCTTAACTTGCACATGAATTGGATTTAAGTGAGGCAGGATTGCACAAAGTCATCAGTCTCACTCTCTCTTCCAGAGTCATCAAAGGCAAAAGGCAAGACAAAAGTCAAGACAGCTGGTGACGGTCTATAGTAGATGATATTGGCATCTTCAATGTCTGACTAAGCTCTAAGTGATCCACAGTGCGTGCTTCAGTCACCTTTGTGGCCGTTGGAACAAACTGTTCTCATCCACCCATTCCACTCGGGGAAATCTTCAAATGCTTGGAGTAGACACACCCCTAACTCAACATCAAGTCTGATGCCAATCAGTTACTCTCCACCTGGTTCGGCCCATCTGCCAAGATGGTTTTACTGGGGTGTGGCCACTACACAAGCTATAGCTTCTTGAAGCCATAGGTGAGAATTGGGTGCCACCAAAGGAGGATGAGCAGCCCTGAAGAGACCTCAGCAAGCCCTCGCATCAGAGGTGCTAGTCATCCCAGAATACTCCAAACACCCCAACAACAACAACAACAATAGGACAATTATATAGGACTTCAAGGTTTGCAATGCTTCACAAATATTATATCATTTTATCCTTACAACAATCCTGGGGTAGGAGGGAGCAGGCAGTATTATTATTCCCATTTCACATATGAAGAAAATGAAGCAGACAGAGGTTAAGTGACTTGCCCATGGTCACAAAGATAATAAGTATCTGAATTCATATTTGAACTCAGGTTTTCCTCATGCCAAGTTAAGTACTGTATTCAATATACCAGCTATGACTATACTAAAAGAAATCAATCCACGGAAAATTAAAACTAATAAAAAATTTTAAATCTAACTAATGAGCCCTCTGTATAGTTTCTTTTGCATTCTATTTCTTTCATCTTCTCAATGTCTTATAGAAAATCTATTTGGTTTTTGTTGGCATTGGAAATAGCTAACGAAAATATCTCAGAATGGCAAGAGTGGTCATATCTGAAATGTTTTACCTAATCTATTATACAAAATTGGTCATCGGGGTGGCTAGGTGGTACAGTGAAAAAAGCACTGGCCACAGAGTCAGGAGAACCCGAGTTCAAATCCAGCTTCAGACCCTTGACACACTTAGTAGTTGTGTGACTTTGGGCAAGTCACTTAACCCCAATTGCCCTCCAAAAAAAAAATGTAAAAAAAAATTGGTCATCAAAGACTGGATGACCAATTGTTGAGGACATTGCGGAGATTCTCAGTCAGCTCCTAGATGAAATAGATGTCCTCCAACTCTAGGATTCTGCAATTCTCAATTCATATGGCAATCACAACTTAATTGTGTGTATGTGTATTAATAGAGAGCAACAAAACATCAGGTACAGTAGAAAGAACACTAGCTCTAGAATCTAAGGCTTGGATTCAAGTCCTGTGGGTCTTACTACCTGTGTGATCTTAGGTGAATCGTATAACCTGACTGGGCTTCTGTTTCTTCATCTGTAAAATGAAGTGGTTGGATTCCATGACCCTGACCTCTATGTCTATGACTCTATGACCTCCTATGACCTTTAAAATAATTTGCTAACTGCCTCCTAGGAAACATACTTCTTAGTGGATTAGTCATGAGACCAAGCTACATTAACGAGATAAGATTAAGGCTTCCATTGATATAAGTGGTCTAAGTAAAACACAAATAATACCACGTTCAGTCTCACCAGGACACATGAAATAGACAAGGAGTTGTCTCTTCTAATAATAAATGGATGGATAAAAGTATAGTGATGAATTTCTTTTGCCAAGTATCATTTCTGCACAGAATCAAGTCACTTGAGCATACACTTACAGGTCAAATTTATCTATCCTGGTAATTGAATTTATGGGAATTACCCAAGTTTAGCCTTCACTACTTAGCAAAGGTGTAAAAACCTTAATTTTCTAGGATTATAGGATCATAGAACTTTAAATTGCATCTCAGAAGCCATCTGGTCCAAATCCTCAGAGCCCCAGACAGGATAATGACCAGGATAAGGTTACCCAGCTGGTGATAGTAGTAGTACATGACGCTTCTATAGCACCTTAAGATTTTCATATGTGATCTCATGAGCTTCCCAATAACCTTTTGAGATGAGACACTGAGATGTCAAAGGGAGGACTTGAAACTTGGGTCTTTCTGACTCTGAGGCTCTCTCTGTACCATAGATGATGGATATTTGAGGGAAGTTATTGATTCTTTTTTCCTAGGAAATTTTAAACAAGAAAATAAAATTTAGACCTGAAAATGCCCTTAGAGGACAATCCCCTTATTTTACAGATGAGGAAACTGAAGACAAGAGAGGTGAAATAATTAATAATAAATAGTTAGCATTTATATAGCACTTTATATGTAGGTTTTCAATGCACTTTACAAACATTATCTTATTTTATCCTCACAACAACCCTGAGAAATAAGGTCTGTTATTACCCTCATTTTACAGATGGGGAAACTGAGGCAGACAGCAGTTAAGTGATTTGTCCAGGGTCAAACCATTAGGAAGTACTTGAGGCGAGATTTGAACTCAAGTCTTCCTGACTCAAAGTCCAGCACTCTATTCACTGAACCACCTTACTTCCTCATAATTACAGGCCCAAGGTCACAGGAACAAACATATCTGTAAAATGAGGGGCATAACCATGAGCCCTATGGCTCCAAATCGAATACTCTTCCCATTCTAGCACAGTGTCAGTTCTAAGTGATTGAATAGTTTAGGCAGAATTTCGGCTCAGTGGAAACAGTGTTAGTTTTGGAGTCATAGGGCCCCAGTTTCAATCTGGGCTTGACTTCTTACCACGTATATATCATTTAAGGCAAAGCATTTAATCTCCCTGAAACTCAAACGTCCTCATCTGCAGAATAAGAGGGTTGGAGGAGAAGGCTCTCCAAGGTTCCTTTCACCTATTTATACTATGACTTTTAAGTAAAGTACAGTCTCAAACAACTGTAAAGCCGTTTACAAGCAAATCTGACCAAACTATAAAATTTAGTCTTTGCAGTTTGTTACCCATCTACATAAAAGCACAATGAAGGGGGTTTCAAAAACACTGGCTTCTTTACTTGTCCATTTGAATGATGTCTCTGGGCAAATCAGGCCATCCGAAGGTTATGATTTCCCATTCAATTCACTAGCTCTATATAAATGCAGTCTAATTGATCTTTGGATTTGCCTTCCAGTCTTACTATTCCTGGACAGAGCTACCAATTTCAACTAACAAGAGATAAATGTGCAGAGACAAACAAATATCAAATTACTGACTGATCTCAACGCCTACACTAGTGTTCTCTTTACAAAGGAAAAGTTATTTATTTTTAAAAAATAACAAATATACTTCATACAATAAATTAATCCTAATGAAATATCTGTTTGAATGGGAGAAGTAATGTCTCTCCTCAGTGAAATCCATTCAAAAATAAAATTGCTAAGTCCATTCTGGGCAATTCCTTGAGTATAGGTAGAAGAAAGGTCGAGAAGAAGAGTTCTTAGATCATGGGTATCACTTCCAAAATATTATTAAATGGAAGCTGAGCTGAGTGATTGTAATAGCTAATCTTGGCCCCAAAGAATAGATGATGGAGCATTCCTCTGTCCTTTTCACAGAGAGGTGGGATATTACAGAACAGAAGTTTGCATACATCGTCAGTATGTGTATTATTTTTGTTTAGCTAATTCTCAACGTTACAAGAAAGAGTTCAGTTGGAGAGTAGAGGCTTAAAAAAACCAACTATGACATAAAAACAAAAGGAATCAATAAAAAACATTTTGTTTTAATCCACTGATATTGTGGCCTCTAGCCTGGTTCTGTGATACTGTGATAGAGAAGGTCCCACATAAATCAGATACTGTTGGGTTTTTATTTTTTGAGGATAAATGGTCAGAGAAAAGTCCACTTTGTGTTGTGCAAGCCCAAAAGTGTTTTCAAAATAATGTCCGCAGCAGAGACTGCAGCAGATTCATGGCCCATATTCCATGCACGTTGATTATGTTTCCCAAAACACAAGAAAAAGGCATCAAAGCTTGTCATCATCAACTTTCCCAAAGTGATCATGTTAATCTTTCCGGGAATCATGACAAGGAATTTCTGAGGAGATAACGTTTACTGTTCACCAAATCAAAGTCAGACTGTAAAGGCAGGAAGATGTACATGTACAGCTTGTACCCAGTTGGGGCAACTACTTCAGGGAACCTCATGGCAGAGCTTGAAAGAGGTTGACAAGTGCCATCTTGTGGTCTCACCAGAAAATGTTTCATCTGAATCTAAATTCCCACTGCAGAATCTGAGATACTGTACATGATAGGACTGAATTTCAATTTCCAGAAGCAGATCAGTTTAATTCAGTGTCCATTAAATCAACGCTCACTTACAGTGTACTTGCACACAGAATAGAAGTAAAGGCTAGTCCTTCAATACCTTGCCAGGAACAACTGCAACAAATTTTATTTGTCTCTTTTCTTCTTCTTCTCTTCCTCCTCCTCCTTCTCTTCTTCCTCCTCCTCCTCCTCCTTCTTCTTCTTGGCTTTTCTGGAGGGGGGAGGGCAGGGCAATTGGGGTCAAGTGACTTGCTCAAGGTCACCAGACTAGTAAGTGTTAAGTGTCTGAAGTCACATTTGAACTCAGGGCCTCCTGACTCCAGGACCACTGCTCTCTATTCACTGTGCCACCTAACCACCCCTTTTCTTTTCTTCTAAAGAGCTTTAAGCCTAGAACTAAACAAGTGTTTCTGAACCCATAAACCCTGAACATGTTGAGGAGGTATGGAGAGAGTGTGTAGAGAACAGGGAATTACTAGAAGGAGTTTGTTACATACCAACACTGTCATTTCCAGCTTTATTTAATCCTAATGAAAATATGCAGCATGATAATGAATGTCTTACATAAATGGACATATATGGGTCCAGATCTGTGAGTTTTAACTAGTGAAGATTCAGTAAGACCTGGATTCAAGTCATGCTACTAACACATACTAGCTCTGTGGTTATTCACAAGTCCCGTAACCTCTCAGGCCCGTAGGTAATTCTCTGAGATGGCAGATAATAGAAAATTTGCCAATGTTAAGTTATTTCCATACCCAGAGCTCCCCACACTGGTGAAATTACATGTCAGAAGAATTATATTTTATATATACATATATATATATACATATATATATATATATACATACATATGTATATATATTACTGAAGTTTGTAGAAACTATTGTAATTAATAAGATTTAATCTGGTCATGGTTTTTTGTCAGTTATTTTCTCAATCAACAACAGATTGATCTCAACAAATCCTGTATTGGAAATGTGTGTGATTTTTCTTAACTTTATAAAAACGGTCCCATAATTCTGCATTTAAATAATTGCAAACTGATGCTCCCTCCCACCTCAAAAAATGCCACCTAAGTCTGTGGAAGAGTTAGATTAGAAGCAAGTTCCCCTCCCTAACTCCTCATTCCTCACTCAAGCCAACAGAACACTAAGTCGCTGATAAAAGAAGTCTCTGTCTTATATTGAGAACTGAATCCAAAGATATTACCACTAAAAACTCAGAATCAGCAGATAGAGATAAACACAGGGGTGCCTAAAATCAGTAGAGATTTTCCTATTCTAGATCCAGATGTATAATATGTCTAGGTAAATAAATGGTTATTGTATCAAAATGATACTGAAAAACCACACTACTAGTGTCATTGTTCTCAAATTTGAGGAAGATGCATGGTTGCATTATTTCCTGTAAAGCTCAAGTAGAAATTTAAACACCAATAAAATCCTGGATTTTGTAACACATTTCCCCTCCCCCTAACACAAAAAGAAGAAGAAAATATGAATTGTTGAGTTCAAGTTCACAGCACGCCTTTGTGGTAGATAGAAATATGGGAGGTAAATAGTATTAGCTCCATTTTTCTGTCAGAAATTGAGACAGATATTGTTAAATGCCATTATATAAGCGAGACATCTAGGTGACAGATTGTAATTTTCACATTTCTTAAAGATATCTACCATGTTGTAGATACTGTCAGTGAGGGAAAGCACCTTGTAAAAACTAAGGTGAACTCACCTGCCAGTGTTCTTTCTCCTAGATTACAGCGACCCTCCCCTTTTGCTCACTCAAGGGAAACCAAGGTTAATGAGGAAGATGATGGCTAAATTAATCAGCAAGAAGAGCTCTGTAAAATTCCTAGGGGATAAGAATAATGGTGTACCACCAAGGGCACAAGCTCCCCAATAAGAATGGAATAATGCTGAACAATGTAAAAAGAGATGCCACCTGGCCTGAGGTGTATTAGTATTCGCCAGAATACAATTATTGAGTTTCCCTTCTAAAGCTAGCGGTTAAGAGGAAGTATAAAATCCCATCCACTTCTCCATCTTTTCTTTAGACCTTAATCACCTTTCTCGATCACTGACAACTCCTTGGTTTCCACTCCCTCCACCCTTTGAGGATAATAACAAAAACAGAATTTCGCAAAGAGTAATTGATTCAATTCAATAATATGTAATAATTAAGTGACTACTATGTGCAAGATATTGTACTAGGTGCCAAGGACACAAAGATAAAAAGAAATAGTCATGCAAAATAAGTGACTGTGAGAAGTTAACCTGTTTTAAGGTAGAAATGATCAGATTTGCTTTCTTGATAATTATTTTATTTTATTTTTTTTTCTTTTTTAATTTCTTTTAATTAAATTTATTTTTTAGTCTTCAACGTTCATTTCCACAAGATTTTGAGTTACAAATTTTCTCCGTCTTTCCCCTCCCCAAGATAGCAAGCCTACTGAATACCCCTTCCCCCAATCTGCTCTCTCTTATATCCTCCCCCACATATCCCTTCTAACTTTATAGTAGGGAAAGATGGATTTCTATACCCCAGCACCTGCATATCCTTAAGCCAAATTCAATGAGAGTAAAGTTGACCCATTCCCTTTCACCTTCCTGCTCTTCCACTCCATTGTAAAAGTTTTCTCTTGCCTCTTTTGTGTGACATAATTTAACCTATTCTATCTCTCCTTTTCTCTTTCTCTCATTATATTCCTCTCTCACCTCTTAATTTTATCTTTTAGATATCATCCCTTCCTATTCAACTGATCCTGTGCCCTCTGTCTATGTATATATGTACACACATGTACACACACTCACATATGCATCTACACACACATACACTCTCCTATACATATATATGTGTATGTATACATATATACATACATACATACACACACACACACATATACATATATACTCCCTTCAACTACCCTCATACTGAGAAAAGTCTCATGAGTTACAATTGTTGTTTTTCCATGTAGGAATGTAAATAGTTCAACTTTAATAAGTTCCTTATGATTTCTTTTTCCTGTTTACCTTCTTATGCTTCTCTTGCTTCTTGTATTTGCAAGTCAAATTTTCTGTTCAGCTCTGGTTTTTTCATCCAGAATACTTGAAAGTCCTCTATTTCACTGAGTGATCATATTTTCCCCTGAAGCATTATACTCAGTTTTGCTGGGTAGGTGATTCTTGGTTTCAATCCTAGCTCCTTTGACCTCCAGAATATCATTTTCCAAGCCCTTCAGTTCCTTAAGGTAGAAGCTGCTAGATCTTGTGTTATCCTAATTGTGTTTCCACAATGCTCAAATTGTTTCTTCCTGAATGTTTATAATATTTTCTCCTTGACTTGGGAACTCTGGAATTTAAATCAGCTATGATATTCCTAGGAATTTTCCTTTTGGGATCTTTTTCAAGAGGTGATCAGTGAATTCTTTCAATTTCTATTTTGTCCTATAGTTCTAGAATACCAGGGCAATTTTCCTTGAGAATTTCTCAAAAGATCTCAAAAGATCGTGGCTTTCAAGTAGTCCAATAATTTTTAAATTATCTCTCCTGGATATATTTTCCGGGTCAGTGGTTTTTCCAATGAGATATTTCACATTGCCTCTATTTTTTCATTTGTTTGGATCTGTTTTATAGTATCTTGATTTCTCATAAAGCTTCCATTTGCTCTAATCTAATTTTAAAGGAATTATTTTCCTCAGTGAGATTTTGAAATTCCTTTTCCATCTAGGCAATTTGACTTTTTAGGACATTCTTCTCCTCATTGGTTTTTTGGGCCTCTTTTGCCATTTGAATTAGTCTATTTTTTAAGGTGTTATTTTCTTCAGTATTTTTTGAGTCTCCTTTGGCAAGCTGTTGACTTCCTTTTCATTATTTTCTTGCATCATTCTCATTTCTCTTCCCACTTTTTCCTCTGCTTCTCTTACTTGACTTTCAAAATCCTTCTTGAGCTCCTCCACGGCCTGCAACCAATTCATATATTTCTTGGACACAGGATGTTTGATGCAGGAGTTTCACTTTTGTTGAATTCTTCTGGTTCTATGTTTTGATCCTTTTTGTCCCCAAAAAAGGATTCTGTGGTCTGATTGCTCTGATTGCTCATCTTGCCAGCCAGTTACTTGACTTTTGAGCTCTTTGCTACAATAGAACTCTGCTTCCAGAGTGGAGAGAGCTATGTCCCAAATCACTGAGGTTTTTGCAAATGTTGTCCGAGGTCTGAGAAGGGCAACCCCAAGCTCTGGCACCCTGCTACACAAGACCACCACCCAACACCATGAACCAGATCCAAGCAGGTCAAAGCAAGAGCAATTACTCTCTTAATGGTCTCTTGGTCCCCCTACAATCTGCAGGCCAGGAGCTCTGGAGGCAGCCATCCAGCTTCTGTGCCTCTGCTACCTCTTGCCCTGGGGGTAGGGGCCAGACCACACTCTTCTTTTACCCTGGTTCCAACAGAGTTCCCCACTGACCTTTTACTTTGTTCTGGCATTTATGGGTTGAGAAATCTGGAAACCGCCATAGCTGCTGATGATTCACTCTCCTGAAGTCTGCTCTGGCCCCAGCTGTTGAGGGCTGCCCTGGGGCTGGAACTACATGGCTCACATAGGACTGAGCTTGGCTCCCAGCCCAGTGCGATAGACCCTTCCTGCTGGCCTGCCAGGCTGCCTTCAGTGTGAGATTTGTTTCTCTCTGTGTGGGTTCTGTAGCTCTAAAATTTGTTCAGAGTCATCTCTTACAGGTATTAGAGGTAGTTGGAGCCAGAGCCACATGGAGTTCCTGTTTTTACTCTGCTATCTTGGCTCTGCCCCTTTTCTTGATAATTTTATCTCAGAAAATAGAGGAAGTTAGAAAAAGCACTAGAAAACAACTCTAGACAGAATCCTACTGAATCAGTAAAGATCACAAAGGGAATGATCTAATGCCTTAAACTTTAGAAAAACAGATTTCCAAGTGTTCAGAGATAAATAGGATCCCATGTCCTGAGGCTCTGAGAAAGCTGACTAAAAAAGGGTTTGAATAATAATAGCTACATGTATATAGCACTTTTAAGTTTTCCAAAGCACTGGACATATATTATTTCATTTGATCCTCAAAAAAGAATTCTATAAGGATGTTCTCGCTAACGCAAGGCATTTCAGAGATAGTTATATGAAAAACCGACAAAAATTTTGCAATATGATGTAACAGTTACAGAGCTCAGGATTCAAGTTCAGTTAACAATTTGCTTTTTCAAGCCAAAAATAGTCACTTAACTTTCTACCCACCCTTGAAGAATCACTTGCCCAAACCATTCAATCCCACATTGACCATTCCCTTCAAAGATTCATTTTTCTTTCTGGTCAATACCATCCTAATTCCCATTAATCAAAAACATCATACTTCTCTTAGATGGATCACTATCCTAATCCCTTCAGGGCAAGAGAGGACTTCTCTTAGGTGACATCCTGTCTGGTTCTGTCAACACACTTTAGGACCAGCTGAGGGAATCTTGGATGTTTACCCTGAAGAAAGAAGGTAGGTCATTGTCACTGGTTTGGACTTGTCCTACTTCTCCCCGAGGGCTGTTGTTGTTTGTCCTTTGTTCTTGAAAAGGACCATGACATCACGAAGGGGATGTCATGACTTGCAAGTGAATTGGATTTAAGTGAGGCGGGGCTCTGCAAAGCCACCAACCTCACTTTTTCCACCTGGGTCCAGTGGCAAGATACTGATCAGGATGGTTGGAGATGGCCTGGGAGAGAAAGAAGCCCTAGAGGATAGACTGTGGTCCAAAAGGGTTAAAATTAAAGGAAGGCAGATTTTTAACTCAATATAAGAAAAATAAATACTCTAATAAATAATCATGTCTAGTAATGGGATGGGTTGTTGGAATTAAACATATCTAGGGGCAGCTAGTGAATAGAACATTGATCCTGGAATCAGGAAGCCCTGAGTTCAAATCTCACCTCAGATATGCAATATTTACTAGCTGTGTAACCTTGGGCAAGTCACTTAACCCCAACTGCCTTGCCTTTCCCCCTTAAAAAAAAAAAAGAATTAAACATGTCCAGTACTAGAACCGGTTGGAGGTTAAGTTCACTGTCGATTAAACATAAATAAGTACTAGCAGAGTCATCTCCCATATGTCTTCTGACATGGTGAAAGACAAGGATAAGTCTTGATAAATAATCTTCTTTTAAAAAGCAATTTTAGTTTTAAGAAGAAATGCTTGTTTTACTCCCCCACCCCACCCCAAATTCTATACCCTCCCAAACCACATTCAAGTTTCAAGAGCTTCATTCTATGGCCAATGATAGGTATTCTTTCAGGAAAAAAAAGACATTTTATTTTAAAGTGGTTAGGGAAATTTTATATGCCATATATTGTTTATCTTTAGTGTCCCAACTGAACTGTCATTGTGGAACTGCAGCAAACATACTTTTAACCCACAATTGTGGCTTAGTTTTTGTTGTTTCGATTGAATCATTAAATCAAAGATAAATTTGCACATTATCCTAACAGTTTCAATGTGCAAAAGATAAAAGTTACTGGAATATCAAAGTTTTATTTATTTATTACAATTCATCTCCTGTGTGATGGAAATAACCTCAAGGGACATTTGATAGTTTTTAACTGCTTCAAAATTAAGCTCAAGAGCATGCATTCATGTTCTTTCTTCCCCTTGCCACAGAAAAACTTGAGATATCAGAAAACATTAAGCTATTGAGATAGATTTAAATGTATTGTTGTGTATAAAAATACTCAAAAAGACATTAAGACTTTTGATAATAATCTCTTTTGTTGCTTCGGTGGTCTCATGACACTGAAGGAATTTTTAAATTTCACATGAAATTTCCCTGTTTTCCCAGAGCTGGACCAATTTTGATAAGGAATGAAAGCAGCGGTTCTGTCTCCAGAGGGCAGATAAGAAGATTCCCCTCAAAGAAAAGAACTGGAACCCCCAGGGGGGAAGCCACTGTTCCCTCCCTTCCTTCCTCTGCTTTTTCCTCCCCTAATCTTGTTTTGTAGGTTGAGCTCTGTGCATTTGTGAAAAGGAAGAGAGAGAGCTCCTCTGGCTGGGGAAGACGGGTAACAGCAGGGACAGAGAAATGAGGAGGAAAGGAGGGCCGTCACTGTCCAAATGGGACTGTTGGGCCATCTGTCTTAAAAATTCAAGATGACAGGTCTCTAAAGTGCAATCCTTCCTACTGGGCAGCAACTTCTGTTTCCTTCCCACCCTTTCCATTACTATATTATTAATCCATCCACTTTCCCCCTTTGCCTGTCCCTTTTGAAGCAATTTATCCTTGAACTTCAGTTGAAAGAAAGACCTGTCAGTTAATGAAGGATAAACCTTATTTTTCTCTCAAGGTGTGTGGTTCTGAAGTCTCTGGTATGGCTGTAACACCATCGGGGTGGGGGGCAAGAGGGCAGAAGCCAAAAGGTTTTTTTGGTTTTGTTTTTTTTTTTATGACACTGTTTCTATGGCAGGCTGAGAAGACTTGGCCCCTTGCCCCACAAAGAGGGTGGAAGGATATTAAATGTTGACAGAAATAGCCAGTGACTAATGAATCCATAGATGTTACCACTAAGCACCAAAGAAATTATATCAACCTACATGTACATTCCTACTGGTATATTCATAAGTTTATTCATTTTTCTTACTGGGTCTGATGCATTTGTAAAGGCCCTGAACAGCTTATTCACTCTTGGATATAAAGAAACAAACCCTCACTCCCAACACAGGATGAGAAGTGGGTCATTTAGGGACAATCTGAAGTCCTGGTCACCTCCTGGTTGATAATTTGCAGAAATTATGTTTGAAGTCAGCGTCATGCATTGGAAAGAGGTTAAATCTGGAATCTTTAGACCTGGGTATGACTCTGCCATTTACCACTAATGAAACCCAGGGCCAATCACTGAACCTTTATAAACCTCAGCTTTCATATTTGTGAAAAAGGGAGCTGTCTGTGGTCAATCAGATGATCACTAAGCTCTGTCTAAAACTATGATTCTCAATCAATATGGGTTCAATAGGGGCGGCTAGCTGGTGCAGTGAATAGAGCACCGGCCCTGGAGTCAGGAGGACCTGAGTTCAAATCTGGCCTCACACACTTAACACTTACTAGCCGTGTGACCTTGGTTAAGTCACTTAACCCCAATTGCCCTCCCTTCGCCACTCCAGAAGGCAAAAAAGAAAGAAAAAAATCCAAGGAATTAAAAAATATATATGTATTTAATATAATGTTCCATTGGAAATTGCAGTCTCTTTCTGGAGAGACATTTCAAAAGACTGAAAATATAACGACCACTCTTGGTGTTTCTTTTCACTTTCCTGTGTTCTGTATTTTGATATCAATAACTTGTAGACAGCAAAGTTCCTTGAGCATGAGATTTATGTGTCTATCCCTTGATCCCACACAGATACACACACTTACCTTACATTTTACCTGTTATTAAGTAACTTCTTCATAGTGACTTCACCTAAGAACAGTAATAGCCATCATGGGATGACTTGGCCATTAAATTAAAAAAAAAATGTCTGAAGGAAAAATTCTGCATTGGGTGTGTAATGTGTTCCGTCAAGCAATTAGGTTTTTATTATGCTCCTGGAATGCAGTATACAATGCATCCTAGTATCCAAACACAAGAAAACAATGATAGATGTCACAAGTCCAAAATAAGTGCCTAAAAAACTCACAAAACCAAATTTCTTAAAACTGAATTTTGTATGAAAGATTTGCTTACAAATATCACATTATCTTGGTTAACCCACACTGACCCACAAAAGTAAAGGATTAAATGGGCAAAATCTTTTTTTTTTCCTCCTCTCCTTCTCTCACATATTCTATGCTGGTTCATCCAACTGCCTGAAGTATTAACACCTCATTCTTGATAACCTAGGAACATTCCGAAGTGAAAAGAAAAGCCAAGAGCGGCCATTAAATTTGCAGTCTTTTAAAATGTCTCTCCAGAAAGGGACTGCAATTTCCAACGGAACATTATATATGTGGCAAACTTACAAGAGCCCTTAAATCATCCTAATCAAATGAATCCACAATCCTGGGCTTTATGGTTATTCTCTACGTTTACAGATATTCTCCCCTTCTCTCTCCCCAGCAGAACCGAGGGCAGATTTAAGAGGTCTCTAATGGAACTCAAGAAGAGTTTACTCTCTCAAAATCACAGTAATTTTTTTTATGTTAAGCCAAGAAAAGCAAGATACTCCAGAGATAAAATGTGTATATTTTCTTGTAGCTCATCACTGTTCCACAAGGTCATTTCTCTTTTTTGTTGGAATATAAAAACACATTTATGTAGTGTTCTAAGTTTTACAAAGCACTTGCTCCTCAATAGACCCCATTTATTATTTCTATTTTATAGATGGGGAATCTGAGTCTCTGAAAGATTGTGGCTAGTAAGAGTTAAAGATATTATGTGAATCCGTATCTCCTCACTCCCTTCTAGCACTCTTGCCACAGTAACCCAAAGGAAAAGATGAACATCAAGGTTGCTGGCAGAACAAACATAATTTATTTAAATTTTATATATAAAATATCTATTCAGTGTCACAGTTAGTGGAAACACCAGGAGACTGAAGAAAACGTGAAGACCAGGCTACAGTTTTATTACATTATTTATAGTGCACTTTTCTAAACTTTTCTCTTTCTTTGGAGGGCTCTACCATTCTGCCAATCACACAGATTTACAATTTCATTAATCACAGACCATTCTACCTCCCCCACCCCCTAGGCCAAAACCAGTGCCAAATCTTTTCTAACTTCAGTCTACTCTATCTTTCATCTTTCCCTTTCTCTCTATTCTGGTAGCCAGCACCCTATGTCAAGCCCTTATCACTTTTTGTCTTCACCTTGTTCTTTTGTTGTTCAGTTATTTTTAGTTGTGTCCAACTCTTTGTGACTCCATTTGGGGTTAACTTGACAAAGATACTATAGTGGTTTGCCATTTCCTTCTACAGCTCATTTTTCAGATGAGGAAACTGAGGCAAATAGGGTTAAGTGACTTGCTCAGGGTGGCATAGCTACTAAGAGTCTGAGGCTGGATTTGAACTCAAGAAGATGAGTCTTTCTGACTCCAGGCTTGGCCTTCTTTGCATTATGGCACCACCTAGCTGCCCATTTTTTTTTTTTTTTTTTTGCTTTTTGGAAGGGGAAGGGTAGAGCAATTAGGGTTAAGTGACTTGCTCAAGGTCACATGGCTAGTAGGTGTTAAGTGTCTAAGGCCGGATTTGAACTCAGGACCTCCTGACTCCAGGGCTGGTGCTCTATTCACCACACCACCTAGCTGCCCCCAGCTGCCCACTTTTTTTCTAGACTCAAGCAAAAACTTGTTTGATCTTCTAACTCCTACTCTCTCCCTTCTATGGTCCATCCTCTATGCAGCTAATAAAATAATCTCACTTTTAAAGCATGAATCTAGCTAAATAATTCTCTTCAAGAAACCTCAGCTGCTCCCTCGAATGAAATAAAATAAAATAGTAAATTTTATTAAAATATAAACATAGAAATATTATATATAAATATGTTATATGAAATAATAAAATTTAAAAATAAAATAAAATAAAAATTTCTCAGGTTGGCATTTAAGGTCCTGGCTCCAATCTCCCCTTCCTGGCTTCTTATACTCTTCCACACTCTTTCTGTTCCTTAAACTTGGAGCCCCAACTCTGGTGTCCTATGCTTTATAACAGGCACAGAATTCATTAGCTCTTTGTCTGCATCTCTTAAAATGCCCAGCTTCCTTCTTGGCTCAATTCATGTGTCACCTCCTCCAAGAAGTCTTTCTGGATCTCTCTCATTATTGTGTTCTTCCTCTCAAATGATCAGTTTGGATATTATGTCCTCCCACTAGAATATAAACTCCCTGAGAGTGATTTTGTTTTATCTTTACATCCCTAGCATCTAGCATAGCACTTTTGTATGTAGTAAGTGTATAATGGAGAGGTAGTAGAGTTTAAAAGGGAGCCGCTAGGTGGTACAGTGGATAGAACACCAGGCTTGAAATCAATCAGGAAAACTCATCTTCCCAAGTTCAAATGCAACCTCAGACACTGACTAGCTGTGTGACCCTGGGCAAGTCACTTAACCCTGTTTGCCTCAGTTTCCTCATCTGTAAAATGAGCGGGAGAAGGAAATGGCAAACCACTCCAGTATCTTTGCCAAGAAAAACCTAAAATGGGGTCACAGAGAGTCAGACACAATTGAAATGACTGAACAACAACGAACAAAAGTATATAGAGTTTCAGTCTATAATGCTGAGGTCATGCTTCGTCTCTAATACATGCTGGCTGTGTGGACCCGGATAAGTCGTTTAACTTCTTATGGGCTATAATGCTGCAACCCTTTAATACTCATCTGTGGGCACATCTGCACATGGGGGGACCCGCCTGGAGACGGATAGAGGAGCCGTGTCTCGGTTCCTAAGACCATCAGACACTCATCCCTGGAAACTCTGTAGAAAGTTGAAACCCAGAAAAGGGTTTAAGAACTAGATCTGGGATTTCATCGATATGGGGAAATCCCAGATGAGACAGCTCCCTGTACTAATGCTTGTCAGCACCTTTTCTGCAAATGAGAGTCTGAGAAAACTGACTGAGATATTAGAGAGGTAGGTGACCTGTTCCAAGTCACAAAGCCAGTATGTTTCAGATGGGTTTCACAATTTAAAAGCCAGCTATACCATAACCTTGTCCACTATCCCATGCTGTTTTTCATCATAGGTCTGGTTAAAAAATATATAATAATGCCTGTCAGATTGAATTTTAAGATTTATAAAACTGAATAGAAAGAAGAACTCATCAATGATGCTTCTTTCTCTCTTTTTCCTCACATTTAATTTTTTTAATATTTACATCTTAATTCCAGGAAACCAAATGAAAGGTTCATATTTCATACAAATTTACATTACAAAATGAAAACTGGGTATTTGGATTACAGAATTTTGAAAACTTTCCATTAATCATCTTCACACCAGTCTCTTACAGAATTTTAATATTACCAAACTTGGGTAGCTAGCTGGCACAGTAGATAAAGTGCCAGGCCTGAGTCAGGAACGCCTGAGTTCAAATCCTGCCTCACACACTTACTAGCTGTGTGACCCTGGGCTAGTCACTTATCCCCATTTGCTTCAGTTTTCTCATCTGTAAAATGAGCCAGAGAAGGGAACAGCAAATCACTTCAGCATCTTTGCCCAGAAAATTCCAAATGGGGTCACGGAAAGTTGGACGAGACTGAAATAGCTGAACAACAACAAGAAGGTCTATAGTTTCTATAGTCAGTTGTAGGGAATGTGTTTTCTATGTGAAGGGTATTTTTTCTCAGTGATGACTTTCAACTCAAGCTCTTTGATTCTGTGATTTTTTTATAGTTTAGTGTAAAGCTGGTAAATCTGGAGAGGATACACTATCTCTAGTAGGAGACCAGCAGCTCTGGATGGTGGCATTATGGGTGGGTTGTAAAGAGAAAAAAGGTTTTAGGAAACAAGAACAAAAGGTGAGGAAGGATCTGTCATTGTCACTGGGAAGGGTCTGTCAACCTACTCCCCTTTGGTTCCACTCACCATCCCTGTAATTTTCCAAAAGAAAATACATCTCCTTGGTCCCCACTCCCCAAGACACTTCCTTCTTCCATTATTAGGATACAAGTTCCTCATAAATAAGGGCCGTCTGAGATTCGTATTTGTATCCCCAGGCACTCTGAATAGTACTTAGGATACAGGAGAGTACCACCATCATCCCAGCCCCACAGGCTTGCAACCTATCTGTCATGTCCAGCTCCTTTCTCTTTCATGTGCACCCTATCCAATCTGTTGCCAACTCCTGTTGATTCTACCTTGTAACATCCCCTGAAGCTGCCACCATCCTAACACAGGCCCTCATCACTTCACCCCTGGAGTATTGCAATAATGATTCAACGCTTCAAATCCCTCCCCACTGTAGTCCATACTCCACTTAGCTATCAAATTAGCTTGTAGCCCCAGTGCTAAGCCCAGTACCTGGAACACGGCAGGCACTTAATTACTTGTTGACTTAATACACTTTTTTATTCATTCATCCATTCAGAATATGCTAATATCCAGTATCTTATAATATGCTGTATCCTGTAATATCCTATAAGCTCATAGATTCAGCTAAGGGTGGAGGTCCCCTGAGAGCGATGCTGTGTGTCTAGAATAGAGGTAAGGATAGCCGGCAAATTTCTATGAGCTGAGTCTAGGAATATCAAGTGAATAAGATTCAGGTGGCTACAAGAAGTGCGGCTTTGATGTGAACCCAGAAGCGTGGAACTGGATGCTGAAGAGAAACCTTCTTCTCTAGGTATATAGTTTGAGGCACGAGAGATAACATGAGGGCTTGAAATAGCAAATAGCTACTAACAAATAAGTAAGGACAGAGACCCCAAGAGTCAGGATTATAAGTATAAGATTATACCTGCTGAAAAGCAAGGAAATAAAGTGGAATCTGGAAAGAAAAAAAGCAAGGAAATAAAGTGGAATCTGGAAAGAAAAAAAAAGTAAATTTTGCTTTAAAATAATTCCAAGTTACCTCTGACCCATGTGTACCTGTGGCCATACAGTCTGCACTCCCAGGATTCTCCTCTCACCATTAAAAAATGTTAATGACAATGATGTACAGCTTTGGCCTGGTGGAAGGATGATCATAGAAGAGAGGATAAATTCAGCCACAGATCTCAAAATTGTGAGGGGGAATCCTCATCCTTTTGATGCTTGAGGTGATAGTAATGGCAAGTTACTCTGGAGAAATATTAGAAACCTGCCAAGGGACTATTTGGGACTGCTGTGGGCATGACCATTTTGTCACAGAGCGTCATCTTGAAAGTCTCAAAACTCAGGATCTTAATCACTACTTATCCCCATTCTATTGCTCGCTACCAAACTACCTTGGCAATTCATTTAATATTTTGGAACTTCTGTCTAGCGATAAAAAGGGAGACTATAATGTGTCATCTTCAGCTTCCTCATAGTGATATTCTGAGTCGCTTAGAAGAAAGTACTGTTATAAACACAAGGCTTGGTTATAAATACATTTAATGAGAAAATTAGAATTTTTCCAATTACAGCTCATCTTCCTTATTACTTTCCCCAAACCATTGCCCTTCATTCTTTTTTCTTCCCTTTATCTTCCCTACTAGTACCTGCCGTCCCTCTGAGATTGCCTTCTATTTGTACAGTATATGTCTTGCATAAACATAGATATCTTATTGCTATTAGAATGAGAGCTCCCTAAGGACAGGGGTCTTTCCCCCCTTTCTTGGTATATCCAGCATTTAGCACAGTCCCTGGCACAGAGTGTTTAATAAATGCTTGTTGAAGGACTGGCAGTATCCCAGCCTCTGCTTAAAGATCCCTAGCAAGAGAGAAGTCACTATATTCCTGAGACAATTCATTACATTGCTTCTTGGTTTTTTTTATGGTATTCCCCTTCACACACACTCTACAGTGTAGCCAAACTTGTCTTCAAACCAGTTCTGTTCTTTAAACATGATACTCCATCTCTCATATCCGAATCTTTACACAACCTACCACCCAAGCCTAGAAGGTGCTCTCTCAACACGTCTACCTCTTAGAGCAGCGGTTCTCAACCTGTGGGTCGCAACCCCTTTGGGGGTCAAACGACCCTTTCACAGGGGTCACAGGGGTCGCCTAAGACCATCGGAAAACACATGGTCATGGCATTAAAAAGGTTGAGAACCAATGACTTAGAGCCTCTTTTCTTATTGAGTCATTTCTCATGTCCAACTCTCTGTGACCCCATTTGGGGTTCTTCTCCAGCTCATTTTTATAGGTGAGAAACTGAGGCAAATGGGGTTAAGTGACTTGCCCAGGGTCACACAGCTAGTAGTGTCTGAGGCCAGATTTGAACCCATGAGGATGAAGCTTCCTGATTCCAAGGCCAGTGCTCTGTGGCACCACCCAGCTGCTCTTTAGAATCTCCAGTTTTCATCAAAGCTCATCTCAAGGGCCATCTTCTAAATAAGGCCTTCCCTGATCCCCTGTCTCCCTAGATGCTCATGATTTCTCCTGCAAAAAAAATTATTTCATATGAACATATTGCTGTTCACACATATGTGTGTGAGTGTGCTGTTTGTCTCTCCTAATAGAATGTAAATTACGAAACAGCAGGGACTGGGTTTTGGCCAGGGGGAAGGGGATTCTTTCATTCCTAGAATTTAGCACCATTTCTGACACATAGTCATGTTCAACAAGTAGCCATTCAGGGGCAGCTAGGTGGCACAGTGCATAGAGTACCAGCTGTAGAGTCAGAAGGACCTCAGTTCAAATTTGGCCAAAGACACTCACCAGCTGTATGACCTTAGATAAGTCACTTAACCTGGACCCTCTCCCAAGGTGGAAATAAAACAGCTATTCAGTGACTGATTGTACAACTCTAATTGTTCCTGTGAACTGAAATGAACTTCACACACTCTACAGCGTAGCCAAATTTGTCTTGTGACAATGAAATGAACTTCTGGGAGCTTCTACCCACTGGGCATAGTTCTGCCTCTGGGGACAGGTAGAACAAGTCCAGTTCAACCACATGAAAATAACTGCTTGCTTTTTAATGAATATTATGACTGTAATCCCTATTAATAATGGGTGCTTCAATATCTAGGAACCATATATCTGTATCTATATCTTTTTTTTAGTTTAGAAAGCATTGTTATATTTAATTTATTAAATTACTTGTTGGGAAATCAAGAAAATTACTTCAGGGACTTCCTTACTCCAAACTAATTGTCTAATAATGAATACATTTTAATATTAACCTGCATCTTGCAATGAAATTTCTTATGCAAAATTAGTAAGCAAGCAGATTCTAAAAAAAATTAGGTATATTTAAGGGACTTTGAAGGAAGTAAAAGGATACTACACATGAGTTTTAGCAAAAATACTTGTTTGGTATAGTAGATAGAGAGCTGGTTCAAGTCTCAAAAACCTGGGTCTGAGTTCTGCCTCTGACCTATACTATGTGACCTTCAATGATTGATTTAACCTCTCAGTGCCCTTGGTAATAATCTAAAATCATAGCACAGTTCTTGATGGGCATTGATGGAGGGAGTTTCCTCACCTAGATGTCCCCCCAAAATCTGTCTTTGTTAATATGATTGTTGACTTTTTCTAGAATTATGGGAATCCTGTGATTCAGTACTCTCTTAAACTATACAACAGTTTCCTCCAATTTATTAGTTAAATGGTTTATCTTGTATCTAGAGAAAAATAGTCTCTTTGGCTTTACACAACACACATGCATACAACTTTGTTGGATGGCTAGAAAACTTTTCAGATTTCAGCTTTTTTCCCAATATGGGGCTAGTTGCAGTCTCATGTAGCTCATAAATCTTGTTTCTCTCTTTACCCAGAAATCAGAGACCTTTCAAAGGCAATGTGATTTCATAGAAAGGGCATTGGACTGTTAATATGAGAGCCTTCTCTTCTGGCTGTGACTTCAAAGTAAATATCAGTTCATAGAAGATAACCGAAGTTCATCGGTTAAAGGGAACTGGTTTGCTAATTATTACTGGCTGACAGTACTGGGGACACACCAAAATGGGGGTTCAATCCAATTGTTAGTGAAGAGACACTCCAACTTCTCATGGGTATCCCTAGAAACCTGAGGGGGAAGATGTAGCCAGCTTCTCTGTGGAAGATTAAGAGCTAAGTTAAGTATTATATGTGCTGTATCCCTCACTAGTTGTATGAAATTGGGCAAGGCATAGGCTCTGTGGATTTTACAGCAAAATGAGGTGGCTACACTAGATGCTCTCTAGGAACTCTTCGCACTCTGAGATTCTATGATTCTATACCTTTCTCCTCTAGGTTGGAATGACCTCCTAAAGAACAATTAATTGTTTGCCTTGTGATCTGTAAATCATTTATAGTGTGGAGGTAGGAAGGGTGTAATATTGACCTGCTATTCATGGACCACAGAGTCATAGATTTAGAGCTGGAAAGGTCCCTAAAGTTTAGCTAGTCTAGGTCTCCCATTTTACAGATGAAAAAACTGGGGTCAAGTGATATTAAGTGATTTGCTCAAGGCCACACAGCTAGTGGCAAAGCTTAGATTGAAACCCAAATCCTTTGACCCCAAACCCAGGTCTCTTTCTATGTCACTCCCTAGTAGTCTATCCTAAGACTTAACCCTTTCATCCCCAGCATTCCCACCAAGGTTGCCTCCATTCCCCACTGTGTTTAGTCTGGATCCAGCTTCACTTACTTCACTTCAAACCGTGGCCCCCAGCTTCCTAGCTACCAGGACTCTGTGCTCAGATGGTTGTGAAACCTTGGGGGGTGGGGGAAGCTATTTAAGGTAGAAAGAGCCAGGACTCTACCCATTAACCTACCTATGTCTCAAAATCAAACATCAGCTGAATTCCAAATGCAGAACTGTCTTAAGATTCTACTCCTGAGGGAATTCATATCAGCCACCACACATCCATGAAAATAGGATGGCCCAATCCCAACTTGCCCCTAATAGAAGCACTCAACAATGATATCTCCCTGGACTGTGATTAAGCAGGCCATGAACCAGTGCTTGCCAGGGTCTGAGGGAACATTCTTGCTGGCCCTGAGGTGATGGGGAACGTCCATTCTCCCTCAAGTCCCACTTGCACTACAGAACCCCCATCCAATAAGTAAAAAATGCCCATTAAATTCCAGGTTAGGGCAAGGGAAGAAGAAAGAATATATCGCTACTGTTGCATGTCCATATGTTTTTTATTGGTAATTACAATGAAACATGTAGTCTTTGGAACCTTCCTAACCTCTTCCCAACTTTTCAGTCTAAGCTTTACTGTTTCATTTTCTGTTCTCTCAAGGCTCTGTTCCCTATTAGTTAATACAATAAGGTAATGATGATAGACTCTGTAGTTAATGTGTCACCTATCACAGATTAAGATATTTGTATTCTAATGGAGTCTTTCCAGAAGTAATAGTTTAACTCAAAGTAGGTACTATGTTTGGTAAGAATTTCACCAATGGGAAGACCTACAGGCAAACTTCTGGCCAAGACAGATGCTCAAACAGGAGGCACACTACCTGACTCTGTGCCCAATCTAGCAAAATCCTGATGTTCACACCAGACTGAATGATAATGTTCATGAAATCCAAAGAGAAACTACAGAAAGTGACTTCTTCCACCCCAGAACTGGATCTGTCAGTCAGAAGGCAACAAGAAAGGCCAGCACAAACACAGATTAGCCCCTCAGCATGGTCAGACACATGTAACCTGCAAGTCTCTGTGTCCAGAGACAGCCAGAACAAGGGACATCCCTAAGGAAGCCCCAGGGTCCTCCGAAAACTTCAAGGCAGGGACCTTGGAAGTCCTGAGGAGTGTGGCAGAGAAGGCAGCAACCATATACAGCACTGCAGTGCTCACTCTTGAAGAACCTTGACCCAGGCACTCAGACGTTCCTAACATTTTGTCCTAAAATGTCAGAGGACCTTGAAGATCTAGTATTCTGACCCTCAAAGTGTAGAGGGTCCTCATCACTGAAAGTGGAGGCCAGCACAAGAAGCCAGGGAAGGCGGGGGGAGCTGGGGCAAGACCAAGCAAGACTGACCACTCCAACCAAAAGTGCAGTAAGGGCAGAGTCTGGTCCTGGCATAAAATCACAATCCAAGAATTAAACCTGGAGATAAAAGTAAAACGAAGAAAATACCAACCAGTATAAGAAATTACTGAAGATCTATAGATACCCAAAAAAGGAGAAAGTAACTCTAAAATCCTTAAATGAAGACTTAAAAGATTTTCCACAAGGACTACATGAATACCTAGAAGAAATATGAGGCAAGAGATTTTTTAAAAATGAAATTAAAGCTCTGGAGGGAAGAATTTAAAGGATAAAAAATAGCTTAGAGGAGAAAGTGGCAAGCCTTACCCAAATAACAGACTCCTTGAAAACCAAACACAAATCAATGATTCCATAAGACAATAAAAATATTGAAACAAAACCAAAAGTTTTTTAAAATAGGAAAAAAATGCAAAGTATCTGATAGCAAAAACAAGTAAAGGAGATATAATTCAAGAATCACTGAAGTCCTTGAAAACCATGGTCTATTTTTTTTAAAGCTGAATACAAGATTTCACGAAATAATAAATGAAAACTGCTCAGATCTATGAGAACAAGAAGGCAAAATGAAGATATAAAGAATCCATCAGTCACCTCCTAAAAAAAAAAAAACTCAAAAGGAAAAGTCCCAGGAATGTCAAAAGCTGAAATCCAGCACCCTCACATCAAAGAAAAAAATACCACAAGCTTCTAGAAAGAAGCAATTCAAGTAATTAGTTAAAAAAAAGAGCCAAGATCACACAGACGTGGCAGTTTCAACTATAAATGAGAGGAGTTCTTGGAATACAATATTCCAAAATGCAAAAGATACAGACTTACAATAAAGAATAAATTACCCTGCAAATCTAAGTAAAATCCTACAGGGGAAAAAAAAAAGAACCTTTGTTGCAATAGAAGACTTTCAAACATTTCTGATAAAAAGACCAGAACTGAGTAGGCACTTTGAAATGCAAACAAAAAAGTCAAGAGAAACCTAGAAAGGTAAAATTTTCTTGAATAATTGGAAGGAGCTATATGATGATGTACTGATAATATTCTGTTGGGGAGAAGAAACAGGTGCCACCTGAGAATTTTAGTGTTTTCAATATGTGCTGAGGGAATTAAATAGGAAAAATAGAGCACCTGGGAGTGCACTAGTTCTATTCTGAGGGTTTTAAGAGGGGAAAAATAAGGGAGGATAAAAGGAATACAGTACTATAGAAAGGAGCAAAAGGAAGGAGAATTTGCTATTTCTCATCATTGAGGTATGTGAGAAGAACAAACAAACACTAAGGAAGCAGTGAGGGAAGCAGGGATAAGGTGAACCTCACATTTATTTTAAAGGGAAAAGGCAAAGGATCAACATGCGCATCCAGCACAGAGTTTGGTGTAGAAATAGATCAAATTCAATAAGCAACAATGATGGGGACTGAAGGGTAGGATAATACTGAGGAGGGCCATCAAAATATTATTTTTAAATATATTGGAAAGTACATAAGGAAGTTCAGAAGTGAATACAAAGAGCAGGACAGTTTTAAAAGCAACATGTGGTATTTGTTATATACTTTTTTAAAAAAGCAAGTGGCATGAAATAGATTCACAGTTTCATAGAGAATCCTCTTTTTGTGTTTCATTATGTATATGTAAATGCTCCTTTTTGGGGGGTTTAAGTTTTCAAAATAAAAATATTTTTTAAAAGACCTGGGGGGGGGGGCGGAGCCAAGATGGCGGCGTAGAAGCAGCAACATATCGCAGCTCTCACATAGCCACCCCAAAATACCCATAAAATAGGACTCTAAACCAATCCTGGAACTCCAAAACGCACACAAAGATACTTCCCACTA
>CM053582.1:296900498-296972943 GCA_028627135.1 Pseudochirops cupreus | reverse complement strand
CAAGTTCCTTCTTGTAAGTGAGAATTGTATTCAGAGTGGAACTGAACTCTGTAGGTTTTTGAAGGATGAAATTATAATTAAATCAGGTCAAGAAATTATCAAGAGTTCTGTTTGGGCACGAATACAGATCTCCCAATGTCTAAATGAAACCCCTGTCACTCCCAGAGTCTTTCTACGTACCAGGTTTGTGATGTTTTTCAAGTCCTTCATCTATGTTTTCTTTCTGTTCAATTTGTCTGTAGAATATTCCAAAACCAATAAGTTTTCTTTACTTGCTCCCCTTGATCTTCACCCAAATACTCTCCACCATACTTCTTCCTGCTCTGCTTCCTGGATTTGCTTGCAAGCAGATTTTATTCATTTCCCAAAGACAGTTGTGATCCAGTCTTCTCTCTTCCTTCTATTTAATTATGGACCCAGTTTATATGTTATCTCTGATTAAGATATGTGTATTAAGAGATCAGGTCTCTACACTATCCATCCCTCAGCATATAATAATACTAATTTCTAAGTTAATGGATCGATGTTAGGAGGTCCTGTTGTAGTCACGTGAAGATTTTTCCCAGTGGAATGGGTGGATGAGAACAATTTGTTCCAACAGCCATGAAGGCAGCTGGAACAGGAGGTGGAGCCTGTAGAGGTATCCAGCATGGATAGTTAGGCTGACTCAAGTGCTTATGGGTTTGTTTTTGGAAACTCTGTAATTTAGTTCTAGGATTGATGCAATTGGTACAATGTTTTCTGAGAAACATGAGCAGCAGGAGGACATCACCATCTGTAGGCAATCCAACCTTCATTTGGATTTTCTGCTGAGTATCTATCATGACATTGGTGAAAACCTTTGGCAAGCAAACCCACTGTTTCATGTATTGTTTCTATCAATAATCAGAGGATGGTTGAATGACATCTCTATTGCTACTTTTTAAAAGAAATTTTGTGTGATTTTGACAGATGTAAGGGAGATAATTTGTTGAAGGAGAACCTTCAAGGCAGCATTGTGCTCTATGAATTCAAAGTGAGTTTTCATAGTCAATAAACTATGAGCAGCATTACATACATAGTGGCAAGATGGCCAGTTATGGAGTCTATCTGGGCTCAAGGCCTGCTTCTCCCACTGACTGTGGGGCCCTGGGTAAGTCCCAACCTCTCAGTGCACAAGGCAACTCTCTAAGATTATGCAATGTAGGGCAGGTGTTGCTATGTATTGGTAGAGGGAATTTTCTCATGGTATTTCCCTATAATCATGGATATGATTTAATCATTTGTCATTAACAAGCAGAATAATTTGATTTTGCAGCTCTGTACCTTTCAGGCAATTGAATGATTGAAAAAGATGGGCTCTGTGCAGGATAGTTCTTGGAATAGTTCCTCTATCTCTTCTTTTTTCATTCCTTCATCAATTATGCCCTCAGTGTGAATGTAAATTATTCTCAGAAAGAGGTTTTATAAATGGGAATGTGGGCATATGGATTCATAATTAATATTTTCTCAATGGGTTCCTCCCATATGGCTGGTAATAATAATGTATGTGATACTCCCAAATGTCTGAAAATGTTCTCCTACCCCAGACATTTGATCTTTCAGTTGTCTTGAGAATCAATCCTTCAGTATCCTAACAACTAACTATGTTACCTCCAACACAGGCCTCTGTGTCTGCTTGCTTTAATTTATATGCTCTTTCCATGTAAATGTTGCTGTTCAGTTGTGTTTCACTCTTTGTGACCCCACATGGAGTTTTCTTGACAAAGATACTGGAAGGTTCGCCATTTCCTTCTCCAGCTCATTTTACAGATGAGGAAACTGAGGCAAACAGGATTAAGTGACTTGCCCAGAGTCATACAATTAGTAAGTGTCTGAGGCTGGATTTGAACTCCTGCAGATGAGTCTTCCTGGCTTCAGCAGGGTGCTCCATCCACTGCACCCCCTAGCTGCCCTCCCATGTAAATAGCAAGAGCTTTAAATGCTTTATTATGGGTGTTATTTCACACAGCTCTTCCCTCTGTTGGCTCAACACTTCAATTCAGTCTGTGGTTTAATACTGTGTCATAATGGATGGAGCACTGGACTAGAAATCAGAAAGGTCTGGGTTCATAATCCCTCCTCAGATACTTAATAGCTGTGTGACCATGGCTGACTTAGTTTTCTCATCTGCAAAATGCAAATATTGGCAAATAGAAATCTATCATCATATGATACTTAAAACTGGAGCCTGCAAAGAGGAAGGTGGGGGGGGGGTGATACAAGAAAGAGGAGTCAATTTTTTTATTTGAGGTTTTAAAAGTAAGGAAGTTTGGTAGTAAAAATTTCAGGTACCAGAAAACATTTGCCATGGATTGGTCCATGGACTGGCAGTAGGAAAACTTTGCTTTGGGATGCCACAACGAACCAAAGAAGTAGGGTGGTTAGACCTCCCCCATCACTCTCCACCCCCTCACCCCATGCAGAGATAAAACATCATTGGCTGAAGAGCATTGGAAGATTTTTGGAACGATGGTGACAAATCGTTTTTTCCTCCTGGATTCCACAGCCTATCTGCAATCAGGTCTCAGAGTAAATTAGATAAATTTAGCACAGGAGAAAAAGCAGCAATCCTTCCTCCTCTTTGCTCCCATTTATAGGTGAGGAGGAGGAGGTAGCGTGGGGACTAGTGAAGGATCTGGTAAGCTCACCAGCTGGCATTCCAAATGGAAGAAAGCTTATGCTAAGAAATATTCATCTGCCTGTCTGCAGAGGGGCCATAGGGAGTAGCGATGGGGCACACGGATTGCTTCTTGGAATACTGGGCTTTAGGGAGATCATCTCCTCCTCCCCGCCCCCCACTTCTTCCTGTGCCTATGCTGTGGTCAGACTAGGTAGCTGCCAAAAGCAGGCTGATTTTAAGGGAGGCCAAAAGCCCCAAACCTCCTTTGCCTTCAGGTATCACTCTCAGATGTCTTCACAGGAAATGAAAGCACTCCTTTGAGACAAGGTGTTGTTTCTTGAAGATCTTTGTTAAAAAGTAGGGCACATTACTAAGACTTGGTAACATATTTACAATCAATCCTATTTAATTCAATTAATATTTCTTTGGTTCCTTCTATATTCTAGACCCATAGTAGAGATAGCGATGCATGGTTGATCAAAATCTAACCTTGGAATCATGGAAAATTTGGGATTAAGGACTGCCTTTGATGCAGTCATGGGAAAGCCACTTAACTTTTAGGTGCCCTAGGGAACTCTCCGAGATTCTAAGTTACAAATTATGATGTGTACTGAGGAAGGGATTTTCCACACCAGAGGTTTCTCTACATGAATTAAACACATCTAGATGCATAAATGCACATACATAAAATCTATAGAGGCCACTGTCCTTGGGAAGTTTTCAAAGTGTTTTAATAATAATAATAGTTAACATTTGTATAATGCCTACTTTGTGGCAAACACCGTGCTAAGCATTTTACCAATATTATCTCATTTGATCCTCACAGCAACCCTGGGAGGTAGGTGCTATCACTGTACCCATTTTATAGATGAGGATATTGAAGTAAACCGAGTAGAAGTGACGGGCACAGTTAATATCTGAGGCCAGATTCAAATTTAAGTCTTCTTGACTCCAGGTTCCAGTATCACCTATCCACATGTCCACAATTAATTATAAGTATCATATGGTAAGCATATAGGAGACTTATGAACATAATGCAGTGAGAATTCAGAGGAAGAAGAAATCCTTTTGTGGGAAGGAACAGTTCACAAGAGGTCTTCTAGAGAAGGTACCAGCTGTGTTGAATTGAAGAAGAATGGGAAGGGGGGTAGCTAGCTGGCTCAGTGGATAGAGCACCAACCCTTTAGTTAGGAGGACCTGAACTAAAATTTGACCTCAGACACCTACTAGCTGTGTGACCTTGGGCAAGTCATTTAACTCCAATTGCCTCCAGGAAGAAAATGGCAAAGATCAATGTACAGAGATAAGTTAGCAGCACTGGAACCTTTAGCAATTTAGCTAGTTAAAACAAACAAACAAACCCCCCCCCCCCCCCTACACACACGAGAATGCAATAAGAGCTAGGACTGTGGGTTTGATAAACAGCATGAAGTTGGTCATGGTTTGACTTAGGGAATTCTGAACCCAAAGGGTAAAGTCAGGGAGTCCAACAGAAACTGCAGGTATTTTTGGGGGCAGCATGGGGGTGCTGGGTACATGGGGAAAGGCAACACACAAAGGGGCAAAGTGTGTAAAATGAAAGGTAAGGGGTTAGAAGATACAGACAGTATTTATTTAATTTGTCCTTCAGGAGACAAGGAGAGGAAATGAGGGAACAAGGAATGATAAGAATTGTGGAAATAGTTTGGATCAAATTTACTCAAGCATGAAGTCACATGATTACAGACTTAAAGCTGGGCAGGAGCTTGGAGACCATGAAGTCTCTCTTCTCCAGTTTTGTCAATGGGAAAGAGAGGACCAGAGGAGAACTAACTGGGATCAAAGTCACAGAGCTAATAAGTGACAGAATCAGGATTTGAATCCAGGACTTCTCACCACCAGTCCAGCTTTCTTATGTTGTCCCCCCGGTCTCAGGATCTCTTCGGAGTCACACAGTTTCACCAGCATGCTTAGTGATGGTAATGGCATGGGGGGAAACTGGGTGTAACAAGGAAGAAACATTATTAATTGAGACTCCCTCAATCCAAAATCCAAGATTTTATAGAAGTGCAAGCTTTATTCTGGTTTCTTTCAGAGGTTTTTTTCCTGACCTTTGATTTCTTAATGAGTAAAAATAGAGATGATAATAAATAATAACCATAATAGCTATTTTATAGGATTGTTATGAAATAATGAGTATAATAAAATAATGTAACCAAGGGAATTTCCATGCATATCAGAAAGCAGCATAAAGAATGTTATCAGAGAACAGAAAAGGACATATGCCAGTTATGTAATACAGGATATTTATGCAATTGGCATCCTTGTGATGTCAAGAGTTCTTGAGGAAAGCCCCTGGCTCATTGAGTGGACCATCTGTGTAGTATCTATGGGAAGGAATAGTCAAGAGTCACGCAGGTTGAGAGGGAGCAGATGAGTGGCTATCAATGAAATCTCAGATAATCATATTATTTCAATTGACCTTTCCCCTGCTTTGTGCCTTTGGGATGTTGAGGAGTGTTTAGTGGAGACAGCAAAAGGCTTGGAGTCTGGATCCTGGTTTTGCTGATTTTCACTCAAGTCATCCTGAGCAAGCCTTCCAGCTTTTAATCTGATGGTGAAGGCTATGGATTCGAATACTAGCTCTGCCACCCACTAGTTATATGACCTTAGGCAAACCAATCAACCTCTCTGAGTTCCCATTTTCTCATGTGGAAGATGGAGTCTGGGACTAGATTTCCAATGTCTTTTTCAGCTTTAAATCTAACTCTGTGGCTACCTCCGACATACATTGGCTTTGTAACCAAGTCACTTTAACCTCGTTTACCTCAGGCAACTCTCTAAAGACCATAAATTGAAGAACCATGACCAATCTGTATTGAGGGAATTTCTTCTGTAGGAATACTGGGAACCAATGAAATCACAGATCTTAACAAAAAATACAAAACGAAACAAAAAATCCCTACCTCTGAAGATTATTGTGAAGAGAGTGCTTTGTGAAGCCCGTGACTCAGCAAGTATTCCCTTCTTCCCCCTAAATCTGGACTCACATGGACTGGGTCCAATCTTGGGGACTGACTCAAAATGTCATTCTCATTTGACTCATTATGCTTCAATGCAGAATTTACTCTGGGAAATTTCTAAATATGTTCCTATTTTGTTTTCCCAAATGTGGGTACTAGATAGGGTCCTCAGAACCTGTATAAGTACTCAGAGTTAACAAATGCATGTCAGGTCGATTTTATCCTATGGAAAGTGCAGAAGATGCAAAGGATCCATAAAAGCCCATACACAGAAGAGGCAAATTATGAAGTACATAAAGTGGTCCATAAGATCCCCTCCCAAGGAAATTGAATTTCATTTTGCAAATGAAGCAACTCTGATATTCTGGTGAAATTCCTTCTTTGCATCACTCCCACAGTGTCCATTCTCTGCCTCTGTTGCCCTCTAAGGCAGATCCATTTGGGGGGCTGCTGTATAGGCAACCTTCTATCCCATAACACTTGTACTGTCTGAATAACTCACGCTAATAGAGAGGTAGAAAGTATAGATCTTTTTCTCCCCCATGTTGAGGTTCATTTCTCCCCCAGCCCATTTCAATTCCTTTATAGATTGCCCCCCCCTCATTAGAATATAAACTCCTTGAGGATAGGGGCTTGTATTTCTAGTGCTTGATAAATTCTTGTTGACCTTACCGGACTTGACAATGCTTTTCCAGTTGAAGGACCATATGGACCATCCTTTTCTATCTCCAAGAGGCCTGCTACTCAAGAAGTCTCTTTCTCTTTCTAGTCCCAAGGTTCTTAACCTTTCTGGGACCTGGACCCTTAACTTTTTCTGGGACATGGTTAAGCCTTTAGACCCCCTTCTTGGAATAATTTTTAAATAAATTAAATAAAGCACATTATTTTAACGCACATTATTTTTAAATACAAAAACATTATTTATTTAAAAATACGCATTATGGGGCAGCTAGGTGACTCAGTGAATAGAGCACCAGTCCTGTAGTCAGGAGGACCTGAATTCAAATGTGGCCTCAGACACCTAACACTTACTAGCTGTGTGACCTTGGGCAAGTCAGTTAGCCTCAATTGCCCTGCCTTCCCCCATTTCCTCCCCCCTCCCCTAAATACACATTACTTTAAGATTGTAAAGGAAACCAATGATTTTAAAATATGATCATCAAAGTATTTAAAAAACAAGTTCACAGATGTCAGGGTAAGGGCCTCTGAGCTAGACAAACAGATCTCCAAACTTCAGAATTTAGGGATTATCCTGAGGCAACCTCTAAGGTTAAGACTATCTAAGAAATCTCTCTGGGATCCTGGAGATCCGGGAAACTCCTCTCCTTTATCTAAGAGGGTTTGGAATATTGTTAATGTTGGGTGGTGCAGTGGACAGTGCTGACTCATCTTCCTGAGATCAAATCTGGCCTCAGAGACTTACCAGCTGTGTGACCCTGGGCAAGTCACTTAACCCTGTTTGTCTCAGTTTCCTCATCTATAAAATGAGCTGGAGAAGGAAATGGCAAACCACTCCAGTGAGCATCTCTGCCAAGAAAAAGCCCAAATGGGGTCATGAAGAGTCAGATATGACACAAAAGAATTAATAACATGGGCACACCCTCTCAGGCCATTTGGGGAGCACGTGAGTACTTTTTGCTGTGTATTTCTGCAGGATCTCTTTCATCTCTAACATTTCCCCCATTGTTACTAATTCATGGGCCAAAGAACTCCATTCTCTGGTGAGAAATCTCTGACCTATGCTCAGAATGTTATGGACAAGGTCTTTTATCCTGGGCCTCTGCTTCAAGGCGGCCATTAATGGTTTCTGAGCAGGGGTTAGGGGACCAGAGGTAAGCAGAGACACAGAATCTAGAACCCCAGAACCCAGGTTCATTCTGTTGAACTCTGTTCTGTGAACTGAGCAAGTAAAAGGTCAAAAAGGCATGGGAGCCAGCTCTGTACTGTGTCAGCACCAAAGGTGTCTCCTCTGACAAGACTGTCCTCCTAGGAGTCCCAGCCACTCAAACATACCAGGAGCAGCTCTAGTCCTTACAACCTGTCCCCTGGGAAGTGGACGAACAATTGGCAGATTCAAACCACCAATTCCCCATGGGGACAGACTCTGTCTAGGGCCTAAACAGGAAATGTTTTTGTCTTCTTCACAAGACGTCAGTGAGTGCATCCATACAGTATAACATAGGGAGATGGACTTTTAAAAGTCCTGTAGTATCCTATAGTATAGTTACAATCCTATAACCTTATCAAGTTAACCGAGGGATTCCCTTCCTCCTCCCACTGAGCTACAGAAAATCCTTTGTGCATTCTCACAGCACTCAAACAGTAATTCCCTCTTCTAAACATAGGTCACCTTCCAAATTCCAGGGGGTAGTTGCCATGTGGTACAAGGGACATCCAAGTTTACAGCTGTCAGGGGAACATTGTTCCATCAGGGGATGGGAAAGGGATCTGCCCTCACTTCCTCTTCCCCCAGATGAAGTACAGATACCCTGAGTCATTCTGACGCTCTGATGTAGGTTTGATGTTTGGCAGACACCTGGGCTCTAGGAAACTCTAAGGTTTGCCTTTCTCCCTCCTAGGGCTGGCCATTGTTCATGCTTGAAGCCAACAGAAAGTTAGGATAAAGGAGGGGCTGCCGATCTTGGATTCCAGCACATTGCCTGTAATCTGTACACAGTAGCCTGTGCGGCAGAGCCCAGGGTGATGGAGTTAGCAGATACAGCTTTAGTCATGCAGTTAAAGAAACCCTCACAAAAAGCAGAGGAAGTCATTATACTGGAATGATTAAGAGATTAGCGGGAACAAGCAGCCATAGCATAAATATTCATTAACCAATATTCCCTTGTATATTGTGAGGATTTTTAAAAGGATCCCTGAGACCAGGGATGCATTTCTTTCTCTCCTTTACTTCTTAGAATCCTTAGGATTCCTTTCATATTCATTTTAAGTGGCACCTTCTACATTAATAGGGCGATCATGATCCAATGATGCCTTATTCCCCAAGATCCCCAAACAAAAAAATATATATGCTTAGAGGCAACTAGGAGGCACAGTGGATAGAGTGCTGGACCCGGAACCAGGAAGACCTGAATTCAAATGCAGCCTCAGCCACTTACTGTTGTGTGACCCTGGGTAAGTCACTTAAACTCTGTCTCCATTTTCTTATCTGAAAATGGGTTCAGCTGATAAGAGCACCTACCTCCTAGGGTTTTGAGTGAAGATCAAATGAAATAATATTTGGAAAGAGTTTCACAAATTTTAAAATGCTTTATAAATGCTGGCTATGATTTGCATCTGTCTTGTGTTTATTTGTCTGTATTTGTCGTTTTCCTCCAGTAGATGTAAATCCATGGAGGGCAGCGATTGTTTGTTGCAAAAAGGATTCTCTTAAATTGGAATCTACGCCCACCTCCTACACACACACACACACACACACATACACACACACCTACACACACATACACCTACACACATACATATACACACACATACACATACATATACACACACACACACATACACACACATACATACACACACATACACACACACAGCTGTTTAATTCCAGTTAACCCTTTCATCTCAGTGCCAAGCGCAAAAAGACACTCAATGGTTGAAGTCAACCGAGCACCTGGGAAGCAGCACTGTTCGTTTCTGCTCAGGAGAAAGGCAAGGCTGCCTTTCAGTTTTGTGGGGCCGACTATGTAATGCAAACCCTTTGCATTGGTTCCACTATTTGTCAAGCAGGGTTAATAATACATATCATGCAGATACTGACACAGAGACACTACCGAAAGTGGCAGGCAAGCACAGTAAGCTAAGTTTAAACTAAGTTTATTAAAAAGCTGACTTTAGTGAAAAGAGGAAAGGTCTGGGAGACAGGGAGCCTGATTGATACTTCCAAGCACTGTGACTGTGGACCTCCGTTGCCTCATCTGTAAAATGGGAATGACAAACCTTGTACTATTGACCTCATAGGGTTGTTTTGAGGAAAGAATTTTGAAAATGTTGATACGTTGTGGAAAAGTGAGCTATTGTTATCCAACCAAAATTTAATAGAAGAGGCCCCTCCTGCTCATAGCTTCTAGGGACCATCTTATCATCTTTTCTCCTTTCATGGGGGTCTTCAGTAGAATGTATTAGTGCCTATTTCTTGTGCTATAGAGTGGATACGAAAAAGTATGAGATGTAAAGCTTGTCCTACTGGATATTCTACTCTACTGGGGAGAAAAAGTCCATGTAGTAAAAATAAGAGAGGTATTAGTTACACTGAAAGGAGAGGATTGATAAAAAATAATCACCTATAGCTAATGAAAGCAAAAAAAACCCCAAAATAAAATAGATTAAAGTCTATGAGGGCTATAGAATTTCAGACAAGAGACAAAGACCAATGAAGGCTGATGTCATCATAGAAGATTTAGTTGAGGAAATGGGACTTGAGTTGGGCCTTCCAGGATGAATGGGATCTGGAAATAAGGAAAAGAGTGGTGTTCTGGGCAGGGGCTTCCATGTAACTAAAGACCCAGAAGTGGGAATGAAGATGGCATCTTTGTTGTGAGAATGCTAACCTGTTGAAAAGTGGAGGGTGCATCTTGGGGAATAAGAAGAGATCAATTTGACTGGACAATTGGACACCAGATTACAGAAGGTTTGGAAATCTGCACAGTGTTATTTTGACCCTTCCAGGGAAACTCTCTAATAATCGATGGATGGTGATCTCATTGACACTAGTCAATTTCCTCTGGTGATGTAGAAAGCACCCCATCAATGCCGGTCCCTCTTGTGAGATTCTTGTCCATGATCTCCCACAAATTTTGCCACCGGAAAGGCCAACCAGTTTCTAGGGGCCTTCCTTCATTTTCTCTTGACCTTGCAGGGATATGAGCAGAGCCAAGAACTTCCTCTTGGTTATCTCTTGCCAAATGACCAGTCTTTCCAGTGATATAACCCAGCTTAGAATATCAGATACAAGGATGAAGAACACATACTCCTAGCAGGAAAAGTCAGAAGAAAAAATGAATTCAGAAACTTGGAAAAAACCCACTTCAGAAAAAAAAAGAAATGTATGTGGGAGAATTAGCAAATCAGCAAAGTTGAGCTCATTTCCTACTTCTTCTGGAAACAGATTACCATCTGCCCCATCCATCAAAGGTCCATAGAGGCTCAAGAGCCATTTGTTCCCATATGTAGAGGGAAGGGAGATGGGTCAGAGCCATAAAATGATTCATTAGGTGGCAAGCAAGAGAGGAAATAGGATCAAATCATCCTGGTTTGAGATATTCTGGTGGGGAAGAACACAGTTTTTTTAAAGTCAGCCTCTTAGAAAGAATGGTTGTCTCATCTTCATGACCCTTTACTCTCTAGGGTTAAATAAAAATCCAAGTAATGCAGAAACGATCTGACTATAGTAGAAATTCTGGCAAACAGAAATAAGGTCTAGTTCTTCCTCTCTTTCTCCCTCCCTACTCCCTACAGAATCCTGGAACCTCCAGAGGACCCTCCCCACCAAGCTACTCTGCTGGGAAATTGCCAACCTTAGATGCTACCAGAGGAAGAAAAAAAAATCCTGGGGCTGAAATTTGTTTGCATCTGCATGATGGAAAATTTACCACTCTCATTGCTAAAGCTGAAAATCTTACATCCCCATAGCAACAAAGTCCCTGTGGGAATCATGTGTCCCTGGTAGGTCACCTACCCATTTGGAAGCAGGGTATGTGCTATAGCTTTTCAGCCATCCTTTAGCAAATGCATGCAGTGTAAAGCATAGAATCTGCAACTAGATTGCCAAACACTCTGTATTTTCGGACTTGGAAGCAGCTGAGGTGAGTGATTATACCTGGGGATCCCTGATGAGCAGTGGAACCTTGAAATCATGACCTCTTTTCTCTCCACTTCAATTTTCTCATTTGGAAATGAACAAGACATCTGCCCCTGCTTAGTTGAACAAGGTATTATGATAATCTTCTGGAAAGAAAATAATAGCATTCCATAGCTGAGGACAAATGAATTGGTAATATAACCAATGTTGCAAAGTCCCCTAAGGACCCTGAATTTACATTCTGTTTGGGTCCTGGGGTCCTGACTCTAAGAGGGTTGGCTTGAGTTAATACAGGAAAATTTCCAAGACGAAGTTTATTTATAGCTTATATGCAAGTTTTCTCCAATGTGGGTAGCAGGATGCCCAACACCTTCAGAGGAACTCAGTAAACTAAATGCACTCTGGGTATGAAATAGAAAATAGAAAATGCCTAAGATACCAAGGGCTCAAAGGAGCCCAAGAACAGATAAAGAGATATTGAGTCCTCAAATAGCCCTTCAGCTCCCCTGAGAGTGACCTGACCTTGGGGGTCATCATTGAGGCAACCCATTGACAATGCAGTAAGCTCCTCCTTTCCATAGAGCCCTATATAGTTTTCCCAAGGCTCATAGTACCACCCTGTGGTTTAGATGTCCCCTGGAATCAGTTGTATAACAAATAAACTCCTTATTAGAGCTTCACTGTCCTAGCAACTTACTGGCTTTTCTCTCCAAACAGTCAGTCAGTCAGTCAACATTTATTAAGAACTAAATATGTGCTGGGTGCCTTAGCAATACAAGTACAAACTAAAATAAAGGCAGTCCCTGTTCTCAAGGAGCTTATATTCTTTTTAGAGGGAAGGGGGAAGGGAGGGCAACTGGGGTTAAGTGACTTGCCCAAAGTCACACAGCTAGTAAATGTGTCAAGTGTCTGATCCGGATTTGAACTCAGATCCTCCCGACTCCTGGGCCTGTGCTCTATCCACTCTGCCACCTAGCCACCCCAAGGAGTTCATATTCTAATGGACAAAGATGACATAAAACAGAGCTGAAAGATTGTTGTGGGGCAGAGAGCACTGGAAGGTGCCTATGTGGGAAGATGGTGGCAAAATCTGGACAGAGAAGCAGACAAGAGAGGAAATGAAGAATAGCTAGTCTGCATTCTTCCTCAAAATGGAGTTTCTGCAAGATACTCACCAAGGCGGCTGTCGAGGGCAGGGAGATGTTCCAGGGTGGCAAGGCCACTGATGCTGGGGGAAGTTCTGAGGTGACTGATGATGCAGTGGCAAAGTCTGGAAACGGAGGCACAAAGAATGTTGTGGGATGTTTTGTAGGAAGTTTGTAGATGATCCTTTCCCCAAAGAGAGTTGCATCACAAAATCCTGTCATGAGTTGGAGTTCATGAACCTTGCCTTGAAACTATTCTCTCAGGCCATATGTAAGCACATCTTCCAATGTCATGTGCTTTTGATTTAGATTTTTATCACTATTCCTGAAGGGTGGGAGTCCTAGAGATCAAGAGAGAGTAAAGGAAGAAAAAGGGGGAGCTAATCTGGGGCTTAGAGATAACTTCTATGAAACTATAAGGATGGGCAGCTGATTTTTCAGCCAGCCAATCAGCAGCAGGCAATCCCAATTACTATAAAACCTGTGCATATACTTACAATCCATGAAGGGGCACCTTTCAGTTGCTTCTCAACAATGAACTGTAACCTTGTAATATAATCAGGTTCTGTAGTAAACATCTGAGATTGTCTGGTAATTCCTTATTACTTTCTTCTCCCTAATAACTTAATAGAGAACAGAATAAAATTTTTGAATTAGGGAAACATTGTGGATTATGTGGTTCAAACCTTCACATTTTACGGATAAGAAAGCTATGACTCAAAGAGATAGCTTATAAATGGCCCAATGGAAAGAACATTAGATTTTTTTTGAGTCTGAGAACTTTAGTTCAAATCCCACTTCTGCCACTAACTTGTATGTCCTTGAGGAAAATCACTTGACTTCTCTGATACTTACCTTCCTCATCCATCAAATACAAGGCATTGGAACAGATGAATGACACATAAGTTTCCTTTAGGCTCTAAATCTAATGACTAAAACCTTGGTTTCTTGACTCTCAGTTTAGTGTTTTTCCCATCACAACAGGGTTATCATCTGCCCTTAGAGGATTTTTTTTTTGGTTGGGGTTGGACTTTTGGCTGCTAAGAAGCCATCCTCTCTCAGAAGTAATCTGGATGGGTGGGAGTGGATAGGATCTAATTATCTCCTCATTAGTCTCAATGATTTTTCTCCCCTAGCACAGACTTGGCCTCAGAGATGAAACAGTGGTACTCTTTGTCTTAATAAATGTTTATGGTATTGGTCTGGAGATGACTGGGCAGGGAACCAGCTTTAGCAAGTGCAAGATGAGGTATTTGATGTGGTATGGATTTCACAGGTTGAGAAAGTATGGCTTTGCATTACAGACTGATTATGGCTTTAGGAGCCGGAAGCCTCAGCACCAAACCATAAAATAGTGTGTGGGAAAAGAGAATTGACCCAGTGATGGGGACTGTTAACTTTCTATCCAGGAAAATGGATCAATGCCCCCAGGAGAGCTCTCTGAGCCTGGGCTGAGCATTTTCAAATGCCTTCTGTGTTTTTCCTTTATTGCTCACTAAGTGATGTGTTACAGGTTCCTCCCCTGGGTGCCTGTGTTTTATCTGGCTATGAAAAGCTAAGGCTGAAGAGGAACCGAGCTTGTCTTCACAGCCGTTTCCCTTTAATTTCTGTAATTAATATTAATGGCAATTAATATTTAATGAGGATGTTAAGAAACACGATGGCAAAATGCTGGTTAGTAATGTGGATAACCTTGGCTTGGAGAGCGGAAGAGGGCTCTCAGCTTTGCCACGTGGTCATTAGGCAAAGCTTTAGGTCCTGGAAATCTGTCATGGTTTATTATTAGGTTCTTTTCCATGACCTCAAGCAAAAGCAGACTATAGTGGAGATTTGGGTTCAAATACCCTTTAGACCTTTACTGACCTAGGCAAGTCACTTAACCACTCTGGGCTTCAGTGTCTTCCTCTGTTAAATGAGGATGTTGGACTTGATAGCATCTAAGGTCTCTTCCAGGTCTAAATGTATTAATGTTCCTTATGAACAAAGCCCCTACTATGCTATAGGCACCCAAGACAGAAAGATAAATATAAAACCATACTTAAGTGAGCTTTTTTTTTTGGTAGAAATAACACATACACATACACACAACATTACGTTAAAAAATAGAATCGGCAAAGTTAAAACTTAAGCTGTGTCTCTATATGTTTCCTTTTATAAGAAGGGAGGATCCTGGAAAGGAAAGCTTTCTTGATATAGTAGTGAGAGCATTGACCTTGGAGTTAGGATACCCAGATTTGAATCTCTGATATTAACAATAAGTGGAGGAAAATGGAATTTCTTAACTCCTCTGATCCTCCATTCCCTTATCTTGGTAGCAGTGTGAAGGGGATGGCGTGGCGATTGGGGTTGTTGACTCGTTCCTTTTTGCCCTTCACCCTACCACTGAGGCATCACCCCATGGATTTCCTGGTATTTCTCCACTCTGGGAAGTAGCATGAATGGGTCTGGAAATCTCTTGATCTTTTCTGCTAGTTTCAGACGCCTAGGCAGAAACAGGCTCTGGCAAAATACCCATGTAAGATCCATCTCTTTGTCTTTACTGGAGACATTTCCCTTCAATTTAATCTTCTCATCTGTATTCCCAATAAGTACACTGCACATGCTGGTGTTTAATACTAAGACAAAATAAACTTTTAAAACAAAGGAAGGTAAACAAACTTTCCCCTTTCCAAAGAGAAAAAGGCTTCAGGTTCTCATGAAGGAGCTTGGGGGGAGAAGGGAAATGCTGAATTACTGTCTTAGGGGTCTGTACTTGTAGGTTCTGCCCATGCATGACACAGCGGAAAGAACTCTGGTTCTGGAGTTAGGGAGTCTGGTTCAAATCTTTCCTCTGATAGTTAATACTCGTGACCTTGGGCAAGTGATCTTGTTCAAGTCACTTAACTTCCCTGAACTTCAGTTTCCTCATCTATAAAATTAGGGAGTTGGACTAGATAACCTCTGGAGGTCTTTTCAGCTCCAAATTTGTTATCCTCACAGATTTTTCACTGATCTCCTCTGTTGACTGCTGCCTATCCCAAACTGGTTCCAGTCTCTGTTTCCAGGTAAATTGTACATCACTCCCTCTTAAACCTTCCACGTTTTAACCAAACTGACCTATTTTGAAGTTTTCCGTACACTACATTCTATTTTTGTGGCTGTATCTTTGCCCAGGTGGTCTCTCATGCCCATAATGTTCTCTTTTTTCATTTCTGCCTCTTAGAGCCCCTTGTTCTCAATTTAAGTGACACCTATAAGAGGGAAAGACTTTGTAGATTCCTCCTATTTTTATTGTTCCCTTCTGCTCTCTAAATCACCCTGCTTTTATTTTTGTATCAATGCGTCTATGTTCTTCCCTTCCATCCCCCCATATGTTGGTAAAAGACTGTGTTATTTTTATCTTTGCATTTCCAGTATTTACCACATAGTAGGCGCTCAAAAGTTTCTCTTTGGGTTTCTTTTTTTTTTTTTTCAACCCAGACTTATGATTTCATTTGTATAGGAAAATCTCAGGGAGGAAACTTCTAGCAATGAAAATGTGTCTCTATTCTGCAATTTACGTTGTCAGAGTTGCTTACTTCCCTGGGGTTGACTTGTTTGGGATTCCACCGCCATTGTTTGAGGTGGGATATGAACCTGAGTCTTCCTATCTGCCAGTCCATCTCTCTATCCAAGTATTGTTAAGATGGAGATAATTTATGCACCACATATCTAAACCTGGAAACACAGCTAGAAATTATTTCACCTGGGAAAATGTAATTGACTGGAAGGAATGACGGACTGTGGGAACTAAGAGGAGAGTTCAACCAAGTGTGTTGGGAGAGGGGTGGCCCTCCTCTAGAACAGTGGTGGCAAACTCAAATAAAAATGGGTGCCACTAAAGCTTACATAAGGATTCCCACATATTGACTGAGAAATCCACATAGTAACATTTTCTATTTTTTCTATTTCTATTTTTTATTTCTTTTGTTAAAGGCTTACCAATTACATCTTGTGCTTGTCCTTTGTTTTCCAAGAGGACATGGCATCAGGGAAATGATGACAGGACTTGCAGTTGACTTTGATTTGAGTGAGGGAGGGCTCACTTCCTCCTCCAGAGCTATCTGGATCTAGTAACCAGATATTCATTAAGATGATGCAATGGAAGACCCTGGCCCTTTTTAGGCTAAGGCCTTTTCAGGTACTCACTTAGAGTGAGGTAATGCCCATTCAGTGAATAGGCCTCTTTAAGAAGTGAGTCAAGGGATGGCCCCTTTAATTAGGAAAAAAAAATCAAGCTGAAAGGGGAAGACCCTCAGGGTTGCTGTTCCAAAGAGAAACAGTTACCATTGACATTCACTGTAAGCTAGGAGGGCCCAAAATACAGATATTAAGTTGAGCTTGGGCAGGGACTTATTGTGGTCCAATGTATGAGTGAACTGGGTTTAAGGAGAGACAGAGAGAGAGAGAGACAGAGACAGAGAGACAGAGAGAGACAGAGGAATGGCCATCAAAATCTTAATCAGGTGTCACTCTGGAGTGTTACAAGTGGACTGTCCCACGTTTGACACATCTATTTTAGAAAACAGCCTCCTTTTCCCAATCCCTATGGACTTGGTTTCAGGGGCGAGGAGGGAGAGGGTGGGAAACAAGCCTCCAAAGAGGACTATGGGGGTGCTGTGTGCTGCAGGGTGGGCAGAGGAGGTTGAAACAAGGCAATGGGGTGATATATGCCCCTCTCCTCTATTTAGAACCCAAAGACAAAGTCCTATTTGCACTTCATTAGTTACTGTTCTGTTGACCTCACAGACAAATAGTGAAGGAAGTGCTTGCTCCCTACCATAAAAGTGAATCCTATAATTCTAGCTCCAGTTTTGTCACTAATTAGCTTTCTGACCTCAGAGAAGTCATTTTACTAGGTCTTAGTTTCCTTAGCTATGAAATAAGGGGGTTGGGCAACATGATCTGTGTAGTCTCCATGGCTTTGTCTAGCTCTGAATCTCTGATGCTGTGTTTTGGGGGTTTAACAAGGGTCCCTTTTAGCTCTAAAGAAAAAAAAAATAACATTCTTTGGCCATTTAATGTCACAGCACAGTATACCCAGGAAGATGATTATCTAATTGTTTCAGTTAGCCTGGGAAAAAGAAACTGCATTCTTTTGGAATTAACAGAATAACAATCTTTTCCAGATACTCTTATGGGATCACAATAAAGACTCATGAAGTAAGGATATAAGAAATGTTGTACTAGATCAGAACCATGGTCCATCCAGAACAATATTGTCTCTCTTACCAAGGACAACGAGGTGTATGTGTGTGTGTGTGTGTGTGTGTGTGTGTGTGTGTGTGTGTGTGAAGGGCATGATTATACCCCACCTTGACTTCACAGGGTTATGGATACCCTTTTCTCCTCTCCTAGCTTCCCTTAGTAACTCTTTAAAGATTTCTATTGAGGAATTAATTGAAAACATTCTTGATTTGATTTATATTTCCAGTCTATATTAATTGGGAGGATGGAATTAAAGAGGTTAATGTGTTCACTAAATTTACTAGCTAGGGTGACCAGGTGGTGTACCAGGCCTAGAGTCAGAAAGACCTGAGCTCAAACCCGGCCTCATATACTTACTAGCTGTGGCAAGTCACTTACTTCTATTTGCCTCAGTTTCTTCAGCTGTAAAATGAGCTGGAGAAGGAAATAGTAAACCATTCCCATGAGCATCTCTGCCAAGAAAACCCTAAATGGGATCAAGAAGAGTTGGACACGGCTGAAATGACTGAATAACAACAAAATTTACTAGCTGATATGTGAAATAGTCTTGTACTTGAATATAGATTACAAGCTCTTTCCCTGGATACCACCTGCTCTCGGTTTTTATGACACTGCTCTTTCCTGGTTCTCTTCCTACCAAGAGGACCACTCTTTGGCTCAGTCTTGATCTAGCTCAAGCCCACTAACTTTGGGAGTGCCTCAAAGCTCTCTTTGGAGCCTTCTTTTCTTGGCAATCGCATCAGTTTTCATGGGTCCTACTGTGTCTTTGTGCAGATGATTCCTACATCTCTGTATCTAGCTCTAATTTCTCTCCTGAGTTCCAATACTGCATCACCACCTGCCTTTTGGACATCATGAATTGGGGCCCCCCTGGCATTTTAAATTCAATATGTCTGAAAGAGAACTCATTATCTTTCCTCCAAAATCTTCTTTCTTCTCAGCTTTTCTCAGTGTCAGGGGCACCCCCATTCTTACAGTCACCTAGGCTAATTTCTGCAATGCTGAGGAAACCTTCCAGTTTATAATTTGAAGATGATATTATGGGCTTGAATCCTAGCTCTCCCATCAACACTGTATGACTTTGGGTAAATCACTTGATCTCCTCATGTGCAGGCCTGATATTGTCACCCTCCCCCATCCTTACTTGAAGTACAATAAATTCTGCTGTTGTTAAGTCATTTTATCACAAGGAAAGTGATAAAGATGAGAATAGGAGTGATACTAAAAATGAGTAAAATAACTCATTTAAATGGAAGAAAATGTGAAATAATCCCTAGTAAACATTTAATTTTGTGTAATTATTTTTTAATATTGTCTATGCATTTTTTTCTTTTTCACAAACAACTTATTTTAGGGATCTGTTCTATATACAGGAGTGATCTATATCCAAAGCAATACGACACTTATTTTTATGGGTCCTAAAATGATTTCCCTCCACTTTGTAGGCCCCTCTCTACTTTTAGTATTCCTGTACTTAGTGACCTAGCAGGAGGTTCACTCAATTTCCTTCTCCATTTTTAGAGAATTTGACTGTTCTCCTCCCCCTTTTCTAAAGAGTCTCATTTGAACTTGGGGGAGGAAAGGTCACTGGAATTAAGGCAGTATCGGAATTATGAAATGGGACAGTGAGGAGTCGGGGTGGGTCACCAGATTGGGTTGGAAGGATGGAGAGCAGGATGTGGGAGAAGCTGATGCAGCAAACAGGAAATAGGGTCAGAAATTAGGGGAGCAGAATCAGGCTCACAGGCTTGGACAGATCACCAGCAGGGAGGATGGCTGTCACTCGGGGCTTTCAGATGCTTGCCTATACCTGGTCCAGCCTCTTCACTCTACAGGATTCTGATTGGAAAACTAGCATTTATATGGCCAGCCTCTCTGTTGTCCTTACAGGATCAGGATCAATTCCCGAGTAACTGATTGCTCATTATCATTTTCTCCCCTCCTCAGGGTAGAAAGTGCCTCAAGGGAATGTGACTGTTTTGGGAATCATTTCTTAATTTACACTGGGAGGCAAAGGGCATTCTAACATCCAGCTGCTTTCTGAGAAGCAGCAGAGGGCAGTTGATCTAACACAACTGGTATAAATACCAGCTTTTTTTAATTTTTAAGGCCTGTTTCTAGATTTGTGGCATTTTATTCCCCCAAAGGTTCCATTTGCCCCTTCCCCCCTTTTCTGAGTCACTTCAATCAATAACACATCAGCTCCTTGCTTTTCCATGACTTACATGAGCACCACAGTTGGGCTGGGTAGCTAAGCAGTAATGTGGCTGGTCAAGAATAAACAACCTCGAGATTACTAGCTTCACATGCTGATATTTCCTGTGACAATATAATTGCAGCTGTATTATAAAAACATTTCCAAGTGTTCACCAGGGCTCGAAAAAGTAGGTCAGCACCACAGACCTGACTCCTCCTGACCTGGCTTTGTACTCTTCAATTGAATAACTAATAAAAGAAAAAGTTTATAATATGACATACATATAAAAGCGCAAAGATTGAACAAAAGGTTAATCTCTCTTGCAGAAATTAACAAACTGCATGAATCAGGATATTCTTTACAGTCTGTTGTGAAGGATAATAGCCTGGTAGTTTAAGACAGACCCTAGGCCTTCATTTCAGGCTTTAGGATCTGAAAGTCTTGATAATGAGTGTATGTCCCTGCTATGAAATGTATGATCTGTGAAAAAATAAATGTACTTTGAAAATTCGAGCACCTGGGCATTGCCTGATGATACTGGTGGCCTAAATGGATGCAGAAGTTCAGAATTAAAATAAATAAAAGATTAGGCTTGATAATGGAGGCTATTAGAGCAGAACTCAAATGAATGAATTTGCTAATTCATCTCCTCAGCTGCACCTGCTAGCCAGGCTTAGCGGAGTGACCTTGGGCAAATCATGAGCCTTTCTACTACAGATCTCAGTTTCCTCATCTCTAAAATGCAGGAGCTGGGATAGATGATCACTCTCAGGTTCTTTATATCTCTGGCAATGGCATGTATTTCCATACCTAATTAAATCGGGATGTTAAAAATCCCACAAACAAATAAACAGTGACTTTAAGATTTTTTCTTTTTATTTGTTGAATTTTCGGCTGTGTGGAGTTTTTCTTTTAATCTCCAGTTCCAAACAAGTACTATCATATTAACTGGATAATTGGAAACCTCTGTTTGGTTTTAATATGATCACATCTCTGGCACAGGATCCTTTAGATGCCAGCTGGCAAAGTGACTGATAGAACCTCGCAGGAGCATTGACTGATTGATCAGGGTCAGTTGCTGCCAATCACCTCCATGGATGAGACAGCTCCCATGGCCACCAGCTCTGTGGCAAGGGAGAGCTGCATTATTCCTTGCAATGGGCTGACTGGCAGGAGCCCAACTGCATAAAGCCACACAGTGGGTTAAAATACTTTGAAGTTACCAAACATATAAGCTTCAGGGCTGGTGTGAAATCAGTTGTTCTTTATTCCACATCTTTCTCTGGTTGTTGATTCACTGTTCTGTTGTTTTCAGTCCTGTCTGACTCTTCATGACCCCAGTTGGGGTTTTCTTGGCAAAGATACTGTAGTAGTTTGCCATTTCCTTCTCCAGCTCATTTTACAGATGAGGAAACTGAGGCAAACAGGGTGAAGTGACTTGCCCAGGGTCACATAGCTAGTAAGTGTCTGAGACCGGATTTGAATTCACAGAGATGATTCTTCTTGACTCCAGACCTAGCACTCTATCCACTGTGCCCCCTAACTGCCCTTGTTGATTCAATAAGGATTTACAATCCAGTAAGGATTAATTCAAAAGCATCAAGTGAAAAATGTAAAATAGTGTAGATATTGAGTTGATATTAGATATTTGAAGGAAAGAAAGATGTTCCAGGTTGCTCTAGGTTTGGGTATGGCCTAGGGAGAATGGAGACTCTTTGGGAATAAGCTGTTCATAACTTCTTTGAACACCAAGTCAAGCCTGGTTGGGATTAAATGAACATTGACTGGTGAATGTGGGTACTATGGACTTTGTAGGGGGTTAAAGTCCAGATCTGAACCCAAGGAGAAAAGCAGTCAACCATTACCTGACAGTCCTGTCCCATATTTCTCAGGTGGCTTACCCCTTCATCAGTAAGGCAAGGGTTAGTTTCTGGCACTAGGTACAATCTGAAAAAATGGAAGATCTCTTACATAACTGATAACCAAAAAGGATGCAATGGAACGAGCATTATACTTGTGAGCAAAAGCCATGTACTAACTCAAAAAATATTCCAGCAAAGAGGATTGCATTTACCATTATTATAAATCACCTTTGTTTAGTTATACCAAAAAATGTTATAGGGAGGAAGTTCCTGGGCACATTAATATCTACTCTGAGATTGTCTTTAGTTATGATTTTTGAATGCAAGGATTTGCTACTATTCTCCAATTAGAGATTGAGGGAGTAACTAAAACATTTAGTTAAAAATAAGAACCTTCAGAGGCTTATTTCTCTTGACTATGGACTACCACCTGAAACTACATAGCTTTTCACTTGACTTGAGTTTAAAAACATGACTATAAATGGGAGAAGGAATATTTATTCAAGTGTCTGATTATTACTTCCTCTGGCCAGGCTGTTAAACTAGTTCACATTCATAGTAGAGAAACATTGAGAAAAGAGACACTTGAGTGCCCATTAAATTTCTTGAAAGCTTTGTCGATATTACTCAGACATTTAGCAGCTGTGTGACCCTGGGCAAGTCAGTTGCCTCCTCCAAACTGAAATTTATTTATGTAGGTATATATTCCCCCAATAGTATATAAATTCCTTGAGGATGACTTTAGTTTTTTTTTTATCTTTATATGCCCAGAGCAAGCACTATGTCTTGCCATAATTAGTGCTTAATAAATATTTGTTGAGTTGGTTTGAAAGGTTTGCTTTTAGAGTAGGAGAAATCTAGGGGAGAGCTGAGTCCCTTCCAAAGAGACTGTAATTCACCCAATGACTTCTTCTCGGTGAGACTCCGCACCAGTGCTGCCAAACCTGTGGCCTTTCTATGATCATGAATAGGTTGTTTTAAATTTCTTTTCCCCCTGTATGCATGTGTTATTGTGAATCCCTCAAAAAAATAAGATTACTATGCATTTCAACTCCTTTTATAGCTACCCGCAGCTTTCCGGGCTTTTGCTGATGACAGTGTATGAGCCTGTGGTACAAAATCTGTGGACAGTAGCATCCTTGGGGCATTGCAAGAAGACCTTGTTTATAGCAATATTAACAGAATATGAGACTCTTTTTTTAAGATTACACAGCCTAAGGGCAAGAACCACACAGTTATCTGTTTTAAAAATGACCAAGTTTATTCTTTTACACAGAAAGGGCTGAAAAACAACCACTTTACTCTGAAGAGACCCTGGTTTGTGGAGGTGTTAGTTACACCTAACATCTGCTTTCTGTGCCCAACAAACATGGATAAAATATCTCCAGGGACTTGAGTTTGTGGAAAATCCCTTCCTATAGCATATAAAAATGGTTTTAGCACCCTCTCTGCTACTACATTGTGTCCTTGGACAAATGACAACCTTGTGACAAATGACAGTGAAAGACCTTGGGCGTCTGAAGCCACATGGTGTTGTTGTTCAGTCATTTCAGTCGTGTTTGACTCTTCATGACCCCTTTTTGGGGTTTTCTTGTCAGAGCTACTGGGGTGTTTGCCATTTCCTTCTCTGGCTCATTTTTCAGATGAGGAAACTGAGGCAAACAGGGTTAAGTGACTTGCCCAGGGTCACACAGCTGCTAAGTGTCTGAGATCAAATTTGAACTCAGGTCTTCCTGACTCCATGCCTCGTTAAGAGTGCTGACCTTGCAGTTAAGAAGGCCTGGGTTCAAAAGCTACCTTTGATATGTGCAAGCTGTTTGATCCTTACATGTCATTTACTTTTCCTAAGCCTTAGTTTCGTCATCCGTTAAATAAGGGAGTTGAACAAGTTTGTTTCCAGCTCTAAATCTGTAGCTCACAAATTCCTCAGGATGATAGTTTTTTCCTCTTCAAAAAGGGCAGAGGGGTTGATCTTCAAGGCTCCTCTAGAGTCATAGCAATAAACAAAATTTATATAGCAGCACATAATTTACAAAGCAATATATATATATGTATGTGTGTATATATAATGTGTATGTATATATGCACGTGAATAAAATCATTTGTATGCTCACAACAGCCCTGTGAAGTAGGAAATGCAGATATTAGGATCCCTGTTTTAAAGATGAGAAAGATGAGGCAGGATCAGGATTCCAATCTAGACATTCCACCGTCCAGTTCTATGTCCTTTCAACGATGTTTCAGTGGTTTTCTCTAATAATCTGAGTTTACTAAGAGTAATTCCTTACTTTCTCAATCTCTAGATCTATTATCAAATGAATAACATTTTTTATTATGAGATTAGGGCTAAGAAGAAGACAGTTAGGACTGAATCACTTTTGAACAATTGTCCCAGTTCTTCAATCTCACCGAGGTGGACATGCTCTTCAGTGACGCAGAATGCCACCCATTCATGCCTAATTGTTTTGTGGAACCCTTGTCCATATTCTCCCACAAATTTATCATGAGAAGTCCTCAACATGATGGGGGCCATCCTACCATTCACTCAATGTTGCAATTGAATGAATGTCAATGAAGTATACTGGCTGTCCATTGATGTCCTTTGACTTTACTATGTGACTGGTCCAATTGTTTTTCTGGTCATACACTTCTCAGATGACATCCTTTATACTGTTTCTCCATTAAATTCCTAATTTATACTGTCTTTCCTAAATCAAATACGAACTAAGTATGAGTTCCCCTATTCTATTAAAATATATTTATGTATATATGTATTTGTGTATATATATATACATATATATGTCATTGACTATGTTCTTGGCACTGTACTAAGCAGTTAAAAAACACCAAATATTGTCTCATTTTATCCTTACAATGACCCTGGAAGGTAGGTGCTATTATAAGCCTCATTTTACAGATGAGAAAACTGAGGCAATCGGATGTTAAGTGACTTGCCCAGGGTCATACATCTAATAAATGTCTAAGGCTAGATTTGAACTCAGGTTTTCCTGATTTCTAGGCCCTGAGTCCTATCCACTGTGCTACCTTGAATCTTAATTTCATAACTTATTAAGTTCTGTCTTTTGCTGAGGTATTCTTGACAGTGTCAGAGTATCAATTTAAGTGATAGTATAAATGTCAAAAATGTAATCTACATTATATGCATCAATTTTTTTCTACTTTTTCTCTAACACTCTCGAAGCTGTTTTGGTACTTGGTACAACTTTTTATAGCGACAAGGTGGCATAGAGGATAGAAACAGGAGTCCATGTGTCAGGAAGATCTACAGTTAGTTCTGTCTTAGACAAACTGGTCCCAAGATGTTGTGCAAACCTGTCGGTTCCTCAGGAGCCTCTAAGGTTTTATGTTGTTGAGAAAGTACTGCGCTTGTAGAGGGAGTTTTCTCCCTTGGAATTCTCTGTATCAATTAAATTGGAGGTCTGGTACAAAACAACATTCTTGGTAAGGTTTTTAATGATGGCAGATACATGTGTAAATAATTAGCTACCAATAAAGAGAAAAAAATGACTCATATTTTTTCTCCTGCCAATTTTCTCCCTCAGAGCTTGGAAAATCTTCTGGAATCCACTTTCTATAGGAACCTCTAGAAGAGGTGAGATGCAATATTTTACAATGAGTGAGTAAGTTGAGGAAAAACATTTCTGAATGCTTTCATTAATTAAAAAAAATAAAGCTATGAATATTTTTGGATTTCTAAAAGCAAAATTTAATAAATTAATATAAGCATGCCAGATAAAAATACAAAATTACAACAGAAAACCAATAATAATAATAATATAAAAGAAAATGCTCAGTGTTGTACATTTTATTGGCATGGATAACTGCTTAAAGTAACAATCAGAAAACACATTTTGTTCTTGTTGGAAACAAAGTACTACATGATAGAAGAGCTGAGAGAAACCAGAAATAAACCACCCAATAAAAGCTGGCAAATGATAATAGAGAATGGCAATGCGTGAGCCCAAGGTACTGTTTCACACACTTTTTTTTTTGTTAAGTATCAGAAACTAATGACCTAGAACATAAAAGCAAAATCACAACAGGTTTACGCTGAGAAACATGCTGAATTACAACCACAGACTATCCAGGATGAAGAAGCTGCGTTGTTTTGTTGTTCTTTAGTAAAGAGATCTCTAACCCAAAGGGGAGCAATCATGCAATAGCTTGAGTTTCCTTTAACATGATAAACACCCAGGATTACTAGTACTGGAGCTTAGGCGTTAATTGTTGGACAAGGACAGCTGAGTGGCACTACACAAACCACAGAAAATTCCTTCATTTTTATCTGGTGCATACCCAAAGCTCTAATTAAGAAATAATTCCGCTAGAAGAGCCAATTAAATTACTATAAAACATTCCTTCATCTGTAGAACATAGCTCTCTTCTCTTAATGCAAAAGGGAAAATTCAAAATAAAATGTCTTCATTTTTGATAAGCATCTCCACCACCAGTCTCTGGTACCGTATATCATTCAGGGCCGCCATTGCATCTAGTTCTGGGGATCTCATGAGGGTGGGTCCAAAGACAATTCCAAGATTCTCAGCATTCATAAGGTTCTCCTTTTCATGAAGGGTTACCCTAAAAAAAAGCCACATACACAAGAGCAGTCAAAAATCTCTTCATTATTTGTTTCCTCTAGGTCAGCTAGAATGGACAAAAATATCCAACTTAGAATGTATGCTTGCTCCCAATTGAATATATTAAATGCTCTGCCCTGTCAATTCAATTGAACAAGTATTTATTAAAGAAATTCTGCGTGCCAAACACTGCGCTAGGCACTGGAACTACAAATCTCAACTTACTCATTTCCCTTGAAGTGAATTCATTTAATGACTGACATGAAAATTTAACAAAGTTCACTGAGCACTCAGGCCTGAACTAAGGCATTGGACTAAGTGGGCTCCACCACATCTCTATTTTCCCCAAAGAAATTAATAGTAATAATCCCTTATGTAGCATTTGAAGGTTTAAAAGAGCCCTTTTGCTATAAGTGCCCTGTGAGGTGGATGGGGAGATACAATAACCCCACATCTTGCGAATGAGGAAATGAGGAAGGCTGAAGAGACTTGTCTATAGTCCTGCAACTTTCTCCATTTTCCTATGCCTTAGTGTTACAGGTACATAAACAATGAAAATGATAGAAAGGATCCCATGGATTTCATTCTCAAAGGACATTTTCAATATGGCAGATTGCATGTCTTCAGATATAAAGCTGAGAGACCCTGGGGACTAGAGCTTTTTTGAAGGTGAATCTTGAGAAACAACCAAAATGAATGAGTAATTTCAGTTCCTCTTGGCATAACATCACAGATCTAGGGCTGGAAAGGACATCTGGCCCAATCTTCTCCACACATGACAAATCTGAGACCCAGGGAAATTAAGTGACTTGGCCAGAGTAGTAAGCATACATCTAAGGAAAGTATATGAGGTGGCATTTGAACACAGGTCCTTTGATGTCAGTTAGTACTTTTTCCACCATCTACCGCCAAAGAAGACAAAAGTTACTGCCTCTACTACAGTTCTTCATCTCAAACAAATCATGGCTAAGAAATAGAATGAGGAAGAATAAACATCTTTTTTATTTTTATTTTTTTAAGTGGGAGGGCTACTGGAGTAATACACAAGCAGGAAGCAAACTTTGACTTGTACCTGAGGTTGCACACATTAAATAAAGGTTCTAAAATAATATGGAAGAATCATGTGATCTTCTGTAAAAAGTACTAAGTATTCATTTTTTAGGGAAGCCCATAAGTAATGAAAATATTTAACTGTTTTTGCTTTGAGGCCATTTAATCTCTTATTCCCGAAAGATTCCTTTTTAACTTACAAAATGGTCACTACCATCTGTCTGGCACAGTGCTCTGCACCAAGCAGGCATTTGTCAAATTTGTTTTTGTTATGACTTTGTTGCTGTTCTCATATTTTTGTATCTTTGATTGGCTACATGATTTTTCAAACCACTAGAATTCCATCTTTTCAGCTTTGAGAGCATCAGAGTGGCTGAGAAATATACAACATCTGTACCCACTATTTTAGTATAGGGAACCAGACCTTGATAAGTAAGAGAAAAAGTGTATTATCTTTTCCCTTCTTTTCCTAACCTTCTAACTCTAACCTTCTCATACCAACTCACTTGACTCTAACTAGCACCAGCATCAGCAACACTCATCTAAAACAATGAAAACCTGAGTGGAGATTTTAACATTTAAGCGAGTAGATTAAAAAAAAAGTCAGCCTCTCAAATCTCAAAGGTAGGTTGTTGCTACAAATTTTCCATCCTAGACTAGAATCCGTGAAGTTCCATTCTTTGTACTCTCTGTTGAGAAGACTTTGTGTATTTGGCAGAATGTGAGTATTTCTGGCACAGCAACCACAAATAGATACTGCTTTGTCAAACTTGTTTCTGCTCTAATCAAGTCTGCATTCTCTTTGGTTGTACACGACGCTATTGACACTCTTTCAGCAACGTCTTTCCAGTTCTTGCAGCTTTCATTTCCATATGTCCTATTGTGATTCAGGTCATGGATTTCTCTGAAAGTTGATGTGTCCAGTTCACAATATAAAGGTCAGACAGACTTGTTGTTTAGCCACCTTCTACTTTGATCTCAGGAAGAAGTATCCTAGGACATAAGTACTTTAATTGCTAGCCTGTTCAGAATTAGGAAGGTTTCCTAGATTGACCCTCAGAAGTCTTATCTAACAAGCAAGAACTCTGGAGCAGCTAGGTGGCACTGTGGAAAAAGCAGGGGCATGCAGGGGAACCTGAGTTCAAATCTGGCCTCAGATACATGACACTTAATAGCTGTGTGACCCTGGGCAAGTCACTTAATCCCAATTGCCTCACAAAAAACAAAGAAAATCAAGAACTTGACTATAGGTTAGGATAATTTTTCTTTATAAGTGTGATGCTTTAACAAAAAAGTATAACAGAGGTGTCTTTGTAAAGTTATGTATAAGTTAAACTTCTATAAATTGATGCATATTTTAAGGGTGCTAAGGGGCCTTGGTGTCTTATGAACAATATGAACAATTCTTTTGACAGGTAGATAATAATTTCTTTTTGTCTTTTTTTGGAGGGGGGAAGGCAGGGTAATTGGAGTTAAGTGACTTGCCCAAGGTCACACAGCTAGTAAATGTTAAGTGTCTGAGGCTGGATTTGAACTCAGGTCCTCCTGACTCCAGGGCCAGTGCTCTATTCACTGCACCACCTAGCTGTCCCATAATCATTTCTTAATACAGGTTTTGTCAATCTGAATTTTTATACATACTGGATTTTAGGATAGAAGCTTTGTTTTCTATCTAATAAAGACACAAATATACATGGGAACCAGAACCACCCACTCATTTACCTATGTCAATGAATAAAATAAATCATCACACTTTTCAGGGTTTGCCCCCTAGAATTAGAATGAGCTACAGGTATATATAAAAGGACCCATCACCTATTCCCTCAGCTACCCATCCTATCCAAGCCCACAATTTTAACAATCAACCAATCAAACATTTGTGTGCCCTACTATGCTATGTGATGGGCCCTGTGCTAGGAACTGGGGGTACAAATGCAAAAGGGAAACATTCCCTTCTTTGATGAACTGACATTCTACTAGCATCTATCGGGAATCCATTCCCTCATTTCTATGAAGCTTCCATCTTTGGACCATTCGGTCTTTTTCAATAAAGGTCCTGTTGAGATTTTCATGGCAGACGATGGAACAAAACCCAGAACACTACTTTGGGAGGTAGGTTGTTATGCTATTTATTTATTTCTATTGTCTGGCTATGAGTCATGCTTGGAATGCAGGATAAAGCACTTACCTCTTTAAATGTGCCATGAGATACCGGAGCGTTTCACAGTGCGCAGGTGGCAGTAGTTTCAACGCTTCATGAAGAGTTTCCAGCTGTTCATCAGGATCCAAAGTCTCTGAAACAGTAAGTCAAACATCATAGGGAATAATATGGGTGGATGACTGTTGTGGGTGACCAATACAGTTTAACTCTTAACACACAATCTCTACCAATGTTGAACAATGCCATCTTTTATAAATCCATGTGTGTGATGCTTTCTCTCCAATTTTTAATGTTCAAATTGAAGATGTCCAAAGGCAGGAACTTCAACTTGTAAATGCTATTTATTTGAATTTTGGGGCTGAATCCAGTTTCCTCAAGTATGTTTTGTTGGAATCTGATACTTCTATCTCAAATCTGCTGAAGAAAATTGGCCATGACCAGGAAAACAACAGTGCTATATATATAGTGTGACAAGAAGGCAATGAATGAAACTGTTAAAAAAACAAACATACCAGAATCTATCCTCAGAAATGAGAACTGTCCTTCAGAGCAGTCATCTTGGGGGGGCCTGACATATTCTAACAAGGCTGCTATTGCTCAAAATCCTTTTGGAACACTGCAGAATTGCCTTCAGAGTCAATTTATGAACCACACCAAATGAATTTTCTTATAGCTGCTTTTTGACCAAAAATGGTATTATCCAGCCAGGTCTTCTACAGGAATATAACCATCAGTCTTGGGTTTAAATGATTTCTGGCTCTTTCCAGAAATGAAATTCAACTTCAAAAATGGTACCCTTGAGGAGATTCTGAAGAGCCTACAGGCTCTCAAGGCACTTTCAAAGGAGCTCTAAACATGGTTTTAACATGGTAGCATCTTGAATGAGTTGTATAACTTCTCAAAGAAGCTGTTTTTATGAAGCAAATACTAATATTTATGTATAAATTCTAGTATTTAAAAAACTTCAGAGTTTATACCTTTTATTTCTAATCATCCATCATGTTTTAATCTTTTGAATTTTAATTCAGGCATCCAAGGAGAAACATACAGTACATTCTTAATTCTACCCCCAAAGCATTCATCCAGCCAAATCTTAATTAGACCAAGGCCACATAAGACTTAAAATCCAGGCTTCTGATTACAAGTTTGAGAAAGGCTAATCCAATTCATCCAGTCTCCAAAGAAAACAACCAAATGATAAGGAATTTGTCAAGCTGAAAAAGTCCCATCACAAGGTACCGCTATACCCACCCAAATGGCTAGATTTCTTGGTTTATAAGTGTAAAAGAAAGGGATAGATTTGAAAGCAGTTTCAGAGAGGGAATAACAAGTGAAGCCTCTTATTCCAAGGAACTATGACTGTACAATTCCTACCCAAAGCTACACAATCCCCATTTCATGTCATTGCAATAGAGGATACATTGTTTGACTTTTAAAAGACAATTCCAAGACAACTGTCACCATGAGGTGACCATTTATAGAAAAGGGAAGTCATATCATATCCCAATGGATGAAATTCAGTCATTAGATGCAGCGGTTCTCAACCTGTGGGTTATGTTCAATTGAAATCCATCCTGCATATCAGATATTTACATTACAATTCATAACAGCAGCAAAATTACAGTTGTGAAATAGCAACGAAAATAATGTTATGGTTGGGGGTCACCACAACATGAGGAACTGTATTAAAGGGTCACGGCATTAGGAAGGTTGAGAACCACTGCATAGAGGGTTTCAAGATCAGCTACCAGAATTAAAAAAAAACTCATTTGTTATGCACTTTTTTCCTGCAACAAACTTGATTAGTCTCAAGTGACACTAAATGAAGAATTTCAAAATGAATGAGAGATCCTGAGGAAATGCTAACTTCTCAAAGTTAACGTTGTATCAAGAAGCCACCAGATGGTGCTATTTTAAGAGACAGCTTTTGAAGATTTTTATCCTTCACATGTGAATGGGAGATGATAGGATGATAGATTTAGATCTGGAAGGGCATTTAGAAGGGGGCTAGAGGAAACTCCTCATTTTGAGGATGAGGGAAGAAAGATAAGTGGATTCCCCAAAACCACCTAGAAGCAGATCCAAGATTTGAACCAGGAATCCTCTTGTTCTGAATCTGGTGTTCTTTCTATTGTACCATATCATGGTAGTGAACTAGCATACTGTATATGATATTGTTTCTACTGGTACTACTCAGGGAAAGTAGTAGACAAAGTCAGTATCCCTTATTGCTCAGATTTCTGAATAATGGGTATTTATCATCATCATCATCATCATTATTTTTTAGTAGAATAAAGAGGTCGTGAAAACAGGGGCATGTAACTTTGCTCAAATTTCCCAAGAAATCCAAAATATTCCTGAATTTTATTCTGGTGGTTATATTCACAAGAACACAAAATAGATGACCCCCAAATCAGACATGATTCATTAAATAAGTAGAGAGCAATAAGTCAGAAATATATCCTTTACCCAAATTAGATTAGTAGTTACTTGTCAATTGTTAGTAGAGGTGAGAACATGGAGTCCCCTTGCCCTCCCCTTCCCACCCCAGTCAGGAGTGTGCTGGCAAATGTTTAGCAACCACGTCTCTGAAAAAAATTAACCTGTATTATTAACATTTTCTCTACCATTTTCTTAAATCTAGACAATAAACAAAATGAGAAATCAAGCTCTGATTTGTAGTGTTTACTGATTTCCAAGATGTAAATGCTTGTACTGGAAATAGAACAGACTGTGGTTTGAATTGGCTTCAGCACATTCCTGGCTCTGAGAATTAAGCTATTAACACATTTTAAGTGGGGCATGAGCAAAGTAGAGTGAGAATCATCAGCATGATGTGGAGATCTGGAAATCATATCATCTGGGGAACAGTTGAAAAACATGGAGATGTTTAGGCAGGAGAAGGGGGAAACACACTTTAAATGATATCTTCCTGTAACTCAAGGTCTGCCATTTGGATGAGAGAATGGATTTATTCTGTGTAGCTCTAGACATCTAGAATAAGGACCAGTTCAATATACAGAATAAGATTTCCACTGGCTTCCCATTGCCTATAGAAAAGAGTTCAGTTTCCTTAAGTTGGCCAAGTGAAGACCTTCCACTATCTAGGCCCAATTTACTTTTTTCACCTTAATCTCACACGACTTTCCTTCACATGCTCTTTGCTCAACCTTTACAGGTCTGTTTATAATTACCTGAACACATCCCACCCCTTCCTAGATGTAAGCCTTTCTTTACATTGCCTTCTATGCCTAGAATGTACCCTAATTCCTCCAAATCTTGGCCAACTGAAAATCTATCCTTCTCAAAGCCTAGCTCAATGACCACTCCCTCCACAAAATCCTTCCTGATTCCCTGCCCCCAAGTTATATCTCCCTCCTCTGAACACAATTTGTATCCCAATTATTTGGGTATAGCTTTTCTCCCATACCAGATTTCAAATCCCACTCTTTCTTATAGCCTTGCAGTGCCTTGCACCTAGCAGGGTCTCAGTAAACCTTTGGAATATACCAAGGAATGGGCTGCCTGGGGAATGAGGAAACACTGGGATGTTTGAATGCAGAAAGAATATAAGCATCTAAGGTCCCTTCCAATTCTGAAGGTTCCATAATACTCAGTCTAAAATTCCAAAACATATTCTTTAATTAAAGGTCCTGTGGCACAGTATAAGGGACACTCACTTGAGATTCTGAAAACTTAGCTTGAAGTCTTTGCTCTGACACTAACTAGTTGATCATGGGCAAGTCACTTAACTTTTATGAGGCTCAGACTTCTCATTTGTAAAGCAAGATGACAATACTCCCTACCTTAGAGGTTTATTGTGAGTAAAAACTTTCTGCAAGTCTCTAAATGATACTAGTAATTGAAATAATAGCAGACACTCTAGATTCACAGAGAGGGCTTAATATAAGGATCTATAATTATAAGTTGTTAAATACTCATAATCGATTTCCTTTAAGGGAATAAGAATATGTGAAGATCTAGAGATAGATTGCTAATCAAAGAATAAGTCATTAAAGTTAAGAGGAAAAAACAGAGATGCTCTAATTTCCAGACTTTTGTTCTACTTGGGAAAGTGTGGATTGAATGGGACAGAGAATACTGAGTTATATTTCTAGAGATCCCTCATTTCTCCTTTCATTTGATGACAATTCTTTTGAGAAAAGGGCTCCCAGATTCTCAGGAGAAAATTAGTAAGGTCATCAGTATTTTTTACATTAGCAGCATTACCCTCTTAAATTCTGGAGTGCCTTTTACAGTACATCTTGACTGAAAAACATCCACGTATGGCCATGTACAGTGAAACAAGAGAGAGAAACTTTTCTTGATCCCTCCAGATGACTGGTAGCTCTCTCGCCAGCTCCCAGGAGCTGTTGGTCCTATCTTCCTATGGGATCAACTGACTTCCTGCACCCATCCTGTCACATAATATAGGACCAGATGTGGAGGCAGGAAGACCTGAGTTTCAATGTTGACTCACTAGCTGAATGACTCTAGGTAAGTCACTAAAACTCTGTTAGCCTCAATTTCCTCATTTTTAAAGTGGGCACAAGACTAGCACCTACCTCACAGCGTTTTTGTGAGGACCAAATGAGATAACCTATGATTATCTTCTTTATAAACCTTAAAGTGATCTATAAATTTGAGCTGTTATTATCTCCTATAATAAATCTCTTTCAGACCTCAAGGACTGCTCAGACCCATGGAAAGACAGGTCCAACAGAAACTATAACAGCTCCTTGAAAAGAAATCTTCAAGTTGAACAGCCTAATCTACGTCAGGGAGGCTTGGCATGATGGTGATGACAATAGATGGGAATGAAACTGTAGATTGTAGAAATCTCTTTGTGCAAAGATGGATGAAAACATTTGAAAGCCACTGAATTAGAAGTTTATTGAAAACTGATAAGAACTTAAGAAAGACTTGTTCCTCCCTCCCCCCTTCCCAAACTTTTCTTTTATTTCTTCCTCCATCCCCACCTCTTGGCATTCAATACCTTTAAGAAATACCATGTGTTGGCAGGTTGTGTCTCATTCAGGAGGAAAGACTCCACATAAATCTATAAATAAACAAAACCTGCACTTGAAATAAGAGAACTCCATAAATGATGGTACCAACATCAGACATGTAAATTAAATGCTTACACTATGTTCAGGAATTTGTGCTCAGCAGATCTGGACTAACACATGATAAGTTCCTAAAATCATATCATATACCATAGCACTGCTCCCTGCCCCCAAAATATATGAAAGGAAGTGAAAGTAGAAATAAAATTTTGTACTTGTATATACATCTATATACATAAATATGTGTGTGTGTGTGTGTGTGTGTGTGTGTGTGGGTGTGGGTGTGTGTGTGTGTGTAAAGAGAGGGGGACAGAGAAGTCCAACTACAACACTTCACTGTTATATGGAGGTGAGTGACTCTGAACAGTCAAAGGCTACTGCAGTAGAACTCAATCACTGACAAAGTCCTTAAAAAACTAGAAAGACTCTAAAAATGGACTCAGAACAGAATGTATTTCTGCTGTCTGAAGACTAGCCTTGCTAACTGCAAAAAGACTTATCCATCTAAGAATTGGAGATCAAGACAATATTTTTGGGGGGAGGGGGTGGCAACTGTTTATAGGGTCTGCCTTGGTAAAAACGTATAACCATGGGGATGGAATAATTTTTTCAAATTGCTCTCCACAGTTCATTCCTGTTCTTTTTTTAGCCATTAAAAAGAGCATAATGTTTGAATTTCCAAAGAAGTGGGTAACCTTGGAAATTCCCAGGGAGAAGAAACCAACGAACACAAAATAGGAAAATGGCATAGCACATTACAAAAATGCTTTTTCATTCAACTGTCCATATCAATACTTGGGCAAGGATGAAATTAAAAATTAATATTCCAACTTAAGCCTATGCTTTTCAATTGGCCTATGATATACAAAATACCTTTAAGTGAAAGTATCTGAACGATTCTTCACTTAACACATGCAGAAACAGAACACCTAAGTAAAAGATAGTTACAGGTTTAGCCTGTTCAGGTAGAAGCCCTGCCCCATACACTGTCTGTTTTATACACAGTAACATCTGAAACATTCTTCTAGGTCTTTGTGAGAACAATGTTACGGATGATGTTGTTGAATAAGACATAAAAGTTAATGTTTTCAACACCTTGACCACAACCCCTCATACCTATCCATGTCAGCCCCATCCCTCTGGTGTCCTGATTCTACCCTTGCCCACATCAATGTCGCCTCACTTCCCTAAAATTCCTTTGTGTTCTTTGTATTTATCTGTATGCCCTGCCCCACCCCCACCCCAGAACACAAACTCCTTGAGGGCAGATGCCATTTCATTTTTTTTTATCCTTTGTGTCCCTAGCACCTGGCATTTTTATGGCATGGGAGATGCTTAATAAATGTTTGTTGAAATACATCGACTTGAATTAAAAATCTTTTTAAAAAAAATCAAATTTTGGGGCAGCTAAGAGACACAGTGAATAGAGCACTGGCCCTGGAGTTAGGAGGACCTGAGTTCAAATGTGACCTCAGACACTTAACACTCACTAGCTGTGACCTTGGGCAAGTCACTTAACCCTAATTGCCTTGCCCTCCCCCTTCCAAAAAAAAAGCAAAAAAAAAAAATCAAATTTCTCCAGTAAGGATTTGGTATCCAAGGTACATAGATAACTAACAGACAAATATACATGTATGATACATATGTATGTGCATGTGTATATATGCATGTATATATGTGTGTATATGTGCATGTGTGTGTGTATGTATATATATATATATATATATATGAGGGAGAGGCAGGAGAGACATAGAGAGTCAGAGGTGGGGGGAAGGGAGAGAGATTTTTCTTTTAGCGCTGCTGCCTACATCCCATCCCTGGGATTTTTAAGCTACAAAAAACGACTTATCTTGTGAGCAGTTTGTTATCATTAATCTAAAAAGGAGCTGCAATATTACCTCTAAATTAGGAAAAGGCAACTGAATCTCTCTAGATGATAAGGCAACTGAATCTTATCTTAGATGATGCTATGATTTAGTCCCTGGAGTCATTATTCCCCTCACCCCCAAGTAATTTTTTTTTTTTGTATTTAGAGGCCACAAACCATAAGCTTAGAGTGAACATAAATTCAGCCCTGTTGCCTAGGTTCTTGGTGTCATAAAAATTGCCCATCAGAAGAGAAGGTAGTTCATGGGTGAATCTCTCACAGATCAATTCATCTGGGAGGCCTTCACTAAGAAAGAGGAGTTTCCCGAGTTTTGGGAGCAAGAAGCGAAGGGAGGGAGCCTGGTGATCTGAGTTTGGGAAGACATTCTTACAGAGTATCTAGCCTGAGCAAAGGTTCATGGGAGAAGGGGACCAATTCAGTTCTTTAAGGAAGACATGAATTTAACAGCATTCATTAAGTCCCAGTGATCATAGCTTGGGCTGTGATAGACTGTGCGTTTACAAAAACCTAAAAATTCCTGCTTTTGAAGAGCTTACATTCCCCAAGAGTGAAACAACACGTACACAGAGGAGAAAACACAAAGTAAACATGGAGAAATTTTTGAAGTCATCGGTTCTCTTCTGCTCCCATGGGTCTAATTGTCATCTTTATGCATACAACTTCCAGGCACACACACACATCCGTGCATGTGTATATAAAACATACACATACGCTTATTCATATACATGTGCTAAAAAGTCAAGTCAACACACGTTTGTCAAGGGCTTACCGTGTGCCAGGCTCGGTACTAAGCACCAGGAATACAGATTCAAGCAGGAAGACACGCTATCCCTGTTCTTAAGGAGTTTACATTCTAACAGAGGAAGACACACAAAAGGGAGCTGGAAAGGGGAGGGCAGAGGTGAAGGGACGCAGAAGCACAAGGGCTCTATAGAAAAGTCCAAGAGAACAGTGGGGAGCGTAGCCTAGAGACGAAGGAAGACACGGGTGGCCTGGGCATCCTTCTGAAAATGGGAGTTCCGGGAAGAACCAGCCAATCAGAGAGAGGGCCCACGGGGACAGAAGGTACTTCTGTCTAATGTGTGAAGTTCAGAGCTGAAGTGAGCTTCTGGGATGAAGAGGTTTCTAGGGCATTATAGAGAAAGTATAGGAGGAGAGCCAGGAGTATAGCCTGCATACACACACAGGTATACATACATATACACACATACATATATAAGTATGTATTTATGTATAAGAATATATGCATATTATATTTATACAAGAATATTCTATTTATGCATATTATATACATCTATTTATATTTATGTATAAGAATATATATGAATATCTTTATATCTACATATATTCAACTACAGTCTTTCTCCTGAGCTTCAGTTCTGAATCACCAATTACCTCTTAGATCAGTGGTTCTCAACCTGTGGGTTGCAATCCCTTTGGGGGTTGAATGACCAGGGCTCACAGGGGTTGCCTAAGATCATCGGAAAACACATATTTCCCATGGTCTTAGGAACCGAGACACCACTCCTCTATCCATCTCCAGGCAGGTCTTGCCACATGCAGACACGCCCGCATACGAGTATTAAAGAGTCGCGGCATTAGGAAGGTTGAGAACCACTGTATTAGATATTTCAAATTGGATATACCAGAGACTTCTCAAATTCTATATGTCCAAAACTGAACTCATTTCCCCTAAATCCTCTCCTCTTCCAAATGTCCCCATTTCTGTCAAAGAAATTATCATCTCCAGGTTTGTAACCTTGGTATTATCCTGCATGCTTTACTTTCCTTCACTTTATATATTTAATCAACTGCCAGATCTTGCAATTTCTGCCTCCACAACCTCACTCAAATCTAACCCCTTCTCTTCATTCAACACCTCCTTTAGGCTGCATTAGAGCAAATATTATGACAGTCTTCCAATTGGCATCCCCACCTCAAGTCTCTCTCCATTCTAGTCCATCCTACACACTGCTGCTAAAGTTATTTTCCTTATGTTCAGATTTGACCATATGACCCCCCCACCATTCAATCAGCTCTAGCAATTTTCTATTGACTTTAGGATAAAGTATAAACTCCTTTCTTTAGCTTGGCCTCAACCTATATTGCAAGTTTCATTGTACATTATATGCTTTCCTCTTATAGTCCATGATGCAGCCAGATCGTCCTTCTCTCTCTTTCTCAAACACAACACTTTATTTCTCATCCCTCTTACTTTGTACTGGCCATCCTGTGTCTGGAATGTTTTCTGTTAATTCTGTTTCCCCCCTTCCTATAAGATCCAGTTCAGGGGAGGGTAGAGGTCTTCTATATGAAGAAGGTCTTCTATATTCATCTTCTATATGAAACTTTTCCTTATCCCATATTTATATACATATATACATGTACACACACACATATATATATAATTTATTGGTACTTATTATTTATGCTATATATGTACATAGTTACATATGTACTTATTGTCTCACTTCTCTTACAGTCTCTTAGAATGTAAGTTTTTTGCCATTAGTGACTATTTAATTCTTTGTACTTTAATCCTCAGAGACTCACACACACAGTGCCTGGCACATAGTAGGCACTTAATAAATGCTTGCTGGTTGCTGATTGGTGGGCATATCTTGGATGGATTTTGTCTCAGAGGCAGCACTTGAATTGAAGGGTCAAGGAAACTAGAGGTTCCAAGAAAGGGAGATGGGGGGAAAGAACATTTGGGGTGGTGACAACCTGTGCAAAGGTGTGGAGGCGGGAGATGAAATGCTGTGTACTAGGAATAGCAAGCAGGCCAGTTTGGCTGCCATATGGATTACATGTGGATGGGTAAAGTAAAATCAGTCTAAAGAGATAACTAATTTGAAGCCAGATTGTGAAAAGGGTTTAAGTACCAGAGAATGACAAAATAATGAAAAATTTTCCCTTAATGTTATGGAGTGGGTAAATTAAGTCATCTGGGATAGTTTGGTAAAGAGTAATGTGGCCAGGGTAACATCACTGACGCTGTCACCAACTTCAATAGAAACGTTATCCTTTTTATGCACGTAAAGCAGCAGGGAAGTTTTCTTTTAACACCGCTCACCAAAGTTGATTCTTGTTCTTTTTTTCAGCCATGAAAGAAAAGAGCATAATGGGAGAACTTCTGAAGAACTGGGATTTGGCCTCATAACCCAGGAAATTCCCAGGGGAGGAACCAACACAAAAGAAAACAAGAAGCCGGGGTAATTCCCACCCTCTTCCCTGGCCATCCCAGAGTCTGCTCTGTGTCAGTTCTCCGATATAAAAGAAGTTAATGTCCTAGGGTAGAAACCCAGGATTGCTCATGCATACCAAAATGGAGATCTCTGCAAGCCAGAAAAAGGAAGCCTCCAACTTCTAATTTCTCATCTCTACATAGAAATGCTAGCTCAATGGCAAGAATTTAGCCCTACATGGGACCAAACCACAAAAATCCTTAACAAAAGCTACATATGAGAAACTACAGACTCAGACAAAGAAAGTTTGTTCTCTGGTTCCCAAGTCAGAAAGCAAATCAGTGTTGCTAAGGAAATGATGTTATTATTTAAGGATCAAGGCAACATTTGCTTTAGGGCTGAGAAACCCCCCTAACAAACTAGCAGAAATAACCTGTCTTTTTTGAGTAATAGTGATGGCAATATTTAAGATGAACAACATAGGGTTGTGTGTGTGTGTGTGTATGTGTGTTTTTAAAGAGGTCTGAATTACAAGTATGATTTCTACAGCATAAATAAAGTTTGGCAAATGAACCTTGAATTTGTAGCTGAAACATGCCTCTGAGAAAGAGCTTCTCTGAGACCTAAGCCTTCTTTCAAAAAATTCCTACCATATTAAAAAGAATATTACTATGTTTGAAGTAGTGAATAATCACTATTAGAAAACAGAGTATGAAAAAGCTGAGTTAATGCAACAATCCTGAAGAGCCGCAGAAGGTAGAAAGCTACTTCTCACTCATAGCTTTTAAGAGGTGCATTTAAGACACAGGGATTTACAAGGAAGAGGAAAACTCAAAAACAAGTACATACAATTATTCTGAATATAGATACTCATACTTACTTGCGGAGTCTATAAATTTGGGGTAGGCATCATATGTGATGAGTGGAATTGGCAAATCCCTGAAGTACAGTTTAAGTGCGCCAGTGATGATATTAATATCTTCATACATGTTCACAGAAATGTCTGCCTTTTCACCATCTTTTAAGGGAGTTAAAATTTAAAATCAATAATTACTCATATTATTGTTCAACAGGAAAATGACAAACTTAGGGGTGGGGGTTGGATACCATTTATAAAGTTTTGCCATTGTTCAATCAGAATTTCCATCACAGTTCCAAACCTGGGATTTCTTTCAATTAAGAGCAAAATCCATTCTTTCAGGATGTTCACACAAAGGTTGCTTATTTTCCCTTGTTTAAGTTTGGATCAGAGAGAAGGCTCTCCTGGTCTTATAGCAATCTAAGTATTGGTAATGGAACACTGCAGGCTTGTTTCTTTTAGAAACATATAGAAAGTTTGGAAAAATTGCAATAGATTTTGTTACAAGACGAGTTCTTCAAAACTTCTATTAATTGAGCATGTTATCTCCTTCCTGAAGTTAAAAAATTTATAAGTTTAGTTCAGTTTTTCCTTACAGGGTATTTAAGATTTAATCATCTAAAATATTTCTGTTCCTCCCCATTGCCTTCTTTACATTCTTCTTGAGTGGAAATGGTCACAGCTGTGTGCATGGAGGCATATAATTACTTAAAGGTGTGCAGAGGAAAAGTGAAATGATTAGAAATACAATGTTATAGAATGATGAAAGTGAGATGCTGAATTTTTGAAAACATTGCTCAGCATAGCTCACACCTCATATTATGGTAGAAAGAGTATGCACGTCTTCTGACCTGAGTTCAAATTCTGACTCTGCTACTCATTACTTATATGACCTCAAGCAAATCATCTCATCTCTTTGGGCCTCAATTTCTTCATTTAAAAAAAATGAGGGGTTGTACTTGATTATTTTTAATAATATATTTTTAATAATTTAATAATATGATACTCTGATCTTCGGTCCAAAACCTTTACTAGTTCCCCTCTGTCTATTAAAGAAAGGCTAAGTTTCTAAGTCCGACATTTCAGACTCTTCACATTTGGTCTTTGCTCATCACTGTACCCTTATCTTGCATTTCTCCCACACTTCTGCTCAGTGGAACTGACTTTTTCAGTGTTTCCTCAAATACACCATAGGCATTCTCCCCAAATACATTTGCTCATGATTTTCCTCATTGTTTGGGATCCTTCATCCTTCATCCTTTCTATTCATCTAAGTACTATATTGCCTCTAAGATTCTGCTCAAGATTAATATTTTCTATTAATCTTCCAGGACTCCATGATTTCTCTCTCCTCTGGACTACTATAGCATAAACCCCTACACCTTTCATTTGGCTCTTTATACTTTATCAGCTGGTAAGCACATTGAGGACAAGGACAAAATCTCATACCTAGGACTTGGGCTAATGCTCCTTATGAAAAAGGTGTTGAATATATGTTTGAGTCACTTGCTCAATAAATAGAGTGCCTACTATGTGCAGTGCACCATGCTAGGAGGTAGAGGGGATACATTTATTCACTATGGGCACAAATGTTAAATATACCCTAAAATTTCACATAAAATTTTGTTTTAACCAGAGCTAGTTGTGAATGCACTATTATATTATCTAATTCATGATCTCAAGTCTCTGGTTGATCCTCTTATATATCTTGTTTCCCCAACTATGCTAAAAGTTCATCAGATATGGAGGTCACATTTTTTATTTCTTTTGTTATCTTCTAAAGGCCATATCATACTATTGGTCATGTAGTGAGCATTAAATATGTGGATACTGAACTTTATTTCTGGGTAGGACAGCAAAACCTTGAGTTGGCAGATTTTAACTACATTGAGCAAGTATATCTAAAAAAGGAAAAAGAAAAGATTCCTGGGTTTCATTTTATTATTGTATCCATTTAAAGGTAAACTACAATGAACTACTATTCATTTTAGCCCATCTGGGGTTCTTACCTTCATTTTTGTGGTTTTTATCTTATTTGAGGTTAAAATGATATTCCCAAGTTATGCTCTCCCTTAGACATTTCTGATTTATTTCATCCTCTTCTTTCTCTCTTTGAGAACTGCCCTAGGGCAGTTTGGATCTTTTGAATCAGCCCTGTTGCTGACCCAGATTCCTGGGCATTCAGAATTACCCCCTTAGAGACTATCTCTGTGGGGCTGAGCTTTTTACCCAACTGTGAATTTTCATAGCTGTCCACTGCAGTCCCCTGGAAGCTGAATTTCTAGATCAGAACTAGACCAAGTGAATGAAATGTCACTCAACTGTTTCTGGGGGTCATAGAAACATCCAATTCCTCTATCAGTCCTGGATTGCCTCCAGAGACTGTGGTCAGTGTAGGAATTTAGGGGAGTCAAATGGTACTCAGAGAGAGAGGAAGAAAAATGTCTCCATGAGGCTCATTTTGCATGAATTCAGAACTGCTCCTTCTAGGGCTTATCTGGAATGTGATCTGATTTTATCACTTTAGGGAAGTAAAAGCCTGGGATTTTCCCCATTTTTTCCTTACCTTTTCCATCATATGATGCAGACTTTATCATATTTCATTGCTATTTGGGGGAAAAACCCCAAATCTTTTCCAGTGGGTAAAGCACCAAGAAGTCTCATCTTCCTCAGTTCAAATTCAGCCTCAGACACTTAATAGCTTTGTGACCCTGGCCAAGTTACTTAACCCTGTTTGCCTCAGTTACTCATGTGGGAAATGAACTGGAGAAGGAAATGGCAAACCACTCCAGAATCTTTGCAAGAAAACTCCAAATGGAGTCACGGAGAAATGGGCTAGCAGATTCACACCAGGGAAATCAGAGATCAGCACCAGCTTAAATATTCTTTCTTCCCTTTTCCTTTTTTATTTCTAGCAGTGTCATTGCTCTGGGTCTATTTTGGAGGAAATGGTATTTAGTTTTGCCTACTCAACTCTAGTATGAGTAGCTTTGTTGAATTTTATAACGCCCTGACCCACACTTAGATCTGGCAGTTTGCATGTTGAGCCAACTCAAGAAAAAAGTAGCAATCATTAAGTTTCTTCGTTTGAAAACCAATGGCTTAGAAAGTCACTTGCACAAAACTAAATCAGTTACATAAGATACATTGGCTATAATAATATAAATAATATAAAAAGTTGTAATACTGCTTTGGTGATACATCAAGAATCTTGACATTACTCTTGGTGAAAACAAAAAAACCCCCAACAACAACAAAAGCAAAAAAGCTGGAAACAAAACTGGGTGCCCAATGATTGGGGAATGGCTGAACAAATTCTGTCATATGAATGTAACAGAATATTTATTGCTCTACAATAAATGATGAATATGAGGAATTCAGAGAAATGTGGGAAGACCTGTGCACAGCAATGCAGTGATGCATGAAGAACCAATGGAACAAATGCATAATGACTCCAAAAAACGTGACTGATACCAATACTAAGAGGTAACTAAATTCTGATTAGTCATACATAACTCCTTTTTTTTTTCCAGCAAAGAGTGGGTAGACCATAGATGTGGAATGCCGTATATATTCTCAGACACATAGTCACTATGTTGGTTGGTTTTATGTAAATGTTTTTCTTATAACGAAGGATGGGGTCATAAATAGGGGTGGAGTTTGGGGATAATAACAGGTATTAAAAACCAAAGACAACAATAAAACTTTGGACTTAAAAAAAGAACCTTGTTAACAAGCAGGCTGGAAAACATACCTCTGTCAAACGCCATTTTTACATCTTCGATAAGGTCACTAAATCCTGAGACTCTGTAAAGTCCTTCAGAGTTAAGACCTGTAAATGAAGAACAGGTGAACCAAATGAAACAGTTTAGAATTATGTGCTCTTCCTCTGAATCCTAATTTCCTTTCTTACATCTGTGCTGGGTAAGTAAAATGCCAGAAAGATTTGCTCAGAGAGGTATGCATTAGAAATTTAGCCATATTTTTAATTCTAAAAGTAAAACCATTTCATCTCATCCTTTAACCCTGACCTACTGTCAACTGAGCTCTCCTATTTAGTTCACAATCACTTTGTAAAATTAGATCAAATATGGTAAGCCCTAAGGGAAATAACAGTAACAGCCCAATTATAAAATAACTTAAAAAATAAAAAGAACATGAAGATTAGCTGTATTCAGAGAACCGTGGCATTTATAGGTTGGTGTAGTCCCCAGAGGGAGAGAATTAGGGTGCAGATCTAATTCTTGGCTAACATTATATATATATTGATTGAGCATATTTCATTATCTTCTTTAGGCCCAAGAGATCTATGATCTTTGAAGAGTGGACAGATATTTACAAGCCCACCATGTAGCAAGTGTCTTCACAACAAGCAAACAGTTAAATGTTTGTGTAAGTGAATTTAAAGTTGGCTTTTGCAGATTGGAAATAGGACATTTAAATCTATTTTCAAATTAAATCTTCAACTATACCTTGAAGTGCACCTTTTAAAGTCGTGGTCATGGTGATTAATTTCAGGCTTATAGATTATTTGATGTGTAAATTACAGGATAACTCTCTTTATTCCCCACTCTTTTTCCCACTTCTCAAGAAAAGATGCAAATCAGGAGAAGTAGCTTTAAAGAACAAGAGGGTGTCCATAGAGCTATTGTGACTCAAATTCAGGCAAAATCCTGGTAATCTAGTTCAGTCTAAACAGATCAGGAGGAAAGCAAACCAAGAAAGAAGAACATTTTACCTCTAGATTCAATTTCTCGAATGCACATGTCAACCACCATTGGCCTTTTAGTGATATGTGCTTTTACTAGTGTTGTCAGGTCACAGCTATACACTTTTTTGACATGCTTCAGGTCTGGTTTACAGTCATTGGGGACCATCTTGGAACACTGCTTATGAACATTTAAACCACAATCTAGAAAAGAAAAAAAAAGATGGAAAGAACTCATTCCTAATTGAATATTTATGACTTGACTGCTTCCAGAATATTCTAAGCAAATTAGTTAAAGGCAACTACTCTCTCTTGCATTCATTTTTAGCAATGTAACTTGTCCCATTTCATCAGAACAGGGAGAAAGAACATTTTCCCCAATTTATACTCATGTTTATCAAGTCACTGAAAATCTTAATTATACTTAAATGCTATATTTACCTAAAAAGTTGCAAATGAATACAAATGATCTGCTATTTTAAACTTTTACCTCTTTTAAAACCTGTAGACAATCATTACCGATCATCAGGATTACTGTAATCATTTGCTAGTTTCACCTCTATGAGTTAAGCATGTGACTTCAATGTATTCCTAACTCTTCAGTTCACAGGATCCAAATATTTTCTAGGTACAATACAAATGGAAAAATACAAAAAACAATATTTCTGAGATACTTCTGTTTCTGTATTTCAAGATTTTAGGACCATTTTTCCCTAAAGGGCTTAATAAGAATTAAAAAAAAAAAGATCTGCTTTCATAACATTAGCTAAAGTATATTACGAACAATAAAGTCTCAACTGGAAGAAATTCAGTAACAACAACAGAATTACCTTCCTTAAGTCTTTGCATGAAATCTATTAATGTTATTAACTGAGTGAAAATTTAAGAGTTGGCCTTTTGTTCACCCAGCTGGAGCTGAACCAATGTACTCTGGAGCAAAAACATGACAGATTACTTTTGAGCATAACTTTTGGTTGACTTGATCAACTACAGTCTATTTCATGGTGGTCAACTGACCAAGACCTAGAATTGAGCATTCTATGTGGATGTACCATGTTTCTGGGTTTAGAAATAATAAATTAGATGATAAATTATTTTTGAAAGTTACATAGCTAAGTACGCAGGCATATCCCAAGTTAAGTAAAAATGATAAAGACTCATTGCCTAGAGTATAGAGGGCTTAGACTTATTTTTAGATCCAGAATAGAAGCAATGGGTTGTAGCTATTGTGGCAAAGTTCAGTTTGATGAGACAGGAGCAGAGTATGAGGAAGGGGTACTTCTCAATAATTAGAGCTAACCAAAAGCAGAATGTACTGCTTTGGGGAGTAGTAGGTTCCCCATCACTGGAGACCTCCGACTACTTATTGGGGTTGATTGTAGAGGGTTGAGGTTGTACTGGACTAGATGACTTCTGAGATCCTTTCAAATAGTAAGATTCTGTGCAAATAGAAATTCTTTACCCTGGCATTTAAGGTTCTCTGCAAGTTGCCTTCAACCTACCTTTCCAGACTTAATGACTTGTGCCTCTTTGGTGGATTCTATATTTCAGCAAATCTGGACTTTTCACTATTTAAAAAAATTTTAACCTGCTTTCTTCTGCCTCCATGCAGTCCCATCCCTGATACCTGGAAGAGACTGCCTCTATATCACTATCTGCTGAAATCCTACTCTTCCTTTATGATTCAATTCTACCTTTTCCATGCAACCTTTTTCAATAACACCAGCTGAAAGTGATTTCTTTCCTTAAATTTCTTTTTTTTTCTTTTTTGGAGGGGAGAAGGCAGGGAAATTGGGGTTAAGTGACTTCTGCAAGGTCACACAGCTAGCAAAATGTTAAGTGTCTGAGGCCAAATTTGAACTCAGGTCCTCCTGACTCCAGGGCTGGTGCTTTTTTCACTGTGCCTAGCTGCCCCCCTTAAATTTCTTATAGACATTTTTCTGACCTCTCCTTAGTACTTATCGCATTCTGTCTCATATTCTACTTAGTTGTATATATCACATCACACCACCCCTTTTAAACTCTTTGAGAGAAGAGATTTTTTTTTTTTTGCCTCTGTGTCCCTGGCACCTAGCACAGAAACTCAAATGTAGCAATTGCCTAAAAAATACTTGTTGAACTGAATCCAACAAATACTTATTGAGCATTTTTCTCTTTCTCTCTCTGCCTCTCTCCTGTCTCTCCTTCTCCTCTCTCTCTCTCTCTCTCTCTCTCTCTCTCTCTCTCTCTCTCTCTCTCTCTCTCTGTTTCTGTCTTTCTGTTCTGTCTCTCTGTCTCTGTCTCTCTCTACTGCCTCTGTCTCTCCCACCCCCTCTCTGTCACATGCAGAGGAAAGCAAAGGACCCTTCTCTCTTGGCCCACTACTTTTTGAATGAATGAGCAATAGACTTAGTGTCAAAGATTCCACAGCATTACCACCATGGAAACACATTAGCTGGTGGTTTATCTGAATGCCTCTACAATACTGGAGCCCAATCTGAACCTTCTTTGCATAAATTATTGATTTGATCAAAGAAATGATTTAAGAACTTACCAGCCAAAGATCTTTGTAAGGTCTTTACTAGATAAGACAAGTGTTTCCCCATTTTTCCACAGAGAAAAACCAAACCCAATCTAATAAATAAAACCCAAGTTGTCTTCCCCAAGAGCTTACAACAGGTTAATGGCAAAATACCTAATCAAGTTGCTGCTGCTTTCCCTGAAATTCTTTTTTTTATTTTCAGTAACTTTTCTCATTTAATGTCATTTTGGAGTCTCTGTGTATCATACAAAGTAATCAGCATTTTGAGTGAAAAATAAACTAAGTTTTAAGCTTTAATGACTTTAAACTGCACTAAGATTTTTGGGACAGCCTGTGCTGGTAGAGGTTTGTAATCTATGACATACTAACTAGATTTTTACAATCAACCACATCAGAAAGTAAAACCATTTTCCATATGTGAAGCGTTACCTAATTTTCAAGACCTATTCTCAGATATCGTTTGATTTGAATTCAAATTGAAATCTGAGTGAAAACACTGGTTGCAATATTTTACAGGATTGTTATTTTGCATGAGAGAAATGATCTATATAAAATTCTAGAGTATTTGTAACAATAATTTATAATGTGGTATATTTATATAATTTTATTAAAATAATAACAATGTTATCTTTTACATATTAAGAAGGTTGTTTGTGTCTGAGCTGGTTTTCCAGGGACAGCATCTTTGAATTGATTCATGAATATTTTCCAACCCAGTAATAGATATTAGACCCACATTTATTACTGTGTACGTTAGTACACAGTAACAAAGAGTGTACTATGACATTTTGTCTGAGTAACTCATTTAAGGTCCTAAGAAAACTTCAAAATTATGATTCTAAAAGCTACTTACAAATAACTGGTCTATTGAGCTTTAAAAAGAAAATAGCACATGATGAAACTTACCATACTGTTATATTTCACTACAGAGTCCCTTCCCTGTGTGGAATCTCTAAGTGGAAATTCTTTAGAAGGCAGAATGATGGCATTTAGGCTGGCTGTTCATCGTATTATACCACAACATCTGGATAAAAATGTAGTCAGTCAAATATCCAGATATTTTGTCCCTATGGTACTAAATATCTGGTATTTGGCAAAATACACATTTTCCAGTTTTCATCTGAATTCTTTATTGTCATAGTCTTAATTGACTCTTATTTTAAAGTTTTGCCATTCCTAAGCTCATTTGTGACTCACTGAAAAAGAAATAAAGTCACAACAATCATATTTGGATATTTAAGGAAAAAGGTGGGGAAGTCTTATTTAAATGGCTATTCTGTATTCCATTAAAGAATATAAAGTTGCTGGAAAACTGAACATATCTGGATGTTGTAGTCACTTTTAAAGACCTGATTGTTGTCAGGTTTAGCATGAAGTCCCTCAGAATCTCAAAATACTGGCAGTCACTATAATAAAGCATCCTTTTATTTCTTTAAGTTCATAAGCAATAGAGCAGTTCTGAGCTGTCTCAGAAAACTGCTGTTTCGGAGACTGGCAGGATATCAATACTTCAGGTGGCCAATAAGACTTTATTTGGTTTTTATACTTATTTATAAAGTCATATAACTTCTATAAGGTTCTATTTTTTCCCCCAGGGAAGTGCTACCCTATAAATACTAGGGGGTAAGGGCAGGGGAGGGAGAAAGACCATAAAAGTAATATTTCTCTTCACTGAGTCAGGATTTTTAGATTGGTATTAAACCACATCTTTTCTTTTCCAATTGAAAAAAATTAATAGGAATGGAGCAAGCATATTAAAATAGTCATTAAAAAGCACAACTCAGAATAACACTTTATTCTTCGAGGATAAAATATTGGGGAGGGTAAAAGAATCTTATTTGGAACATTCAGCTCAGGCTCTCTTTTTATATGCTCCATGCCTTGAATTCTTGAATAGGAATTATGCTTCAAATCCAAGAAGCTGAAAAAACTTTTGAAGAAAAATAGTTCACGTTGACTTTGTTCTGTTAGTGGAATGAGGGTGGTAACAGAACTGCTCCCATGCTGCAGAACTAAGAAATTGACATTAATCCTGCCCTATGCCCACAAGTCAGAAATAATCGGGAATAAAAGTTTTGTTTTTAAACTCTTCTGGTTGCTCCTCCAATAGAATGATAGCTTCTTGAGGGGAGAAGTGGTTTCATTTTTGTCTTAGTGTCTCTAAAGCTGAGCACACGGTATGGCACATAATGGGAACTCAATAAATGCCTGTCAAAGAATGGCTTGCTTTATCCAAAAAGTAGGCTGGGTATATACCTGCATATATGAGAACAAACAAACTTAACATTGAGGAAAATGAATTTTTTGTCCTATTTAGCCTATTGAGAGAAAATTTATCATCAACAACATAGGGACTAATTTTATGCACAGAGTTTTAAACAACTATCCATTAGGTTATACTGACTAATGCTTACTAGGTACAGTGAATCAATACAGTTTACATGAAAGGCATTGATTCTGTTTTTTTTTTTTAAACTTCAACACTAAACTACTAACATATCTGGTATATTATTCTTGAATTTTATCATTAGGAAAACCTAAAAATCTAAAAAAAATAATAAGAAAAACCATTTCCTTCAGGGAAGAGCCTGGAAAAGGGTACACTATAATAATAAAGGCAGTGAGATGAATATCAGGGGTGTGTGTGTGTGTGTGTGTGTGTGTGTGTGTGTGTGTGTGTGTGTGTGTGTGTGTGAAGTTAGAAGTAAATGCTAAAATGTCCTTGTTATCAGTATGCTTAGGAAAAAGGCAAACACATGACAGCACACAGTTGCTAATTTGGGGTCTCATTAAAAAAAGTGATCATGCACCTTAATTCCCTTGATTTTTTTTCTATCAAGGAGCAATGGTTGAAGAGAAACTCAATCTAGGTCCTAGCAGTTAAATATGCTTTTCAGAAAGGGGAAAAGAGCCCCTTAAAATCTCCATGGACACATGAAATTCTTTATGAGTTGTTTGCCTGTTGTCTTGCTCCTTAAATTGTGAGCTCCTTGATATCAAGGGCTGTCTTTTGCCTTTCTTTGTATTACCAGCACTACGCACATAGTAGGTGCTGGCTGATTGACTGACATAGATGTGAATTTCTTTAACCCATAAACTTTCATTTCACAAGTCCTAGATAAAAAAAAGTACATATCTATTTGAGGAAATTATTTATGATCTCTCACCAATGAAATAAGTTTCAAACTGTTTCAAAGGCCAATATGCTTTACTGTGATAAATATTTTGGTAGCGATAGTAGTACCCACATCAGGGCTAAGCCATAATTACATAATCCATAGCAATATCATTTCAGTGGCTTTAAAGAAAGCTAGAAGGAGGGAGAATTCTGGAATTGAGAGATTAGGATACTAATTTTTTTCAATGCCAGATTCTATAAAAGTTATTTAGAGAATCACACTGGTACCATTGGCCATGCTGTCTTGTCAAATGCTCCTGTCAGCTGCTGGATGCTCAGCCCCAAGCCCACTACTGCCTCTCAATCAGTCTTGAAGTGGACAGTTTGCTTGTCTTGAGGCAAGAGCAAGAGACCATTAGCTGTGCACTCTGATTGCCTATGATAACTTCGCTAGCCTGATGGCATTGTCGAAAAACAAAGGCAAAATTGATGCCTGTGGCAGAATAAGGCTTTACAGATCCTTCTGAACTTCATTCTGGCTTTATGGCTCCTTGATCAAAGGAACTAGCCCAAAGGCAAGCTGTCTCAAGGATCCAGATTTCATAAATGCCTCTGTCTTCCGATGGGCAGTGGCCTGTTATGTTTCTCTGGAGTTATTTCCCATAACGCTTGGCTCACCTCTTACCCTCTGAATTTTCTGTTTCAGAAAGGTAGGGGGGATCATGTGTAGGGATGTCTCCTATAGTACTTAAGAAGGCAGGGTGTGGAAGCAGGGCTTTGCCTAGACATGAGAAACAATTGTTATGAAAGTGTAATCAGTGGTCATGGAAAACTGAGAACTGATTCTGCGTCCGATTCTTCTTTTTTAAAGGTTGATTTGCTCTTATGCTTCAAGTTAATGAGGTTCAGATCATCCAGGCAACACCAGGGAATGATGCTTCAGGGACATGTTATAATGAAGGTGAACATTTTTATGAGACTTCACCTTCTAGTTCATTCATTCCTTTCACTCTGCACCTTTATGCCATTTGAAATAACAATTTAGACAGGCTGTGAGAGCCCTACCCCCATTAGTGCCTGTTCACTTTAAAGGCACTATTGTAGCCAGATGCCAGCTTCCGAGGTTATTTGAGAATAGAATCTTCCTTGACAGGAGGGATCCCAATTCAAAGAGTTAAGGTGATTTTTTTCTTTACTCTGAGTAAACCAACTTATAAATAGTGCTCTTGATATCTTTTTAGAGAGAAAGAGGATAGACAGAAATCCAATTTTCAGCCTTCTTTGACACAAACCTTCTTATAGCCCATGGTCAACATCTATAAATTTCTCATTATTGACCTGGCTTTAGGGTAGTCCTTGAGTAGTTTATGGAGGTTATATAATTGTGGAAGTTTATTTCACAGTATATTGGAGCTGGGATGGACTTTGGAGAACATTTACTACAACCCCGTCTTCTCAAGGATTTCTAAACTGAGACCCAGAGAGGTCTGTTAAACGACGCAAGTGGATCCTGGAGAGACAGTGAACCCACATCTCCTAACTCATAGTCACATGCTGCAAAGGATTCAAGGAACAACTGTAGAACATTGTGACTTCCAGCACTCACTGAAGTGAACTAAAACTTTAAAAATATGTAGCTTAACTCACTGGTAAAATAAAATGTGATTTACAAATAAGAAAAAGTTAAGCCTCAGAATTTATGGGCATTTTTGGCAATGATACCATCCAGAAAGTTCCATCTATATTTGGGATTTCAAAGCCATGTCACGAAAGAAAGAGGGATATTCAGAATGATGAACTTTGCAGAGTGGTCTGAGTTAAAGTTTATCAATTTTTCTTTGCTTTTTTGTCATCTTGGGCTGCTTTAGAATAAATAAACATACTTTAAAGGACATATAGGAACTAATTTTTAATCTTTATATTTTCAGGTAACATAAAGAAGTCTCTATGACTAAATATTATAAATAAAAATGAAATGATCATTTTTTAGAAAATGAAAAAAAGTCTGTGCCAGAATTCAGTTTGGTTTCAATAAAGGCCCAGTTCAGAGTACAGTAGTTCTACAGAGATGAATTTCACGTGACTTGAATAACGACTTTATCTCATGTCACAAAAGTATTTCAAGCACTCCCTGAATGGGCCATTTCTTTAATGAGTAAATCTTAAAATTATAGCAGCACAGTGTTGTTGTGCATACAAGAGTTGAAAATATTAAGAATTGAATGCTTTTTCAGTGTTTTCATTCAAAGGTTTTTTGTGAGGTTGTTTTTTTTTTTGGATAAAACAAATAATCATCCTAGACAAATTCACAGAATTTTTTTTTTGTAAAAAAAGGTTTCAATCTGATTTCACAATGCTTTAGTGGGGGGAAAATCAGCTTAACAAGTTACCTTTAAAATTCAGTTGCCAAGGCAACAAACATAGCTCTCTGTATATTGCCTTTTTTAACATCATTTTTATAAATTTAGTTACTGGAACATCAAAGGCACATATTAAATATAGCCACTTTGCTTTCAACTAGTTTCAGATCCTTTTCTAAACCAATTGATTGTCTTTCCATTTAATAATCCAGCATCTGAATTGCTAGAATATACTGACACTCACTATAAGCCACAAACACATATAATACTTCAGATCAGAAAAGTGGTTTGTGATTTTTTTTTTGTGAAGGCCGTAACTCTATAAAGGAAGCAGTAGGTCAGTACTACCACCCCCACTTTATATATGAGGAGACAGAGTCAAAGAAAAGATAACTGAAATCGCATACCATAGTATGTCAGTATCGGAGCTAGGATTAGAATTCTTAGCCTCAGGAGGTCAGACCACCACCTTAATTAATGCCTGAGTCATGTTATATAAACCCTATGATGTGTGAAAAGGAAGAATGCTTTCCCTTGAGAAAGTGGGAACAAAATACGGGGCCCATCCCTTACCACTGTGGGAGCCTGAGTGTCTGGCCCACCATACATGCTTATTAATGAACATTCAGGGTTATTCGATGAAGAGAAGAGTGAAGAGGTGGTACCTGCACATTTCACTCCCTGAGCAATGAGACCCCACATAAAGTTGGCACAGTATTCACACCAGTGTGGACCTCTGAACGTATGGACCTGAAAGAGAGTAGAGGAAGGGGGGAGGGAAGGGAAACACATACAGATGAGGAGGTTGTTTCACAGGCAAAACAGTTATGTTCATAAATGAGCCACGAAGGCCATGTGAAAGTTGAGAAAAATGGTTGCATACAGTAAAACCTCAATTAACTGGAACCCAACTCCCCAGAATCTTGCTTAAGAGAGGCACTGCAACAAAACAACTCAATGCCAAGGATTTGATCAGAAAAGGCATTTTCTGAAAAATTTCAATTTTCAAGCAATATTTGGGGCTTGGAAAAGACTCAGTCCCTTCTGACATTTCCTTAAGCTACAATGATGTTAATGAACACTGATGCTTAGGATAATGGTAAATGCTTGTTGACTGATCTCAAGGCATGATCATCAAAGGGTCAACCATGTTGACTATACTATACAAGAAAGAGAGCTCTCATGTTCTAGAAAGATTTTTAACACCATAGGTGGTAGTGGTGGTGGTGGTTTTTGTTTTTAATGGAGTTTTGGGTTAATATTCAGTTGACCAAAGAATATGATTAACCAGAATGTTTGTTCACTAAGTATTTGAGTTAATGAAGGTTTTACTGTATTTATTTATCCTTATGCCTGGAAAGGAAATGAACTCTGAGGGAGGGTGGAGAGCTAAATGCCAAAAATCCCAGCAGACATCTATATGTATGGAAAAGAGGAGTATAAATCAGGAGAATTCTTTCTAAGCACAAAATAATTTTTGTAAGAAAAGGAAAAATTCTGGTTGACAGAGAAGTGAAGGATAAAAAGTAAGGACATTTATTTTTCTGCTTTATCCCAGCTTATCCCAGCAATGGGATTTTTAACAGGAAAAAAAGAAAGCACTCAATTTAAGATTTCCAAGAAAGGCTAGAACAAAGTTGACTAGAAAGATACATAAGTAAGAAGTTCAAAGGAAAAGGAACATTTTTAGAGAGGTTAGTTTTTTTCTTACATCAAATTTGCCTGTGATAATTCTATAGGTATTTTCTGTAGCAGACAATAAATAGTAAGACCAAAATGTGAAAATTATACTTAGTTTAAAAGTATGGACATTTCCCCCAATAAAAATCTTTACCTAAATATCCTAGAGAAAAATAATGAAATTCAAAAAAAAAAAAGAAAAGAAAAATAATGAAATTCATAGTCAAGACTGCATTTTCTGAGCAGGTCCCATAAAGAGTCAACCAATGGATTTTTACGATACGTATGTCAGCATCCAATGGTATTGATACTGACAGCATCATATGTGCATACTGTGGGTGGCCTGAAAGATCAGTTCGTGACCTATGATCCTTTTTGTTCTCTCCACATGTGAAGGCTGTCATTGGACTCATGCCTTGGGGTATCATTTCGCAGACTTGTTATCAGTTCCATAATGCTGCATAGACTTTGAACTGCTGTGTGGTCCATAATTCCTTTTATGTCTTCTTGCAGATGAGATATAAGGACATAGTCCTGAGAAAACACAGAAGCTTTTGGAATGATTAAGGATGTTTTTAGACTGTGGGTTTATAAAAGGGTTGGATGGAATACAGGAAACATTTCTGGATGTCTTGAAAATTCCTCCAACAAAATAAAAAGCACACAAGTATCCTTACTCTGCAGTCATCTCGCTCTGTTGGGAATGAGATGCATAGGATGCTATTGTCACAGACATGACCTGTCACAGCATCATGGTTTAGCTTTAGGACTTTAGGGAATGTCCCTGTATAGCAAACTTTCTCAGAAGCCATCTCAGCACAGAAATGGGTAAAGAAAATTTCGTGTGTCTATGGTTTTGTTAGTATGGGTGCTTCCTGCATGGAGTCAGAAGGAAGCCCTTGTGACTCTTGTCCAACTTTCCTCCCCATACACCCAGAAATCCTTACAAACCAAAGGGTCTTAATTTGTGTGTGTGTGTGTGTGTGTGTGTGTGTGTGTGTGTGTGTGTAATAGACCTCATTGGCCTGAGTCATGGTGTCTAGATCCCAGTCTGGTGAAGCCCAAGGACCCCTGCTCAGAATAATGCTTTTAAATGTTTATAATAAGATCCATAGTATTATTTTAAAAACTTGTCATATTGAAACATAGTTATCACAATATTTAAAAAAAACAACACCAAATTCATGTGTCCCAGATTAAGAACCCTCGTTACAGAAGATCTATCTAATGGGTTGGGTGCTTTTGCATTTTCCTAATATCATAGCAGTACCAGCGCAGAATTCAGGCTGTGTATTCATTTACACTTACTCTTACTATGTGATTTATTCCCCTCCCTTTCTCATCATCTAATTCTGACTTTGATAAATTCTGGTACAGAATAACAATGTCTAGTAGCCTTATTCAGACACCTCCAATATATTTAGCGATCTTACCTTTATTCCTTTATACCGTTTTTCCTTTCCAGGCTGCATTCTTGACTCTCTGGAGTTTCTCTTCACCCAGAAAATTAATTTTACCCTGAGGCTGTTCCCATTGATCAGTGAGTGAGAACCTGTAGCCTCAAAGCCACATGTGGCCCTCTAGGTCCTCAAGTGCAGCCCTCTGACTGAATCCAAACTTCACAGAAGAAATGCCCTTCATAAAAGGATTTGTTCTGTAAAACTTGGACTCAGTTAAAAGGTGACACCCAAGGGCCTAGAAGGTCACAGGTAGCCCTGAGGCTGCAGGTTCCCCACCTTAGCCTCTGATTGTCTGATTCCTCCCCAAACCTCCATTTTAGGGGGACCCCTAGGCCATACATGGCTTCATTCCTCCACAGGCTGCACTCCTGACTTTTCTGGATTTTCTCTATCATGTCCCAGATTGGGACCCCAATGCCTGCTTTTCAAGTTTCTTTTATGTATTCTCTTCGCCATTAGAATATAAGCTCCTTGATGGCAGGAACTGTTTCCTTTGGCTTGTGTTTGAATGCCCAGCACTCAGCACAGTGCTTGATGGTAAAAAATGCTTCTTGACTCGATTTGTGCTTCCTTCTCTCCTCCCTCAAAACAGAAAAAGTTAAACATTCTCTGGTAAGATCAATATGTGTGTGTACACACACACACACACATATACATATAGTAGGAATTATATATATAGTAGAATATATATCAATATATCAATATATATATACTAGGAATTACTCGTGATCTATCTCTGCCACAGATGTGGTTGTCATAAATTCCCACTGGGTTTTTGTCTGGTTTTTTTTTGTTGTTATTTTTTTGCAAAATTTCATGATGATTATTGTTATAGGACTATTGGCCTAAAGAACCATTTGCCAGCCCTTGCTAGAAACAGAGAAGAGTAATAGTTGAAAGTTAGACAATGCTTTATGGCTAGTTTATACAGTATTTTTATTCATTTTCCTATCTGAAACTCACAATTGTGCGTGGTAGGTACTCCAGGGAGTATTAGCCTTAGTTTGAAAATGAGGAAGATGAGGTTAGAGATATTCAGTGACTTTTCCAAGGTCAAACATCGAGTAAGTTGTGAGATGCCACAGTAACCATTACAGGAAGTCTTCTAATCTTATTCTTCACAGTAGTAAAGAATGTGGTATCTTTGAAATCTTGTGACATCTTTTTTCTTAATCTTCTCAATGCTAAGGAAATGTTTATGTAACTCTCTTAGGAGAACCTATTTTCTCTGATTTTAAGATTCCAGGATACTAATCTGTGGAATCAATCTTTGGGGGATTACATTTTAAAAATTCGAGCTGTGGGGACATTTTTATAAAAGCATACAGAGCCATTTTGGTAGTGATAAAATTTTTGCCCTCTCTTTTAGATTATGTAACCAAACTCCCCAGGAAACTGTTCTAGAAATATGTTATCTAGTACTGGAAGCCTACAGACAGTTTATTTAAGGAACAGAATATTGCTTGCTTCTTTTGTGCATTCTTAATAGGTTATTTTCTCTGCATTGTGACCCCTGTTTCTCCAGGACACTTGCACAGGGGGGGTTAATAGTTTAAAGGAAATTAAAATAAGTGGAGCATCCATTCATTCCCAGCTCTAAAACCACGCCATGATCTTAAACCAGGAATTCTTAATCTGAGGTCCATGGACTTGTTATTAAATTATTTTGATAACTTTTAAAAAATACAATTGATTTTCTTTGTAATTTTTGTATTTTATTTTATGCATTTGGAAACATTATTCTGAGGAGGGGTCATAGGATTCACTAGATCATCACAGGGGCCCAGAGCACAGAAAATGTTAAGAACCCCTGTACTAAAGGAACATAAGCATACTGGATTGTTCTTTGCACTTTTTCTTAAATAAGTAATATATTTTAAAACTAAGACATCTATTTGGCAATCTGATACAGATTTGCCAATAGTTGCAAATGCCAATGATTGCAATCTCTTATGGCTTGGTGTTTTCCTTAAATGAGAAATAATTTAAAAAACTGAACACTGGCTCCAAATTAGGAAGTCCCTTTCTTTTCTGTATCACATTAAAATTAGAGAGAGAACCCCCCCCCCCCGACTAATCCCATTAAAGGACAAAGTAGCATATACAGAAGTGTTCGCTAAGATTTAGAAATTATTTCTTTTTCATTTAAAATATTTGGAGTGATAATGCAATGAGATGTAGTATAGAATACTGGCTAGTTAGATAGTCAGCCTTGGAACCAGGAAGCCAGAGGTTCAAGTACTGTCTCTGATGCACCTCTCACAACACTCTCTCTCTCCCTCTCCCTCTCTCTCCCTCTCTCTCTCTCTCTCTCTCTCTCTCTCTCTCTCTCTCTCTCTCCCTCTCCCTCTCTCCCTCTTTCCCTCTCTCTCCCCTTTGCAATCAGGGTTAAATGACTTGCCCTGAGTTACAAAGCTAATAAGTATCTCTGGTCAAATTTGAACTCAGGTCCTCCTGACTAGGGCTGGTGCTCTACCTACCTCTACAACTTACTTTTAACCTCTCAGTTGCCTTGGACAACTCTCTAAGACTATACATTGAAGAGGTACTGACCTGCACTACCTAAGAGAATCTTAATTCTACTTAATTCTACTTTCCACCTTCTGCATCCCAGCACTATCTATAAGACCAATGTCTCATACGTGCTGTTTTATGTCATTAGCTTTGTTTACACTACACAATTTTGATTTTAGAAATAAAAAAAAGAAAGAAACTCTTTGAATTGGTTATACAAGTTTGAAAATAACAACAACAGCAAAAATTCCCCAGCTCAGAATAATACTGATTGTATTTCTTCATTTTGCAGACTGGAAACATCCTAGAGCCTTAGGGCAGGAAGCTAGCACCTGCAAACAGTTTTGTGTTGATTTAACACTGCTATTGACTACAATATCCTATTTTGTATGTTTTAATTGCCCATCTCACCAAAAGATCTATTGTTAAAAACAAGATTCGCTGGTATTCACAATACTGTAACGGAATAGTGGAAGGATGAGACAGTCAGCCATCTATAACAAGCCCTGAGCTCATCAGGGCCTTGGGCCTGTCAACAAACAAGCCTTTTTACTTTACTTAGAATAACCTAAGCTGTCATTTAGAAATCATCTGAATGTTTAAATAGTATTATGAGCACAATTCAATGATCTCTATTTATCTGGCATCATTGGAGAATGAGCCAGTCCCTGAAAATGAAACTTCTACCATTAAGCTTTCCAACTTTGAATTCTATTCTCATCATTTTGAATGGAAGTATTTCTAAAACATACTTCCACATTTCTTTTTTTTTAATATGAAATTATTTTTGCTCTGCTTTTAAAAATTTTTTTATATTTATTCACTTTCATCTTAAATACGAAAAAGCAAAAAAAAGAACATTTCCATATACATAGCAGCACAAGATAAAAGAGGATTCGGTACAAAACCATGAATTTCCATCTCACACCGTTTACTTTAAAAAAAAAAACTGTCATTAATATTAGACCTCATTTTCAAAGCTACCCTGCTTTTCTGTGCTTCCTTCCAAGTTTGCAGCATTTCCCTGCTTTATGAAACAGTCGACTGAGCATAATTTATACTTTTGCTGATAACTCAGTTGTCTTGATGACCTCAAGTATTGTGTTGTGCTGTGATAGGGGGATGCCCTTAGAGGCAACTGGGTTGTTTGGTGGGTTTTTCTGCCCCTGCACTGAAATGATAATACACTGTTGCACATTTACATACACTTACACCTGTATGTGGTTTTACAGTTTATGGAGTACTTTTGTCATGTTATTTCATTTGAGTTTGGAGTTCCTTTGTCTACTTTAAAAAAAAGTTTTCTGTCTCCTCACAAGCTCCCAGTGGTAACGTCTTACCTCTATTACCTTGCCTATGTCCAGAGGCCCAGCATTGCCTCATCATCTTCTGATTTACCTTTTCTAATCCAGTGTAGATTGGCATCCATGGGTCCTTAAAACTATGTAAAATAGGAGTAAACAGGTTCTGAGTGAGGGCCTTTGGAGCTACTCTATAAATAAATTTTATGTTTAAACTTTAGCCCATAAACACTGTAGTACATATCTTCTAAGTCTCAATTAAAATCCTCCTTTTACAGGAAGCCTTCCCTAACCTCTCTTAATTCTGTGCTTTGCCTCTTTTGTTTACTCATTTAATTATTTCTTATTTATCCTGTATATAGCTTTCTCCATATGTGTGTGTGTGTGTGTGTGTATACACACACACATTAACATATAGTTTGTATGTTGTCTTTCCTGTTAGATTGTAAGCTTCTTGAGGGGAGGGACTGTCTTTTGCCTCTTTCTGTATCTTTTGCACAATGCCTGCCATGTGGAAGGTGCTTGATAAATGTTTATTGAATTGAATTACATAGAAGAAAATTTCTTTTGGGTTCTTGATTCCCTTCTAGATGGTAAAACCTTCTGGGTTAGAGATTTCCAGGTATTTAAATGATTCAAGTTTAGTTAATATATTAATATAGGAGAAACATACAATCTGAAGTTTCCCTTTGAGATATAATACTCAACCACCACCGCTAAATCCCTTCTGCCTCTGCCCATTGGCCCAAGACGAAGAACTGAGAGGCTCACTCCTCCCAGGAAGAAGGGGAGGCTATACATTCATTCCCATTTATGTTAATACAGTTCCTCTTTGGGATTATTAAGAAAAATCACTCTAGTAACTTAGAAATAAAGAATTCCTCTGGGATGAGAGGATGCTTTAATTATGATATCCTGTAAAAGAGCCACCACTTCGAAGTGATCTTATTTCTACACATCTCTGAGACAGGCAAGTCATGATTTAAACATGAATCTTGACCAGGGTCTTTCCAAAGCTCCTCTGCTTTCCTCTGGCATATTTCAGCTAATGTAAAAGACAAAGGAAAGGTTATAAGTTACATAATAATGACCAAGAGGCATGAGCAAGCCAGACTTCAAATTCACTTTCCTTTCCCAAAGGGGATTTAAGTTTCTCCACATAAATAGGAGATTTGTAGTTTTAAGGAAGGAATTTTCATCTTTACCACACTGCTAAACACTACATGAAAATTACCCTCACACCCAGAAGGCAGTAAGCCCTAGAAAACACCAAGAGAGAACCCTGAGGATTAATTCAAATATAAAAAGTTCTCTTCATCAGAGAAATGTCATAGAGTTTTGTAGAACAACACTCTGAAAGTTGAAAAGGACAAGACAATTGGGCATACAAGCACAATCCTTGGTATAGTGTGACCAAGCAACAGTGTCTCTTCTAGGGAGTTATCCATGTAAAAGCTAACACCACAATTAGACATGGCAGCACACAAAATGACCAGACAGACCTGCTAATAGCCCTAGGGTCTAGTCTTGTCTGCTACAGATGCTGATAAGAAGGACCTGAAGGTTCTGGGTGGCTTATACACTGGTCTCATCTGTCCCAGTTGACCACAGAGAGGGTTAAAACTGTCAGAAGCAATATCTGTGTCACCTAATAGAACCACAGAGGAATCAGGACAGAATCTAATATCTCTCCCTTCTAAAAAGGCAGATCAATCTTACGGTGCTTCCACGTGAGCAATAAAAACGACTGATAATAAGGAGCATTTATACAGTAATTTAAGGTTTGCAAAACTGTTTCCAAGTCCTATCTCATTTGAAATGCTCTGCATGTATAGCCACATCCACTATAAAAATCTGCCATAATATAAACAGTTATAAATTTGAAATCCCCAAATCAGAAAACAGGAATATCAGGGTTCTCATAGCAACCTTTTCTTTTTGGCTCAGGCCTCATTCCACATATTATATCATAAACAAGGCAAAAAAAGATATAACCAGTAATTAAGAATGCTTCCCATTCAAAACTGTTTATTTAAACTGTTATTACAGAGTCCTTAACTTCAATTTTTAATACTCTTTATATAAATGAAAGTTATTCATAATCACTTTATTTTTCATGGGAGATGCAGGGAAACATCTTTAGAAGAATCATAGATTTAGAGTTGGAAAGGGTCTCAGAGATAATCTAGTCCCCTCATTTAACAGATGAGAAAACTGAGTCTCAGGAATGGTTAAGCAGCTTGTCCAAAATTCTCCAAAGAGGTATTAGCGTCAGGGTTCGATTCCAGACTCTGACTTCAGAGGCAACACATTTTTTTAAACAGTACCATACTCCCTATTCCTTAACAGTGATGGCCAGTAAAGAGCTTTGAGTATAATTTGGGATGTGTATATGTATACATACATGTACATATATACATACATGTATGTGTGTGCATATATATTTTAGGGCATATTTGGAGTATTTTCACCAAGATGGTGAATTAGTAAATTCCATCAAGTTAGTAGTTAAACAATTCTTAAGAAAAGGTCCCATTCTGTATCAAATGCACCCTTTTCCCATTTACTGTTATGAAGAGCTAGCTGAAACATGAGTGGCTTTTTAATAAGTTTGAATGTGCTTGTTGTTCAGTAGTAAATTTCTATGCCCTCTTTATAGAAAAGTAAACTGGAATGCTGAATGAGGAAAGGATATTAAACTAATCTAAGTCATTATTACTAGTTTTTCTAAGATAAACAGTCAGCAATTCTAACATTTTCAGGTCTTGGTGTTTACTTAGCTTGGCCCCATCTCTTTAATGAATTAATTGTATAACCTTGGGCCAACAAGTCAACTTGGCATGATAGAAAGAGAGCTAGTCTTGGCTTTCGGAAGACGTAGACTCAAGTCTCTTTTCTAACACATTATAGTTGTATGACCTTGGGAAAGTCACTTAACCCCTTATTTAGTTTAGCTTTTAAAACTGTGATTGCAGAGCAAGATGATCTGCATTGGTAGCTCCCTACAGCAATGAAATAATTGGTCCTTTGGGGGAGGAGAACCTCAAAATCTTGGACAAGTCACTTTATATGCATATATATTTTAGGGCATATCTGAGTATTTTCACCAAGATGGTGAACTGGTAAATTACATCAAGTTAGTAGTTAAACAATTCTTAAGAAAAGGTCCCATTCCATATCAAATGTACCCTTTTCCCATTTACTATTATGAAGAGCTAGCTGAAAACCCTCAGTTTCCTCATATGTAAAATGAAGGAGTTGTACAAGATGGTCTCCAGGGTTACTTCCAGCTCTCAACTTCTATGAGGTCCTTTTAAACATGGTGCCATATGAAAAAAATATTGTTAATACACTTTCTTCTATTGATGATAGCATCCTCACTGCATATCAAAGAGGAGAATTTATTTCCAGTCACTGAGACTCTCTGGATTTCAGTTTCCTCATCTACAAGTTGAAGGAATCCAATAAGATGACCTCTCCCTCTAAATCCAGCGATCATACAGACTCCTCTGAAATGTGGCTAAAACTATTCTGACAGATCTAGGGGAGAAGGAACAGCCTTCATCTGTAAGGCCTACGAAAATATAAAACTGAACAGACACTGAGGATTTTAAGAAGACTGACTTTTTTCCAAATTAAACTATTTGCTTCAGAAATCAACTTTAAGACCAATCAATCAGTAAGCATTTATTAAATGGCTAGTATGTTCCAGGCACTGTGCTGGACCCTAGGGATACAAAGAATGAAAGGACCTCACAGTCTAACAGAGAATCAGACAAATACAGATATAGGCATATAGAGAATAAACATAAAAAGGATAAAATACCTATACCACAGGCACATGTGCAGGGATGCCACTCGGTCAAGGGTAGAGCTCACACATACTCATGTTCAGGAGCTGATTTGTTACATGACCTTAGGTAAGTTGCTTCCTGACATCCCTACATCCCTACATCTCCAGTATTTAATATGGAGGCAGTAGGATAACAGGGTATTGGATTTGACTTTTTAAAAAAATCTTGGGTTCAAATCCCAGCTCTGCCACGTGTTACTCTGCCATGTGTGACTTTGGGTAAGTCACTTCCTCCCTCTAGGTCTCAGCTATAAAATTAGGGGCTCAGACTAACAGACCTCTAGGGTCCATTTATAGCTCGAAATGAATGATCCTCTGAAGGTATTTTGTTGATCAGTTTTCAATCTTCCTCCTACAGTTACTACAGGTAATTTTTTCTTGTTAACTTGTCACATAGCAATGGGTTTAGCATCCTTCAGCCATTCATCCTTGCCAGATTTCTGCCGGCAGGGCTGGGGTTGTAATGAGCATCATTTCCATTTGTGGTAGGAGGAGCTATCGGTGATGGATCTCTTTGGTCATTTAATGTCAAATAGGGATCATAAGCTAAGAGATAGGCTGGAGTAAGGACAGGTGGAAGCAATGTGGCCACGGAAAATGCAGATTACTTTGGCAGGCAGCAAGTACCCACAGGATAACTCTTGGGCATCATATGACCAAGTCAGAGTTATAGGCATTGATGGGCCCCACAGGAAGGTCTATATCCTCAAAACAATTTGTGCGTTCCTAAGCAGGAAGTACGGCAAGGTCAGTCAATAATGCATTGGCTTTTTCATTCCACCAGCTCACAGCGAGTGTTGTTGTTGCCATTTTGGTCATATCCAGCTCTTCATGACCCCATTTGGGGTTTTCTTGGCGAAGATACCGGTGTGGTTTTCCATTTCCTTCTCTAGTTCATTTTACACATTGAGGAAACTGAGGTTAAGGGGGTTAAGTGATTTGCCTAGGGCCACAAAACTAATGTCTGAGGCCAGATTTGAATTTAGGTCTTCCTGACTGGAGGCCCAGCCCTCTATCCACTGCAGCATCAAGGTGCCCACACAGTGCACAAGGGAATAAGGATATATCTATATCCATATCTATACATTTAGAGAGAGACAGATAGACAGACAGAGACAGAGAGAGAGCATATATACACATATATATGAGAAATACTTTATTCAGTAGAGCAAAATACCATCTTAAAAACCTCTGAAAAGGCTAGTTTTAGATGAGTATATATGTTGCAAAATATATTTTAAAAAATACTTCACAGTTTAACAAAGAATTTAGAGCATACTGCTGTTTGGTCATCTCAACAAGCCTGTGAAAGAGGCAGGGGAGGTATTATCATCACCAATATAGAGATGAAAAAACTGAGAGGTCAGGAGACTTGTCTAAGGTCACACAGCAGAAACACATCAAGAACTGGAGTCTTCTGGCTTGGAATCCAGCTCGGTTTCCATTTTGCCACAGCTGCCCCATCTTTGAATACAAAGGGCAATGATGAAAATGACTGTGAGCCTCTGAGCTCGGTGCTCAGAAACAAGGGTACTGCTGTGTAGTATTTGGTGACAGTTCTTTACACAACACATGAAAAAGGCATCATCCGTGCCCTATTGACTTATCAAAACACAGAAAACAAGCAAGCAGCCGAAGGGGCGATGAGATACCTCAGAGGTGTGAGACGTGCTGGGCTCGCTTTGTTCTCTCTCTCCTTTTTTCCTTTCCTGGTTTCTCCAGTTAGTCATGAGGGTGGAAAAGGACCTGGGAGATCACTTAGTCTGACCATCGCACTTTATATATATGGGGAAATTGAGACCTAGGAAGATGAGGCTAATTGACTCAAGTTTCACAGCTAGCTAGTGGCAGAGCTGGGAAGTTTAATCTAGACATCTTGACCCCTTCCCCCTATAGAACACTGTCTTGGTAAGAATTTTAAGGAGGCAAGAGATAAGAGAAGGAAGCCTGACAAATTTATCACCAGCATGCAGTTTATGAGAAAAATGCACTGAACTTATTTTTTGAAGACTGGTACATCTCCAGGGGTCAGGCCCCAAACAGGGAAGAAACTTGTTCTTTCTAAACCATTCTCATTCATCCTGTTTAGTTTTTTCAGTAACTGCTCTTGGACCTTTCTCTATGTGGGCTTGCTTCTATAGACTCTACTGTGGTACAATGGAAACAGCAGATTTGCAGTCAAAAGACCCAGGTTCAAATCTTAGCTATGTAATTTTCTGCCTATGTGACCTTGGGCAAAATTCTTAACCTTCTGGGGCTCAGTTTTCTCAGCTGTAAAGTGAGGGTGTAAATGATCTCTAAGGGCCCTTCTCTTTTTTTTGTTTTTTGGAGGGCAATTGGGGTTAAATGACTTGCCCAAGGTCACATGGCTAGTTTTTGTGTCAAGTGTCTGGGGCAGGATTTGCCCTTCTAACTCTTAATCTATGGTTTCTATTCCCCCCACTTTGGAAAGTAATCTCTTTGGATGTAGGGAGGAAGCAATGAGACTCTATTTGTACCTTGTTCTTCTCTCTGCCTGGTTCAGTTTATAAAAAGGCATCAAAGATGTTAGGATAGGCACAAGAAATAGAGGGAGCCTGACAGAGAAACACAGCCTCAAGTTAACTTGAACAATAACTGATGGTAAGAAGGTATGACAACTATCTACAATACTTGGAGCAAATGCCTCATTAATGACATCCCAGACGTCACTCTTTATGTTAGAGAGCTGGCTCCTGGGGGTGCCAACATGTTGGGTTACATGCAAGAGACGTGCAGAGGGCTTGTAGAGCATTATCGACACAACAGGGATTTGAAAAGAGAGAGAAAAATTGAATTGTGGGTTACTCTTATACCTTCCATATTAGACAGAAAGGAAGACAAGCCCAATTGTCATTATTAAACCTATGAGGGGAAAAAGTATACACAGCTCCATGGAAAACAGGTGTGATGTTAACACCATTTTAAGTAATGCCGGCATAGAAGATTCAGCCCCAAATCCAAGAGCAAAGGCAGTCGGAATTCTATTGGGTTCTATTGATTTAATTTAAATCACTTTACAATTATGTTGGGTCCCAAACTTATTTGATTGTGCAGCCCTATCAGTAATACTTTTGAGCATGACCCTTTAATATATGTATAGTAATATATTAATCAAATATAATATATTATATATAATACTAATAATGTATACTCATAGTGACTTTTTATATATATATAACAATTATATCCTTACCCTATCGTATTTATTTCCCACCGGCTGCTCTGATTGGTCTGGACTCCTCGGACACCATGCTTTCCCCTGGGAGAAGCTCTTCACCAGAAATCTCCTCACCATGTGAAGGGCTTCAGCTTTGGCACTCAGCATCTCCTCAGCACCCGCAGATGCTCCTCCTCTTTGAATGGAGGCCTAGAGGGCCTTTTCAAATTCTTTTTGTGTACCTCCTTCCCTAATTGTTTTTTTTTTCTCTTATTTGTATCTGCAGGCTTAGCATCGTGTGCACATAGTAGGCACTAATAAATGTTTATTGACTATTATTAACTAATATGCTATGTATTTGTTAATGCATAATGGGGGGCAGCTAGGTGGCAGTGGATAGAGGGCCAAGCCTGGAGTCAGGAAGACCTGAGTTTCAATCTGGCCTCAGATACTTAATAGCTGTGTGACCTTGGGCAAGTCACTTAACCCTGTTTGCCTCAGTTTCCCCATCTGTAAAATGAGCTGGAGAAAGAGATGGCAAACCACTCCAGTATCTTTGTCAGGAGAACCTCAAATGGGGTCACAAAGAGTCAGACACAACCAAAATGATTGAACAGATACAAATATACATTATGTACATTATAAAATGTGTTAAAAATAGACATTTTAAAAGGACAAGACAGAGGTAAAATAAACAATTATTTAGAGAATAATTTTTATTTTATTTATTAATCCAAATTTTTTTGCTAATAAAAATAATTTTACTAATTGCTGTCAGATCTGATTAGATTGTCATTGCTTTTACCTCGTAATGTGGCCAATAAAGACCTTGGTATGAGGGTAGAAACGGAGCTCTGCCATTTTCATTGTTTACTTGTGCTTACATTATTTATTAGCATTATCTACAACTCACCATTTCTTTACAAGAATCTTTGGGGCAGGTAGGTGGTGCAGTGAATAGAGGACAGGCACTGGAGTCAGGAGGACCTGAGTTCAAATTTGACCTCAGGCACTTAACATTTACTAGCTGTGTGACCTTGGGCAAGTACTCAACCCCAATTACCCTGACTTCCCCCCTCCAAAAAGACAAAAGAAGAGGATCTTTTGAAGTTATTTATCTATTTTATGAGGGTTAATTTGGTTAAAACTAGATAATATATTTTATAAATCCACTTAATTGGGTACATGCAAATTGTAAGATGTTGCAAGCAAATGAATACAGGGGATCTCTCATCAAACTCTTCACTTTGTGGAGCTCCATGTACCATCCATGACATATGACCATCTGACATATGGACTGAGTGAGGGTCCCAGTGTCAATCCATATATTAAATATTAGTGAAGCTTACTCTCTTTTTTATTTCATAGAATCACAGAATTTGAGACTTGGAAATAATGTCAGCAGCTATCTCACTTCAATCCTTATATCAAAGGAATCCCCACAATAATATAGCCAACACATGGTCATCTGGTGCCTGCTTGAAGACCTCTAGGGATGGGGAACCCCTTTTAAGATAAAAATGAGTGTAAATATACAGTCTGATACTTTCTTCTCGAATGCCAGTAGTTTATCTTGCCTGCTCCCTGGGATGCAAGCACTGCACTTTGGAAACCACTGTGTTGGGGGTCAGGCGCCAGGTAATGCTTTTCCCAGTTGGCTCCTTTTCTGACACTAATTTTGTCAAAGAGGCCCTTTGAATTTATAATGCTTCAGGAGGATAAAATTAGTTAAGAGAAACTGACTCAGTAAACAGTTGATTATTCAATAATGTTATGCAATAGTTGTCTGCCAGAAAGCAGACATAGGTCATTGGGTGGGTACTTGTCTCAAAGAGAGTAAAAATGAAGGGTATTTTGCTTTCCTAGCAATTTTTGTGCCTCGGGCAAGGACTACAAAATGCACCCAGGCAAAGAGGGCCTCAGCTTTTGGGGGAAGTGGTGGAGAAGGTTATATAACAGCATAAACCCTCTTCTGGAACGATCACTCTAAGGGAGAGGTGCTGAGTGGACTGGGGAAGAACTTAGCCCAGCCCACATCTGGTGGCTTCCTATCTGAACCAATTTTTCTTGTTCACTGAAGGCTAAGCTCTGTTGTTCCCATCCTTCTAAAGACTACACCCACGTGTTCCTCATTGGGATTGTTGGGACTACTAACGTCATATTGTCTAAATTCAGGACCCTTTAAGCTTTGTACACTACGACAATGGTTGCCCTGATCTTGTTATTTCTCTGAATGTTCAACTGAGCTAGCCATAATACTGTTTTTTGGTACTTCTTGTATACACACCACATCTTCTACTGTATGGGAAGCTTTTTTTTTTCCTTTTGGGTGTTAAGGGAGAAACTATGTCTTATCAATCTTTGTATCTTCTGAGATATATATATATATATATATATATATATATACACACACACATATATATATATGTATATATATATATGACAGTGCCTTATATATACTGAATGCTCAATAAATCCAAGTGAATGGATAGGGAAAAATGTCAGGGAAATTATGAATCACCTTTGTTAACTCAGATTGGGCCCATAAATTCGGGAGAAATTTTTCTGCATTGAAATGCTATGATTTCCCTTAAAAAAGATTAAGTTTCCCACAGTCACCCAGACAGAAAGTGTCAGATGCTCACCAGTGATTCATTCCTGAAGGATCTCAGCCAATAGCTTCCACGGGGCTTAAACCCACACACTAAAACCGCACAGTAACAAAGGCAAGAACACGGACGGCGCTGTTCTTACAGGCCAAAGAATTTTGGGGAAAAAAAATGACCATGAAAACATATTCCTTCTCCAGATACTTCAAGCTGACAAGCATTTATTAAGCACTTACTGTGTGCAAGAATGATGATATATTAGAAAAACAGCACGGAAGGAATCTAAAACACATGATCTCCAAAACAGTTCTGTTGGGAGAAAACATTTTTGGAACCTGGGTGGGGGTGGAAAGGGTGGGAAGCAGCATATTGAGAGCCGCTTAGGCACTGAAGGTCAGAGTCTAGGCAAACTTTGTAAAAACAATACATTAGGGATTTCCAGGGAATGAATTATGACATACAGAACTCTGAAACCTACAGGTTTTAATTTTAATTTTAATTTTTTGGTTAAAACTAGATAAAAAACTAGATGAGGAAACCGAGGAAAACAGGATTAAATGACTTGTTCAGGGTCACACAGCTAGTAAGTGTTTTGAGGTTAGACTTGAACTCAGGTCCTCCTGACTCCAGGTCTAGCACTCCATCACTGTGCCACCCAGCTGCCCCTTGGTAATCTTAATGGTCTTAAGTGAATTTCAGGAAAATGCTATAATAAGCTAACTAGTTCTTCAGCTCCTCAGCACTGTGACCTGAATTCTGGTTCTGACACTTACTGGTCATGTGTCTATGGGCTTTTGGAGCTTTGGTTTCCTTATCTGTAAAATGGGGATATAACACTTGTAATCCCCAGAAATGCTCCTGTGGCTAAAAGGCTTTGCAAATGTTTAAAGTAATAGAGAAATGCAAACTCTGATTATTCGGGTCAATATTGCAGGTTAGAAAGGGTTAAAAAGTAAAATACGTTTAATTGATTCAGTATATGTATATGTATATACATATCTCTATACATCTTGATTCCTCCAAGAGAATGGATGCTCCTTAAAGGCAGGGATTATTTTTTCTTTTTGCACTTTTAATACCAGACACAGTTTGGCATTCAGCGGATGCTCACAAAATGCCTGTTTAATTGGATGGAGAGCAGCAGAGTTCAGAGTCTAAATACATGTCTACATGTCCGCACATCTATGTATATATCATGTACCTAGGTGTATTATATGTATACATGCTTATGTGTATGTCCCCCCCCACACACATAATACACATATATGTGTATGTACAGGCATGTGTGTATATATAGATTGTGTATATGTATGTATATCTGTATAGACACACACGGCAGCTAGATGGCTCAGTGGACAGAGTACTAGACCTGGAGTCTGAGTTTAAAGCTGGCCTCAGATGCTCATTAGCTGTGTGACCCTGAGCAAGTCACTTAACTTTGTTTGCCTTAGTTTACCCATTTGTAAAATGAGCTGGAGAAGGAAATTACAAACCACTCCAGGATCTTTGCCAAGAAAACTCCAAATGGGGTCACAGAGTAAAAAATGACTGAAATGACCAAGCAACACATATGTGTGTATGTGTGTGTAGACATGTGAAGATACAGATACAGACACACACGCATACGTAGAAACACACAAAAATCTATCCATCTACTACTATCTATACGAACTCAGAGGTACCAGAACTTCAGACAGATCTGGAAGGGGATAAAAAAGGAAGCATTTTTTGTTTTGTTGTTAATACATCTTCTGCCTTTTTACACGCTAAGGGGTTTATCAGATTTTATTCCTTATTTTCCGTTTGTTTTGCTTGATGGTTCTTAAGTGCATAAACTTAAAAATTAAAAAAAAAAAGAAAAACTGAGAACGGGCCACGTTACAGAAGAAAGGTCATAGGAATGAGACGCAGGCACAGAGGACAAACCCTCACGGCCCTCACTGCATTTCTAGGGCAGCCGATGGTACCATGATAGAGCTCCAGGCCTGGAGTCAGGAAGACCCGAGTTTAAATCCAACCTCAGACACTTACTAGTTGTGTGACCCTGGGCAAGTCACTTAACTTCTGTTTGCCTTAGTTTTCTCATCTGTAAAATAGGGGTACCTACCTTCCAAGAATGTTGTGAGAAGCAAATGAGATAATAATTTCAAAACATTTAGCATGGCACCTGGTACACAGTAGGCACTTTATAAAAGTTAGCTATTATTATATTTTTATTATTTTGCCTTTTTTTTTGGAGGGAGGAGGACAGGGCAATTGGGGTTAAGTGATTTGCCCAAGGTCACATGGCTAGTTTTTGTGTTAAGTGTGTGAGGCCAGATTTGAACTCAGGTCCTCCTGACTCCACAGCCGGTGCTCTATTCACTGCACCACCTAGCCTCCCCTTTCTTCTTCTTCTTCTTCTTCTTCTTCTTCTTCTTCTTCTTTCTTCTTCTTCTTCTT
>CM053582.1:296878872-296899998 GCA_028627135.1 Pseudochirops cupreus | reverse complement strand
GCTTCTTCAGTCCTCCAGCACTTCAGCTGGCCCTAGGACCCAGAAGGAATATTGGTCTTCCAGGTAGCCTTCCAGGCAAGCCCTCTCAGCCTTCCAGGTGGCCTTCACCAGATTCTGGACTCAGGAAAACTCCATCTCAGTTCTCAGTCAGTTCTCAGCTTCCAGGTGCTGGGAGAGAAACTCTCTCTCTCTCTCTCTCTCTCTCTCTCTCTCTCTCTCTCTCTCTCAGCCAGCTTCAATCTCCATGATTCTTCCTTCACCCAGAGCAATGTTCCAATTCTGTCCCTCTGTCTCTGGAATTCTTGCTTATGTACACACCTCAGCCAATCCCCTTCTTCCACATCAACAGGGGCTCAGCCAATCCCCTTCTTCCACATCAACAGGGGAGTTCATGCCTTCTCAACAGTGGGACAGAGTTTGCACCTTCTACACTCAACCCCAAGGTACTAAGTGCTAAGTATCTGCTGAACTGATTACTATTACACTATAACATTCCTAGGAGTTTTCTTTTTGGGATTTTTTTCAAGAAGTGATTGGTGAATTCTTTCAAGTTCTATTTTGCCCGCTGGTTCTAAAATATCAGGGCAATTTTCCTTGAGAATTTCTTGAAGGATGCTTTCTAGGTTCTTCTTCTGATCATGGCTTTCAGGCAGTCCAATAATTTTTAAATTGTCTCTCCTGGATCTATTTTCCAGGCCAGTGGTCTTTTCAAGGAGATATTTCACATTGCCTTCTACTTCTTCACTGGTTTGGATCTGTTTAATAATATCTTGATTTCTCGTAAAGTCATTTGCTTCCATTTGCTCCACTCCAATTCTGAAGGAATTATTCTCTTCAGAAAGATTTTGAGATTCTTTTTTCCGTCTGGCAGACTCGACTCCTTAAAGCATTCTTCTCCTCATTGGGGCTCCCTTGCCACTTGGGTTAGTTTATTTTTTGAGGTGTTATTTTCTTCAGTCAGGTTGTCGACACTCTTCATGATTTTCCTGCATCACCCCCATTTCTCTTCCCAATTTTTCCTCCACCTCTCCCATTTGGTTTTCAAAATCCTTCTTAAGCTGTTCTATGGCTTGCTACCAGTCTACATTTTTCTTGGAAGCTTTTGGTGTGAGAGTTCTGACTGTGTTGTCTTCCTCCTGTTCCATGCTTTGGTCCTTTTTGTTCCCAAAAAAGGAATCTAAAGTTTCATTGCTGGGCTTGCTTTGCTTCCTTTGCCTACTCATGTTGCCAGGCAATTACTTGACTTATAGGTTCAGTAGAACTCTGCTTCCAGAGGGGAAAGCTTTGTCCCAAATCACTGGGGTTTTCACAGCTGCCTGAGCTATCAGGAGGCTGTGGTCTCTGCAGACCCCATCATCTTTGGCTCACTGTTCATGTACCTCAGGACCACCAACCAAGACCGCGATGCCAATCCAGGCAGCTCAAGGCAAGAGCACTTAGCCTCTGAATGATCACTTGGCCCCCCTGCAATCTGCAGGATGCCAGCTCTGAAGCAGCCACATGGAGGCTGCTGCAGTGCTGCACTTCAGCCGCTTTAGCCCTGGGGCAGTCCCCTGAATTTATCCGAGTTCCACTGACTTTTTACTTAGTCCTTGTTTCTTATGGGTTGGTAAATCTGGAAAACGCCATAGCTGCCAGTGATTCGTGCTCCAGCCACGGCTTGTTCTGGAGGCCCTAGGGCTCCAGACAAGGGTTCATGCGGTGCTGGTCTGGGCTCCCAGTGTGCTGCAATGAACCCCTTCCTGTGTGCCTGCCAGGCTGCCTTCAGTGAGAGCTTTGACACTCTGTGAGTTCTGGAGCTTTAAAATTTGTTTAGAGTCATATTTTATAGGTATTTGAGGTGGTTCTGGTGAGAGCTGCTGAGTTTTGCTGCTCCTATGCTGCCCTCTTGAAATTATTGTTATTCTTGTTATTATTAGGATAAGGGAGATCTGAGCATGGTAGAGGGAGTCAGTAGGGAGGGGAGGCTGAAGAAGAATAAGAGAACAAAGGATGATTCTCAATCTAGCCCATCACCACCAGGCTGCGAAGCCTTGGAAAGACAGGATTCACATGGGGGGTGGAGGGGAAGGGCTGTCATTAATTTCTATGGTCAGCAGTGATAGAATCTCAGTGTCTTGAGAGATTATACATTTATTTCAATGGAGAGGTATGCTACTGAGAAGTTTTGAAGGCTATGTATTATTGTTTATACAGAGTAATGCTGTAACATACTCAAATACTTCCATACCAAAGGGATCTGTGATCTCATCAATTCAGGAATTCCTTCCAATGATGCAGATCACAAGCCATTCATTCTTGCCCATCTTGTGTAACTTTCATCCAGTCCTCCCAAAACTTCAGGACAGAGGGTTTCTTTACCCAATGGGCTAGAGGCTTTCTACCTTGTCTCTACCTTGTGAAGGCACCAGTGGGGGTACTCTGGCCATTAAAAAGAACCCCAAAGTTTGAGCATTGAGACAGAATTACAGTTTGGTAATATAAGTGGAAATTATTTTGCTGATTCCAAATATAAAATTTAAGTCTCTGTATCTAGACTTACAGTTTAGAGTGGAGTAAGAAAAAATTTGGGAAGTCTGACTTCACTAAGTCCTTAAATTCATCCAAGGTCTTAATCATTGGTGAAACAGGAGTAAGGAAGGATCTTATTGTGGTGTATGTCAGTGTACTACACAGAGTAGGAGCATGGTAGGATTCAGTTCTAGGTCCTCAACCTTATTTAAAGATAGAAGCAAGCCTGTCTGCCCATGAATCCCAATAAGCTGGCCAGCTGACATCCAATATAACCCCAAAGCAGCTGTTCTAAGATGAGAGCATCTCAAATTTCAGTCCAGAGACCACGTTCAGCCATTGACCAATAAAACTAGAAAACAAAAGTTTCATTGCCTGGGGTCGTCCATTTTGGATAGGTTGCCATTCTTGTCCCCAGGATGCATGTTTATTCACACTAGGTATCAGCGACAGGAGAGAGGCATGTGGGCCTTCACTTTCTCCTTTTATTTCTGCTGAATATCTCTGGCAATCAATGTGGCATCAACTACAGAAAGCAGTCTATGGAGCAACCTTTATGAAGTGCCTACTGTGTGCTAGGCACTTTTTTAGGTTTAAGCGACACAATCTCCACTCATAAAGAGCCTACCTAATAGGGAAGACTGTAAGGATGTATATAAAAGAACTAGATATACTTACACTGCTGTTTAGTAATTTTTAACTCTTTGTGACCCCTTTGGGGATTTTCTTGGCAAAGATATGGAGTAGTTTGCCATTTCCTTCTCCAGATCATTTTATAGACTGAGGCAGATAGGGTTAAGTGACTTGTTTGGTGTCACATAACTAGTAAGCGTCTGAGGCTGAATTTGAACTCAGGTCTTCCTAACTCCAGGCAGTGTCCTATTCACTGTGCCACCTAGTTGCCCTTACTGTTAGGTGGTAGGACGATACAAAATAAAAAAATGAATGGTCCCTTTCCTCAAGTAGCTGACAGAGAGGAGACAAAAAGGACACATCTGGGTACATGCAGAATAAATATGGGATGTCTCAAAATTCACTTCAATTTTAAGCTTTACAAACTTAAGCTGAGCTAAGACTCTGTGAAACCTTGTATAAAGAGAATAAGAAATACATGGTGGGGCAGTGTCTAGAGTGGTAGACTTGACACCAGGGAGATCCGAGTTCAAACCTTACTTCAGATACTGCTAGCTGAGCAGTGCTGGGTAAGTTAATTATAATCTCCAGGCCTCAGTTTCCTCATCCATCAAATGAAGAGGTTGTACTAGATGATCTATAAAGTTCCTTTCTGGGCAGCTAGGTCGTGCAGGGGATAGAATGCTGGACATGGAGTCAGGAAGGCTCATCTTCATGAGTTCAAATCCGGCCTCAGACGCTCACTAGCTGTGTGATCTTGGGCAAGTCACTTAACTCTGTTCGCCTCAGTTTCCTCATCTGTAAAATAAGCTGAAGAAGGAAATGGCTAACCACTAAAGTATCTTTGCCAAGAAAACAAACAACAAGAGTCCCTCTCAGCACTAAATCAATAATTCCATGAAATACAAATAAAAACAAAATTGTCCGACAGAAATTTAGAAGGAATCCCATCACCCAGTTGTCCACCACCAGTGAGCCAGGCCCACATGTGCATTCCCTCTCCCCTCAATAACCTTTCAGGTAAGTATTCTGGCCTGAAATCAAGTTTATTTAAACTCTAACTAGGTAACAGGAAGAATTTAACCCACCATTAGTGTAGAAAAGTGGAGCATGGGGAATGAAAGGGGAAAGAATTCAAAGGAGTGCTGCTTTTGAATTTTATGTCCCATTAGTATGAAAATTATTCATTAGTATGAAAATGACAACATTCTGATTACTTTTACCTCTGGTTTGCAGACTTGAGTTGAATTGCCACTACAAAAGAACATGTATATCACTTTGATCTTAATGGTTTTCTTTCCTTTTTAGTGATCTGCTCCATTGATTGATTGATTGAGTAATTTATTCAATAAGCATTTACTGAGTGCCTAAAATATCCCTGGCACTGTGTGCTTAAACAACTGAATCACTGCAACAGTCCTTTGATTGGTCCATGGGTAGTTTTCAATTTGAGAAAACTGAGATACAACAAATTTTTCCATAGTGGTATAGTCAATAGAAGACTGGTTTCAAAGCCAAGAAGACCTATGTTCCAGTCCTTTCTCTAACCCATCCTGGCCCTTACCTTCTTAGTGTTATAGGGAAACTTTAAATGCTGGGAAATATGCCAATCTGCATTCATGGAAAGAGTTCCTTGCCCAGGAATTCCCCAAAACAATAAAATTCCAGTGCCAGTTTTTATCCTTAGGCTATACTGGCTGTATTCATACCAATGATTAGTGGCATAATTAAGTGAATGGGAGTGGGAGACTCAAATACAGGCTACAATTTAGCACTCTAAGTAAGATTATCCTCCCAATTTGTCTTTTTAATTTCCAATGAAATCTCTTGCTTTCAATATCACCTCTCTTTTGAAATATGTCTTCTCCTCTCCAAAGACTGGTCCCTTGCATCAAGAAATAAGGAAAGGGCACACTGGTCACAAGTGGCCAGGTAGTAGGGGAGGCTGGGAACCAAGATGGCAGGAGTGAGGAGTGGAATGAAGCCTGGCTGGAGTCTTCCTGAAATAATGGGGCAGGATTTGCATCTCAGGTACTCTGACTTATCTCTTCTATGTGTTCATTATAGCCTAACTTGTACCCAGGTTATTTGTATCTGCATCCTATCTTCTCTACTGGACTGTAAGCTCTCTGTGGGCATGAACTGTGTTGTTTTTCATCTTGGTGTACTTATCATAGAATAAAGAATATAGTTGGTACTGAATTAAATTAAATTAAATTAAATTTTGTCTTATTGACTAAGAAACCCCAGTTATTCAGTTTGGGTAGTCAGCTCAGGTTCCTAGATGATCCTAAAATTAAGGGAATAGAAGGTCAGAGCTGACAGCTAGAGGCACAGTGCACAGAGCACCATGTCTAGAGTTGGAAAGATTCATTTTCCAGATACTTACTAGTTGTGTGACCTTGGGTAAGTCATTTAACTCTGCCTCAGTTTCCTCATCTCCAAAATGAGCTGGAGAAAGAAATGGTAAAAAACCACTCCAATATGTTTGCCAAGAAAACCCCAAATGGGGTCATGAAGAGTAGGACATGACTGAAAAAAGACCAAACAACAATAAAACGGTAAAAACCAGATGGCGCTAGAAAGACCTGAGTTCAGATTTTATCTCTGATGCTTAGTGTCACTATTACCTTGTACCAGTTGCTTAACTCCCCATGCCTCAGTTTCCTCAGCTGTAAAAAAGGGGGTTATACTAGATGGTTTCTGCAGTCTTTCTAACTCTAGAATTATAATCCTAAATCATTTGTAGTCAGATATTGTCCCCTGGCTCAAGTCTGCCCTCTGGGCTTTGTTCTAGGCTCCTGGCATGCCCTCCGCTGCACAGTTGTGTTTCTGCTTTAGTTTTAGTAGAGAGTTTTGGCTCCAAAACTCAGGACAAACATTAATAACAGCCCTTGGTGCTCCGTCCTGCCAACTTCAGTGAAAAAAATAGCAACCTCCAAGTGCCTGAGGACAGTGTTTTTCCTTTCCCTGGTTTCTCTTTAAGGTTCTTGCTCCCAGGAGATAATATCCTTCCCCTTCCCCTTCCCCTTCCCCTTGCTTTTTCTGAAAGAATAACACCATAGGAAAGCATAGCTAAAACCTTTCAAATACACCAGGTTTAGTATTCATGGAAAGGGGGAGCCCGCACTTCGAGGACTGACTTAACACTTCCTCCATGAAGCGAGGTTGTGCAGTGGATAGAACACAGGGCTTGGAGTCAGGAAGACCTGAGTTCAAATCTGATCCCAGATATGAGTACCTATGTGAACTTGGGCAAGTCGCTTAACCTTGTTTGCCTCAGTTTCCCTATCTGTAAAATGAGCTGGAGGAGGAAATGGCAAACCACTCTAGTATCTCTGCCAAGAAAACCCCAAATGGGGTCACAAAGAGGTAGACATGACTGAACCACCACCACCACCCCAACAATCTCCATGAAACCTGTTCTGATCCTTCCTTTTGAAAGTGATTCCTAAGCTCTGAACAATTATTCATTCTCCTCATGGCTTTTATAATAATCCTAACTGATACTGATCTAGAATGCTTTAATGTTTGCAAAGTCCCATTGCATAGGTCAGTTCACTTAACACCTTCATGACAGCTGGTATTGTTGGATGAAAAGTACAGTTATCCCTTCCACATCACCACATCATGGTTTTGATATATCATGGGTCTGCATATGAAATTAAATGGAAATTTTGGGGGAGTTTTGCAGAAGCTGCAGATGACATGCTAAGGCCAGCAGATGACACAGAAAAAATTTAGAAACTCAGAAATGCATAAAATATATGGATAGCATTGTATAATATTAATATATTTTATCTTTTAGTACCATGATAATTCAGTCTTCTCTGGTACAAAGGGAGGGCCAAAAAATTTGATGTGGCTTTTCCAGATTGCAAGGGGCCAGGGTGTCATGCCCCCAACCCTGGTAATGTGGAAGGAATAACTGTACTAGAGTTGGGAGTCAGGAGGCCTGGCCTCTGCTATTGACCAGCTAGGTGGCCATGAAGCAGTTGTTCCACCTCTCTGGGCCAAATTTTCTTCCTGTAAAATTAGGACAGTAATACTGGCACCTAGGAACATTCCTGGGTTGTTGTGAGGAGAACAGCCACTAACTACTCATGTTACCTTGGGCAAGGAAGTCACTTAAGGCTCTGGATCTCAATTTCCTATCTGTAAAGAAAGGAGGTCAGACTACATGACCTCTAAAGCTCCTTCTAGCTCTAAAATCTGTGCTCCGTGGTGTTTAAAATGGTATATAAATATGAGTAATAATAATTATTATTTCTACTTTCTGAAGCTACAGGATTGTGAAGTATTTTAAGGTCAAGGACTGTGTCTTAATCAGGATCCTGCTTCCCCAGGATGCCCCCAATGCTGTAGGTGCTCATGTCAAATGAACAGAACCTTACAGAAGTGGGTCTCACATGGCCCAAGGCAGTAAATGATATGATAAACTGCAGGCCAAGTTGCCAGAGGGGCATAATCTATAGAATGGTAACCTTCCAAAGAAGCCAGAGAAAGGTTATTCGAGAACAGCTTTAAGGGGCAGCTCTTCTGGGTATCTGTTAGGAGGGAGATTTCAGTGTGACACACAGAGGGCAGAGAAGCAGCCTGCTCTCTCCACTGGCCTGGGAATTGAGAGATCTTGGAATAGCTATGAATAGTTACAAAGCCTTATGGGCAGTGGAATTTTGGAGAATTCATGGGGGAAGAACCCAACCTCATCATCTCCCAGAATCAAAATGAGGTCTGTTATGTAATCATGCTCACAGAAACGATTTACTTTTCTCACCACCACATCCTCATATCTCCTACCCCCATTTAACTTTGGAAGCTTTAGAAAAAGTCACAAAAAGCAAAATACCAACTTTAGATGCAAGTTTGCTGATTGGAAATTTTAGTTGGCCTTAATGATATACCTCTGTATCAAAAATATTTGAGGAGTTAGGGCTAGGTGGCACAGTGGATAGAGAGCCAGGCCTAAAGTCAGGAAGACTCCTTTTCATGAGTTCAAATCCTGCCTCAGACACTTACTAGCTGTGTGTCCCTGGGCAGGTCACTTAACCCTGTTTGCCTCAGTTTCCTTATCTGTAAAATGAACTGGAGAAAGAAATGGCAAAGCGCTCTAGTATCTTTGTCAAGAAAACCCCAAATGGGGTCACAAAGAGTCAGATACAACTGAACAATAAGAACAGCTAAGATGAGATGGCTTCTAAGATCTCTCTCAGCTCAAAACGTAGGACTCCAAGATCCTCTGTGTAAACAATGCGTAAGGTGCTCTCGTGGATATAAAATGTGTTAAGATATGGTCTTTCTTCTTCAGAAGTTTGCAACTGTGTTCCCCAACCATTCCACCAGATTTTCCTGGATAACTCCTTATATCTTTTTTTTTCCTTTAATCTCTCCCCATATTTTTCAGGCTCCTGATTTCTAGGAAATTTCTGGGAACTCTCAGGAAATCTCTGTGTCTCTGGGAACCAGAGTATGGGTTCTATAAGGAACTGTCCCAGGGAGGGTTCTGAGGCTCAAATGAGATAACAGATGTAAAACACTCAGCAAACATTAAAACACTATGTAAATGCCAGTTATTATTACTGTTCTTGTGGCTCTGTTTATAGTCTCCCAACCTCCACTGTGGTGATGTCTCATTTCCCTGATCCTCTTAGTCTACTCCTGTAGAGCTCAAGCAGTGTTTACAGAAGAGTGGGAGTGGGGGAAGGGGTTGCTGATAACTGTTTAACAACTGGCTCTCTGGCGGAAAATATATGCACACATACTTTTTAAGCTTAATCTCATTAACACTTTCTTAACTTCGGACCATCAACAAAACAAGAAATCACGCCCTGATTTGTAGATTGACAATGGCTCTCCCATGCCAGTTAGAGCTGGTTCCAGCAACAGCCCTAGGTTGCTCCATTTTTTCTTTGTCGCCCTGATACAGTGACTTGAAAACAGTAAACACTTAATTATTGCTTGTGGCACTGAACTTAATTTGGGGAAACAGACCTCTCCTGGATGCCAGAAAAAGGTAAAGAAGGGTAATGGCAAAACAGCCTTCTCAGATTTCCTCCCTCTTGCTTTGCCCCTGCTCAGGACAATGCCAAGTATCCTCCTGCCTTGGTCCTACCCCTTTTTTATACAAGGTAATACTGGATAGCTTCTTGGTCTTTCCAGGGTAGGGGTTGGAGAGAATTAGATTGTAGAATAAATTACTTTTGTAGAGCCTATTCCAATGTAATCAAGGTAGATATTTTGAGATCTGAAAGAGTGAAACAAACTTTGTAAAATCTAGGGATATATAGTAACTATTTCTTCCTTTATGTATGTGATAAAAATTTATGACACCAAGTTTACCACCATTTTAAAGTAGTAGTAGTAGTAGTAGTAGTATAGTAGCAGTAGTAGTAGTATAGTAGTAGTAATAGTAGCATAGTAGTAGTAGTAGTAGTAGCAGCAGTAGTAGCAGTAGTAGGAGTAGGAGTAGTAGTAGTAGTGGTAGTAGTAGTAGCAAAGCAGTAGCAGTAGTAGTAGAAGTATAGTAGTAGTAGTAGCAGCAGCAGCAGCAGTAGTAGTAGTAGTAGTAGTAGTAGTATAGTAGTAGTAGCAGCAGCAGTAGTAGTAGTAATGGTAGTAGTAGTACTAGCAGTAGTAGTAGCAGTAGTAGTAATAGTAGTAGCAGTAATAGTAAAGATCTCTCTCAGCTCAAAATGTAGGACTCTAAGATCCTGTGTGTAAACAATGTATAAGGTGCTCTTGTGGTTATAAAATATGTCTAACATATGGTCCTTGTTCTTCAGAAGTTTATAATTGTGCTCCCTAACTACTCCACAAGTTTTTTCTGGATGAAAGTTTGCAAAGCTCTTTAGAGCTGTATAAAGTACTTTCACAGATATTATCTCATTTCATCTTCAGAGCAACCCTGAGAGGCAGGTCTATTGTTATCATTTTAAAGATGAGGAAATTAAGGCTGAGTGAGAGGGAGTGCCTTGCTCAGGGTGGCACAAATAGAAAGTGTCCCAGGCAGTATTTGAACTTCCTGATTCTATGTCCATCACTTTATGGTTGTGCTCTGCATTGGTGGAGGTCAATCCCATACAAAACAAATTTCAGATTCTTTTAATATGGGAGACTAGAGAAGGACTTAATCATTTCTTTTTTTGTTTTTTGGGTTTTTGTTTTTGCTTTTTGGAGGGGGGAGGGCAAGGCAATTGGGGTTAAGTGACTTGCCCAAGGTCACACAGCTAGTTAAGTATTAAGTGTCTGAGGCCACATTTGAACTCAGGTCCTCCTGACTCCAGGGCCAGTGCTCTCTATTCACTGTGCCACCTAGCTGCCCCATACTCAATCATTTCTAATGCAGTTTTTCAAATTTGAAATGAAAGGGACCTTAGACATCATGAAGTCCCATATGTATTTGTGTGTGCATGTGTATATATATGTATATTTATATATGTACTGTGTGCACACATGGATATACACAGTACAGACATGTGTATAGATAGATGTATTTGTACTTATAAAAATACATATATGTATGTGTGTATATCTATATACCCTAAAAAGTAGACCTTCAGCTTCTGCTGGAAGATCTCTAATGACAGAGTTCACTTCTCTAGAGGCAGATCATTCTACTTTTGGGTAATTCCAAGTATTTTCCTTATATTGAGCAAAAATCTTTTTCTCTGAAACTTCTATTGTTTGTTCCTACTTTTCCCCACTAGAGACAAATGAAATCAATCTGATTCCTCCTCCACAAAACAACTCTCCAAATATCTAAAGACAATTCAGAATCCCTCTACATCTCCAGGCTAAATATCACCTGTTCCTTGCCAGAGATACTGTGGTTTCTTTTTTCCTCTGAGGACCGCTATATTTGCATACCAGGACTTTTGATGTCATTCTCATTCTCTGTCATAGAGCTGGTAATTGTATCTATTTTTTGACTTACTCATCATTCCGTATGTCATTATTAATTCTCCATTTAGGTCCGTGTCATTTGTTTATGTTGCCTGTGCTGATGTCTATTTTAGGGCATACTGATCTATTAAGTCTATTTCTGCTTTATAATACTTATTTGTAATATCTTTGGGCCATAACACAGATAAATCTTGACAATGGTTGCATTTGACTCGAGTTTTAGGAAAGGTATTGATAACTTGTAGCATGTCCCAAGAAGGGCAACCAATATGGTGAAGGAACTGGAGACCGTGGCTTAAAAAATTGGTTGCTATGTCACCTCATTAACCTCCTTCTCCATGATGACTGCTGCTTCCCTTTCTAAATGCTCATAAACCATTCCTTGGTCAGGAATCAAACTCAGGCTTGCTAGGTAATAGTTTATAGAATCTGCCTTCTTCCAATTTTCAAATATTATTACAATATTATTATTACTATCTCTAGTATGGTGGCATCTTCCACATTTCCCATAATTTTTCATAGATGATCTTAGCAATCACACATACAATATTTTTTTGGAGGGGGGAAGGCAGGGCAATTGGGGTTAAGTGACTTGCCCAAGGTCACACAGCTAGCAAGTGTCAAGTGTCTGAGGTTGGATTTGAACTCAGGTCCTCCTGACTCCAGAGTCTGTACACCATCTAGCTGTCCCTACAATCTTTTTTTTTTTTCCAGTCTAGGATCCTGTTTTTCTTGACCTGGCCATTTGAACATTTTCCGAATAGCTAGTTTCTCTCTCATCATTTCTTCATTTATCATCGTTTTCAATTCCCTCAAACCTTTTTTTGTTCTAAATTGGTTAGCTTCAAGATCTTCCATGGGAGAGAAAATAAGAAAAATTAGAGCTGCTTTCTCTCTGCTGTCTGTTACTATCAATCCATCCGCCATGACCAATGGCTCTATTTCCTCTTTCATCTTTATTTCACTCCCAGTATAGCAAAAAACCTGCCCTTGTTCCCGTCTTTTATACATGCCTTTTTACCATCTCACTTTGTTCAATGAGTTCTCTGTGTGTCTTCATCTGTATCTTTAGACAGTCCTCTGTCCCCTCTCCCACCCCCCAGTGGCATCATTTCACATACTCTCACACAGGAGGGTTTTCAGATGCCATTCAGTTCAATCTATACCTGAAAAGAAACATTCCCCAGCATCCCTCATGAGGAGTCATCCAAGCTGTTGGAAATCTCCAGTCTACTTTTGGATCACTTTGGTTGTCAGGAAGTTTTTCTTTATATTATGCTTGTACTTACTTCTTTCCAATTTCCATACAGTACCTCTAGTTCTGTCATCTAGAGCCAGGTAGAAAAATCTAATCCTAACCCCTCCTCCAGGATAGCCCATCAGATATTTGAAGATGGCCACCACATTCTTTTGAAGTCATTTCTTCTCCAAGGTAAGTATCCTCAGGGGCAGCTAGATAGCACAGTGGATAGAATGTTAGGCCTGGAGTCAGGAAGACTCATCTCCTTGAGTTCACATCTGGCCTCAGGTATTTACCAGCTGTGTGACCCTGGGCAAGTCACTTAATCCTGTTTGTCTCAGTTTCCTCATCTGTAAAATGGGCTGGAGAAGAAAATGGCAAACCAGTCCAGTATCTCTACTAAGAAAACCCCAAATAGGGTCACGAAGAGTTGGACATGAACTAAACAACAAGAAACATGCTCAGTTCCTTTGACCAATTCTTTTAAGCCATGATCTCCAGGTCCTTTACATCTTGGTTACCTTCCTCTGGACATACCTCATCAATGCCCTTCCTAAAACCAGAACTGAGCACAACAGTTCAAGTCTGGTCTGATCAGGGCAGAGCACAGCAGGTCAATCCAACTTTTCCACATTATTTTTTAAAATCAACAAATGCTTCTTTCGTTCTCCCTCACACTCACCCCTTTCACCCACTGAAAAGAGAGAAAGGAAGGAAGAGAGGAGGAAGAGAGGAAAGAAAGAAGAAAGGAAGGAAAGAAGGAAGGAAGGAAATAAAGGGAGGAAAGAGAGAATAAAAGAAGAAAGAAGAAAAGGAAGGAATTTAGGAAGAAAGCAAGGAATACAGACCCCCTGTATCACATAAACATAGTCAAGTAAAATATATTCCTACACAAAAATGCCTTTATTCTTCTGCATTTTAATCCGTTGTCTCTCTCTCTCAGGAGGTGAACAGCATCCTTCTTCATCAATCCTTTGAATTATGCTGGATCATTTGGTTGATCAGAGTTCTTAATTCTTTCAACACTGTTTTTATAATCTTGATGTTACAGCATAAATTGTTCTGGTTCTGCTAACTCAATTTTGCATCAGTTCAGACTTTTAATGATGTCATACCTCCCTTGTTGCTGTAGAAGTATCATTAAAGTATTTTAATGTATTTAAAGTATTTAAATTAAAATTATTTAATGTATTTAAAGTATTAAAGTATATTTAAAGTATCATTAAAAATTGATTCTCAGAAGCATCCCACCCTTCTTGAGTCAGCTTCCTATGCAGAAGTATAAACTATGGGAAATTATCCATTCTCTAAACTCTCTGAAATGTTCATTTATCAATGTTTACTCCCCAAATCCCCCAAATGCCTCCTAGTGTAAACTGTTCTAGTACACCCCTCTAACCATTTGCTCTTTTAGCACTGTTTGGAGTTGAGTTTATAATACTATGAGACTTTTGATGGAATATTCAAAACTCCAAATGTATGTTTTAGTCAAAGGTCCATGTTATAACTCTTGAGCGTTCTTTAAATAATGTGACACTAGAGATGTTCCACATAATGACAATTACGAGGAAATTCCTATGTTTTCCCTGGTTCTGAATCATTATGTAATTAGCAATAATCACATTATGATGTAGAATTCGTTCTTCATTACAGAGCCTCTCTGGCATCTGCATAATGTTTCTGCGTAGATAACAAGATCCAGCAGTGCATTATTATGATTAATAAATTTAAATGATACTATAACAACAAAATCTTATACACTATAAAATAAAATCCTGACTGCCCATAAGACCTGTATGTGATATATACTTAAATTAAAAGCATTTTCATACAAAGTTCTATGAAAATACAAAATAAGTTCCTTATAGTTTCAGCATTTATCATATGTAGCCAAAAATCGCATTCAAGCTGATGTCAGCATGAAAGATTTCAACCATTAAACCAATTTGTTTGAGGTTGTTATTTAATGTTATTATATACAACTGAACATCTGGCAATCTCCAACTTAACAGAGGTCAGTCATCGTATAAAAATAAAAACCAAGGCTGGCTTTTCAGATTTATGGTCCCCCTCTGACTACTTTTGACTGAGCTAGGAAGAATCCTAGGTAGCATAGTTATCCTAAACAGTGTGTGTTATGGACTGGCCTTGAGAAAAGTTGGATAAATAAGCCTTCTGAACATGGAAAGAGAAAAACTATGGACCAGACCAGTCCAAAAAACTGTTCATTTTCAATAGTAATTGGAAGCCTTTAGCAAATGAAAGTGTTAGGAGAACGTGATTGACTGGCATGAACAATAACATTTATGATTTTCAAACATATTTATGAAAAGCAAACCCATTTTCATTTACTGAAAGCAGTAATCACAGCATGAAAACCTAAGGCTTTACTTAAAGAAATAATTATTTGGGGGCATGTGCATAAGTATAATTCATAAGTTTGCTAACTGTTCTTCCCTGTTGTCAGAAATGGCACTGAAGTTTTGACATCAATCGATGTTGTTTGGGTTCTTTTTAGTTGTGTCTGACTCTTTGTAACCTCATTTGGGGTTTTCTTGGATAGATACTGGAGTGGTTGGCCATTTTCTTCTCTAATTCATTTTCACAGATGAGGAAACTGAGGCAAACAGCATTAAGTAACTTGCCCAGGGTCACACTGCTAGTAAATGTCTGAGGCCATATTTGAACTCAAGTCTTCCTGACTTGAGGTTCAGAGCCCTGTCCACTGCACCACCTACCTGCCCTCACATCAACCAATACTAAAATATTAAAATAAAATATTAAAATAAAAGCTATAGCTTTTATAAGGCATTTTAAGATTTGCAAAGCACTTTACAAAGATGATGTTGTCTTATTCTCACAAAATCCCTGGGAGGGAGATGCCATTATTATTCCCATTTGACAGATGATGCTACAGAGGCAGAGGGTAACTGACTTGTCCAAGTTCGCATAGCTAGGAAAGAATCGAGGGTGGATTTGAACTCAGTCCTGACTCCAGGCCCTGTGCTCTATTTACTGAGCCATCTAGTAGCCCACCATGCCACAGATAGGACTTAAAAAATTTTTTTTGCCTTTTTTTTGGAGGGGGCAATTGGGGTTAAATGACTTGCCCAAGGTCACATGGCTAGTAAGTGTTAAGTGTCTGAAGCTGAATTTGAACTCAGGTCCTCCTGACTCCAGGGCCAGTGCTCTATTCACTGTGCCACCTAACCACCCCAGGACTTAAATTTTTAAGGTGGACCTAAGACATGTGAAATAATCTTTAAACAAAAAAACGCCCAATAAAATATAAGTTTAAGTATAACTGGATGGTCTTAGGTTAAATAAGGAAAAACTTTCTGACTTGGGAAATATCTTCAAATGTTATCTCTTCACAATGGCTTAGGAGCAGTCTAAACTACATATAGCCTCTTCCAGCCCAATGAATCTATGATATTTGTGTTATAAATCTGCACGTTAATCATGTAAATGGCTTAACATTCTTATTCTAGTCCCACTTTATAAAGAATCTGATGACTGACTTCCCAGAATCACAGAATTTTTGGCTAAAATGAAGCTAATCTTATTTTTAGTTCTTATGTGACAGAACAGGAAACTGAGGCCCAGAGTGATGAAGTTACTTGCCTAAGATAACAATGCTGGCATGACATTCAGCTGGTCGCAAAAGTATGACTCAGATCCACATAATCAGACTCCAAATCGAGAGCTCTTTCTGCCACACAGTCCCCTGCCAAGTCATTGAAAAAATAAGATTCCAACTTCACATGCCCCCAAGTATGCCACCTTCCCTAAAGGGACACCCAATTCTAAAAGACAAGGATGAAGGAGAGGCTAACAAAAGCACAACTGAGACAAAGCCCCAAGGCAATGGGAAAACACAAGTTTTCAATGCAAAAAATTATCATCCAGAAATGCAGCGTTAAGGATGACACCTGGTTCTTGTGACAGAAGCAAAGGAAATAAAAGTAGTACACTTTGTGGGGTTGAAGCAATAGCCTTAGAGCTTAATTTCTGGGATTTCGAAAACCTATGCTGTAATTTCAACAGTATCAGAGCAGGTAAAATGCTGGGCCCGGGACGCAAGCACACAGGCTTCTCCTTTTTGCGTGGAGACCCAGCATTCACCCATCACAGGGCAGAGTGCAAATGCAGACTTTTTTTTTTCACTGCAGTAAATTCCTTTGCTGCCTAAATAAAAACGAATCAACAAAACTCCCTTCAAAAACAATGAATTGAAAGAGTAATCCCTTGAGAAAGTAATTAAGCTGTCTTTTGAAACAGGTAATTAAGCTTTCCATTATAACCCACCAGACAGATATACATAATTTACAGGATGCAGTGCTATTCTACTCTCTTGGGTAAACAGCTAACAAAGTCTTCTCTTTATAACAGAGACTATAGGAATGGCCAGTATAGTGAATCGTTATATAATTAGGATACATATTATCTCTAGTAGAATAGTCCACAACTATTGATAGGGATTTTGCTTGCAAGGTCTGGGAATAGTTCGTGACACGCCAAAAATAAAGCATTTTTTAAAAAGTATGTATAGTAGTAGACACTCTGACTTTTATCACTGATGCAATTTGCTTTCCCATTTTTCTTCAACGGTGACTATTTTAAGTCTAATAACCACAAAACAAAACCCTACGATGTTCCTTTGGTTTGTTTCAATTTATCACATTATCAAAAAAAATTAGTTGAGTTTCCCTGCTAAAACTGAGATTTCTCCCCAAAATAGTTTTTCTACTTTGATGACTTCTCCTATCACTGTAGTTTGACTTCTAAGCCTCCCTCAGATCTCTCTCCCTCATCCTTCATCTGCCTTCAGGTCCCTTCTAGGTGTGTATCTTGCCCACACTTCAGACTCCATTATGTCTAACTTCTGTCTTCATGTACCTTGACAACCTGTGAAGCAGAAAGCAGGGCAATTCCCCAGGCTATCTCCTTCATTTCCCACTGACAGTCAATTAGCTACTTTCTTTTCTGGAAAATCCAAATATAAGTGTACAAATTGTACTGTACAAATCCAATAGTTCTCCTCTAACCCTATTTCCTCTCCCCCAACCTTCATAGTTTGTTATGAATCTAAACTCTTCTAGAATCCAGGCATAATTTCATATGCTTTCAATACAATTTCGGTCATTGGTGATTGCTCTCTATACCTTTTGGCATACTACGAGAAAGCAAAGGAACATCACAGGGTTTTGTTTCATAATTATTAGACTTAAAATAGTCACCGTTAAAGAAAAATGGGAGAGAAAATTGCATCAATGATAAAAGACAGAGGATCTACTACTATACATAATTTTTAAGTGCTTTATTTTTGGCATGTGATGAATCATTCCCAGATAGCATATCCTTTCATATGTCCTAAAACTACCTCTTTCACACTTCAAAAAGTGACCCTTAGTTCAAGATGGTCTTCATAGTGGACTTCCAGATTCAGTATGCTCCAAACTGTTCCTGTGCACTAGCCTACATTGACAGAGATGGGGAAGGAAGGATGGAAGGAAGGAAGGAAGGGAGAGAGGGAAGGAGGGAGGGAGGGAAAAAGGAAGGAAGGAAGGAAGGAAGGAAAGAAGGGAGGAAGGGAGGAAGAAAAGAAAAAAAGATAAAAGGAGGGAGGAAGGAAAGGGTAGGAAAGGAAGAAGAAAGGCAGGAGGAAGAAAGAAAGGAAAGAAAAGAAAAAGAAGAAAGAAAAATAAAAAGATGAAACATGAGGAAAAAGAAAGGAAGAAAGTAAAAACACAAGGGAGGAAGGAAGGAAGGAAGGGCTGAATTTGGAGTCAGCAGAAACCTAGGCTTAAATTCCCCCTGTAATACAACAAGCAATCTGACTATAGGCACTTCATTCCACCTCTACTGACTTCAGTTTCTTCGCCAACAAAATGGAGATAATAATACCCCATAATATCTATCCTGTGTTGTTACTGTGAGAATAAAATCAGATAATGGCCCTGAGCTGCTTTACAAGCATGTGTGTATGCTGCATACATGCTTATTATCATTATTACTATTTAGTAAAAGTCAAGGTAATAACTTTCTCATTGCCCATTAGTGCCGTTCTGTCTTCCCACCTTGGCTTTCGCAAATCTCTCCCTTGAATTTTCTCATCCCTAGTGAGGCTCCATCCAGCATGGGTCCTCAATTCCACAGCCAGATTTCTGTCCCTTTTCGTATCTACACAAACATTTTAGAGGCAGCCCAGTGTAACGGGAAGGGCATAGGATTTGGCGTAAGATCTGCGTTCGTTCAAAGCTAGGCTCTGGCTCTTCCTAGTTATGGGGACTTTGGGCAAGTCACTTTAATTTTTTAACTTGGAAAACAAGGTGGGGAGGAAGTATATTCATTGTTATCTAAAATTCTTCCCAACTCTAAGCCCTGATTATTTGATCCAATTTTTTCTCTCCAACTCCTGACTCTAAGTTGGTTTAACGCACAGATAATGGTGACAGGAGCCCTTGGCGCGGTGGCAAGGTTGACAGTAGTGATCAGCAGCTTTATCACTTTACTGGTTTCTAGAATTGTCTTCCGGGTTCTCTTAGACTTTGTTCAATCGAATTAATTTAGGAGTAAGGGATGGGAAACTTTGATTAAGACAGGTGATTTGAGAGGTCCTTAACTTGTCTGAGAGAACCTTCAGTGGCCAGCCAGATGAGGCTGTAGTCTGGAAAATATACCCAAAATATAATCAATATCTGCCATTTGCTTCCCCATGGTGTCTCAAGCTCAGCCAAGGATTACAACTCTTAGAACTAGCACTGATAGGCAGATAAACCCAAGAGCCTCAGGGACAACAGGGTCCTCCAGACCTACTTCCAGCCACCAAAACCATTATCTCAGAGGGTGGAGCAGTTGCTTTGTGGATGTGCTGCAGCCTTTCCATCTTCAGCAATAACAGTTACTGAAGCCTCAGAAAAGGAAGTCCTAGGCCCTCACCAAGTCCTTGGCATTACCAAGAGCTTCAACATCTAAAAGGGAGATGGTTTTACCAGTGGAAAAGACTTTAGAGAAGATGCATCACAGTCTGCTTGGCTGCTGCACCCTAAGGACCACAGGGCCTTTCCATCTGACTTGTAGCTCTTATATAGGTTGTCTCCATTAGAATGTGAACTCACTGAGGGCAGGCACTGGACTGTTTCTGCTTTTCTATTTGTAACCACAGTACAGAGCAGAGAAAAAATAGCAAAAACAACAGAGACCTCTGGGTGAGTCAAGAAATTTTCTGAGGCAGCTGGGTAGTGCAGTAGATAAGAGTGGCTGGGCCTGGAATCAAGAAGACTGAAGTCTCAGACATCTGCAGGCTCTGTGAGCCTGGGCAGGTCACTTCAGTCTTGTCTATCTCAGTTTCCTCAACTGTTAATGGGGGTGGTAATAGCACTTACCTCTCAGGATTGTTGTGAAGATTATATGAGATAATATTGAAAAGCACTTAGCACAGTCTCTTGAACACAGTAGATACTTGATAAATTTGGTTTTTTTAAAAGTTGGTTTGTTAGGTCCAAGAAGAGGCTACAAAAATGCCTCAGGTACTCTGAGGACCCCTATACTTGTCCTTATCAAAAGTAGATTCCTCGTTCATTCCTGGTAGAATTAAGGTGAATAGATTTCATTCACCTCCTTCCGACCTTGAGGCTGGCACTATACCCATGGTACCTATGGACAGTACTTGCCACTGATTTGAAGTAATGAAGGAAGATGGGCAAAGATGCCTCCAATTCATATATGAAACAACCTTCCTCTTTCTATCTATTATATCTTTCCTCTTTGTCTCTTTAAATTGAAGAATAAAACTTAAGTCCTACAGAAAGTTTTCCTACAATAAACATCCTGTATTTCACGGCCACAGCCCTGTATCTATATATCCCCCCCCATCAAAGTTCTAGTTAAACTTATGAACCTCTCAGTATATATTCATTTATACTGATTATTTTTCTCTGCCAGTCTCTCTAAACCCACTCACTCACCCAATTTGATTTTCTAGTTCTTCCTTATTAAAATAGAAAGGTCCCAGTTTAATTTCTCTGAATTTTCCTCCCCAGCCCACCCTCTGGTAAGTATTCACATTCTTGAGGTTGCAGAAAACAGCAGGACTTTTACAGCTTAGAGTTGGCCTCTCTTCCTCAAAGTGGGCCTGGGAATCTCTCCCTCCCTTTAAGACCAAACTCAAGAGGAAGCTGAGAGAGCAGTCAGAACTGAGGCTAAAAGGTATTTGTTCTTCCTTTTTCTTCCAGAAAAGACAGTTTCCTCCCCCATTCTGTTCTGAGTCAGAATGAGAAAGGGTCTCCAGATTGCAGAGGGGTACCTTGTTAGAAGAAACTTTCTCATCCTTTGTACCTGCCTGCTTAGCACCTCCTCCCCCTCCCCCTTTCCCCTCAGAAGGCCTCAGCAAACCCAAAGTGTCTGTGAAGCCATCTCTTTGGTTCTTTAGAACAAGTGGTTGCTATGGAGCTCGCCTCCACCCCCTGAGGTACCAGGGAGAAAAGGAAGGGGTGGTGGGAATTCAGTCCAGCTAAGACTGACACACTGGGCAATTGCCTGGTTGCCTAGTCATTGAGCCTGGGCCTGCTAGGATTTAGTGGTTCCTGTGTTTTTAAAAATAAACTAGCTCAAGCTGGCATTAAGTATAAATCTAAGCAGGAACACAGGAAGACTCAGAAGTATCTCAAATGGAGAGATTTTGCAAAGACCTGCAAACAAAAAATGAAACCTTTCTTTGAGGAATGTTTCAGGCAGTAAACCTCTCTTTGTGTGTGCACTCTCCATCTTCCTCCTTCTCCCTCCCTCTCCCTCACCCTCATCCTCACCCTCTCTCTCTGTCTCTCTCTGTCTCTTCT
>CM053582.1:296850672-296878772 GCA_028627135.1 Pseudochirops cupreus | reverse complement strand
GGGCGTAATGAAAAACAGCAACTGTGTAAACAGTAATCTCAAGCTCCGCCAGTGGTAATTTAATGTTCTGAAACCCCTTAAAGCACAATCAGTGCTATAAAATTATGATTTAAATTAATTCTGCTTTTTGTACCTCAAAGATCAGGTTCCTCTAAAAATGTGATTATCACATAACTGTTTGACATAACTTGATATTCCTGAGAGTCAGAAATTTAACAAAATCAATTAACTTTTAAAACTTTATCTGATATTCACAGGAGGAGAATCTTTGCAGAAGGAAAGTAGAAAAGACACAGAATTGAATTTTTTTAAATATCATGGAAAACTCTCCCTTGATTCTCCTTCCCTGGTACTCTATCCTTCCCCCACCCCTCCATTTAGAATGCAATGGAGCAGCATCTGGGTCTTGGACTCCTTTGGCCAATCTGGGGGAGCCTATGAACCTCTTCTCAGAACTATAATTTCAAAAAATTAATAATATGGGGCAGCTAGGTGGCGCAGTGAATAGAGCACTGGCCTGAGAGTCAGAAGGACTTTAGTTCAAATCCGACTTCAGACGCTTAAAGACAAAAAACTAGCCATGTGACCTTGGGCAAGTCACTTAACCCCAATTGTCCTACCTTCCCCCTCCAGAAAGCAAAAATAAATAAATAAATAAATAAAAACAAAAAATTAATAATATAAAGAAATGCTAAATTTCGGTTAGAGGTTGGTTGAAATGATGATTTAATTTTTTTTCCCCATCTAAGTTCACAGACCCCCTGAAATCTCTTGTCCTAGACTGAGGAACCATGGTGCTAAAGGGAAACTTGTAGTAATTTTTTTCCTTTTAGAAGGAGAGTGAGAATGTGAATCATTAATCTATTGTTATTTCATATATTCATTTGTTAAATCTCTATGGAAAATTAATGAATATCTATGATTTCCAATACAATAACGCCTCTAAAAGTATTTTGAAAACTAACAAGCATTCTAAGAATATGTTGCTATCGTATAGAAAAATAAATTTTTGTAAAGCAGGGCATAAGTTTGTAGAATACTAATGATATCACTCTAAAATATATTTTATTAATTGATTTTACTTTTACAAGGCTTAAATTCCCCTCTATATCCCTTTCCTTCCCCTCCCTTCTGTCAAAAGATATCCCATGTAACAAAAGATTTTTTGATAATACTTTTTAAAAAAATCACCCTTATTTTGTTTTTTCTTATCAACAAATAACTTTTAGAAGAATTTAAACTTATTTTGCTTCAAAAACTTATAGCTATGAGTTTATTTTTGTTCATAGATGGTCAAAAAAAGTCAAATCTAAGAGGTTAAATCTAAGAATATGGACAGACTACCCAAGATTCCTTTGCTCCACTTTCTTAAAGGGTCTCGTTGTTTAAGGTTTTTATTCTCCCATCAATTGTCTCTTGGTAGTTTGCACTATTCCTTCAATATTAGTTCTTTAGTCCTTCACATTACTTTAGGCCAGAATGAGTCAATAGTCTTTGGAAATGAAAACTGTAGTTCATTAATCCCAAACATTCTTTGTGTTTCAGGTGGCATCTGTTCGTTTGGCATATCAGTTGCTTTGAATTCAGCCCCATCCTCCGGAGTAAACTGTGTTGCTAAGATACCTCTGTTGTCACAAACTTTCACTTTGACATGTTTTCACTTCATAGTTGTACATATTTTGGCTGTCAGATTAAGAAATGGGTTTCAAAATGCCCCCCCCTTTCTCCTGCTTCCAGGGGTTCAGCCATTACTAAGGGGAAAAAGTTGTGGATATAATCACTAAGATCACAGTTATATGTTTAAAAATTCTTTGTTGTTGCCACTAAATCCACACAAAATGTATGAGAACACCAGAACTGGTAGGTGCCAGAAGGGCACTTGGGCATCTGGCTATATGCTAGAAATTTGGCTCAGGTTCATAACCGTGCAACAGAATCTTATCTGTTGACATTTAACTTCTTATTTCAGACTTCTACACTGTTTCAGGTATGGGACCCAGAGTATGTATCACAGAAGAAAATAATTTATGTAACTCCTATAAATCCTGGTTCTATCATTACCCAAGGATGAATAGATAAGTCATTAACAACACTTTAAGGATACTGTGTTGGGGGGAAAAATGAGGGCACAGGAAAGCACAGCCATGATTTTTGCTAGAGATAATAATTCATAGCAGAACCAGCCTTTCGAGGTTATTCTCCTAAATTTACACTCACATTGGCAGGCCACATCTCCAGCCAGTAGTTGTCACTTCAAATCACTGCTCTAGAGATAACCCCGAAGGACTGCTAATAATGTTGCTCACAAGCCCCCACCGATATGCTTCCCATTGATAATCAACCCATAGCTTCAATTAACTTTTAACAAGGGACATTTTCTAAGCAGGTATAGTAACAATGATTGAAACAAAACATTCCCCTCAAACCAGGGGTGCATTCACCCCTCATATACTTAAAGTCCTTTGGGAAAGTGGGCTGAAACTTATAGTAAAAGTATAGTGAGGTATACGTGTAGAAAATATGTAGCAGAGAAAGACCTCCTAGCTCCTGGTTTGTAAAGTTGTCATGAAGTTCTCTTAGGTTTAGCTCTCTGCTGGTCTCTGAAAGTTAGTGCTTTCATAGGGTCTAGAGCTAAAACTTTACTATCTCAATAGAGGTCATGATCCATGAAGCTGTTGCCAACCTTGGGTGCCCATCTTTACACATCAATTTTGAGGTACTTTCTCAGTTATTGGCCACACTTCTGTTGCTGGTCACTGCTACCAGCTCTGGTATACTCTGCTACTGACTCTGGTGGCTGTTATGAGGAAGTGAACAACTTCTCATTTCCTCCAAGCAGTTTCCTCTTAGGGATTTTACTAGAGCTTCTCCATCAATAGACTGGCCTACTACTAGAATATAAGATTTTGAACTAGCTTGTTGTTTTATACACAGACCTGGAGGAAGGGGCTTATTAGCATCAGCTTGAACTGGCTCATTAGAGCCAATTGTTAAATTTTCAGTGTGAGTATTAATACCTCAGAAATCAGCAAATATTCCAAATAAGGGTTTGATTTATTGTTGCTATGATTGTCTAAGCTTAAGAAAGTGATGGAGAAAATATTAATAATTTCAAACTTAAGAGTATACCTTGCATACATTCCCCACACCTCAACCCTCAGTGCTGGTTGTTAAAACATTTACTAGCATACTACTGCCTAGAAGCGCATTTTATTCTTTCAGCTATTCATAAGATATTTCCTGTTTCTAACTAAAGATTAAAGTACTTTATTTCTCTCACACTGATTACAATCTTGGTCACATCTAGTTTGTATTTTTAATTGACTGATTGACTCAAATGAACTCTCTGGGCCTTCTGTAATTACATTAATTACAATGGAAGCCTCCAGTCTTACAACTGTTTTCCTGGTAGTACCTCTGCTATTCAATCAAAGAGTGAGTGCAAGGAAATAAGGCATCTTGGATGCAAAAAGTTCTAGAGAAAGCAGTCACAGTAGTTTTTGAAAATAATTTTTTGAGCTCTTCCAGGGATTCTTATTGGGTTTGTGTCCAATTCACATTTTTCTTTGAGGCTTTGTTTGTAGCTGTTTTAACTTTTTATGGTTAGGGTTTTTTTTTTGGTTGTCTCATTTCCCCACCCAATTTCTTGATTTTGGGCTTTATAATAAACTTGTGTTCTATAAGGGGGTGGGGTGGGTGGAGGAAGTACTGTCTCAAGCTTTAGACTTTTTCACAATGTTGTTCTCAGAGCTAGTTCTGGGGGTTTGTAAATTTTCAGTGCTTCCAAAGTTTATGTGATCTGGGGAGAGGTGTGGTCACTACTCTCCTGGTCTATACTCTGGTCCTTAGCCAGGAAAGGCCAATGCTCCCTTGGTCTTGCAATTAATATTGCTCCTCAGTGCCCTCTGCTCAAAATGACACTGTTTCTGGCTTGAGAAGTCACTGCTGCTTCTGTCATCACCACCTGGTCCCATCATTGCTGTTTTCAACCACGTGGCCTTCGGCCATCCTCATGTCACAGATCTCTCCTTCTGACCTCCTGTGTTATCTTGTATTGGAAGAACGTCTCACTCTGATCTTTGGTTGTCTCTGCCACTTTAGAATTCAATTTGAGGAGTTATTTTAACATTGTTTGGAGGAGAATGTTAGAAGAGTATGGCTGAGTGCTTTCTTTACTCCACCATCTTGAAATCACCCTCAGAGGCCTTCCAAATCTGTTTCAAAAGGGGTTTCTTACCCAGTGAGAGTAATTTTCAAGACTAGCTGGTGACTGAACCACTGGCATGCTCAGAGGGCTGGCTTGGTGTAACATCTGCTCATGTTTATACTTATTTTTCCAGAGTTGCTAACCCCGAGACATAATACCAAGCCATAAAACCCAATCAGATTCTATGTCTTGGTAATGACTTCCAAATTTGACCTGGGTTCTACATCAACAAATACTCTTCAATCAATCAATGAAGCAACATGTATTTAATAATACCTACTGTGTGTCAGACACTATACTAGGAGCTAAGAATACCAAAAAAATGAATACTACTCATAAGCAGTTTTCATTCTAACAGGAAGACAAGTAAATATTTAAGTATTTATAGCACAAATGTCTCTCTCTATATCTCTAAATATGTATCTCCAGCAGTGTTAAACACAAGGTAGTTCATGAGAGAGAGAACTAGAACTTGGGAGGATCAGAAAAGACTTCATGAAGACTATGGTGTCTGAGCTGCATCTTAAAGGAACAGAAGACGTAGAGGTAAGGAAGAGCACATACCAAATATGAAAGATGGCTAGTGCAAAGACAGTGACGGAGCCTCGTTGTATCCCAGTTTGACTGGATCATAAAGTGCAAGAAAGGGAATAATGTCAAATGGGGCTGAAAAGATAGGTAGGTGCAAGTTCTAAAAGTTAAAAAGAGAGGCTTGTATTTGATTTCAGAGGCAGTGGGGAACCATTGGAGTTGATTAAGAAAGTCATTTGGTTAATTTTGGGCTTCATGAAAATTATTTTGGCAGCAGTGTATAGGATAGACCAGAATGGTGATGGACTTGAGGCGGAGACCATTTAGGAAGTTACTTAAGTAATCTACGCAAGAGATGATCAGGGCATGAACTAAGGAGGCAGCTTTGTGAGGTGGGAGAAGGGGAGAGATGTGGAGGTGTTATAAAGGTAGGAATGGCAAGATTTGGCCGTTGAGTATGTGAGCTGAGGAAAAGTCAAGAATGAAATGGTCAACAGATGTCAATGCTGCTCAACCCCTCCCTTTACCTCCGTGTGCATCCCCTTGGAATTGGATTTCTGACGCACTCTTCAGCATCTAAGTGTTGCAGATCTGTCTTTAGAACAGTATCAGAAAGTCACACAGTCTGCAGAAGTTCTTCATAATCTGGAAAACTTGTGCCAACCTCAAGTGACTTGATAACCCCAATTGCTTTTTTCCTCACAGCCCCTATTTCATACCTTCCTGAGACCTGTAGAATAAGGAAACTGTCACAAATACACTCAAAGTTCCCTGTCAATTTCTGCATTGAAACAAAACAAAACAAAAGCGAAAGGAGCAAGAGCAGAATATGTGGGTTTATTACAAGATCTTTCTTTTCCCACTTAAAAATTTTATGTCTACCATTTGATTTTCTTTAGATTCACCCTGACTTCTTTCAGCTGACCCCTGAATGGCTCATAGCATAACCAAGAGATGTCAAGGTAGCAAAGAACTTGTATTTCTAGCTACATGGGTCTTGCGTCCTTTTAAATCTCTGTTTATCTGCCAAAGGCTAAAAAAACCACTCCAAGCAGGATAGCTCTAAATGCCGTTCAATTCCATTTTGCTGGCAACCAATTCTCTCAGTCAGCCAATTCCTAAATTTAGCTATATTTTAGGAAGGATTAGGAAGTCACCTATATCATCAGGATGAAATTAAAGAAAACAAAACAAAACACCATATCTATCTCCTATTATAGTTTGATTGCATTAATCAAGTAAAAATGAGGCAAACACTACCAGGGTAAATATTTGGGCTGAGGATGGGGGAGGAGAGCTTATGAAAGAAACAACTGGAAAGTGGGGATTATTTTTGACCTAATCAAGTCTTGCATCACACAGCAAAATAGTTTAGCAAACAAATGAAAGCTGCATTGAGGATTAACTATACTGAATTTTTGGACAATGAGCCAAGCCTTTTACCTTCTTGTCAAATCCTATTTGCCTAGTAATATAAAATCTCAAGTACCTGAAAGACTATTTGGTTATCCAAGGGACCACTCAACGCTCTAAGTCTTAGAGGAAATCCTAAAATGAATCTCATTTTGTTGTATCATTTTTCATTTGTGTCTGACTCTCCATGAACCCCTTTGGGGCTTTGGAAGGGTTTGCCATTTCCTTCTCTAGCTCATTTAATAGGTGAGGAACTGAGGCAAACAGGGTTAAGTGACTTGCCCAGGCTCACACAGCTAGTAAGTGTCTGAGGCTGGATTTGAACTCTGGAAAAGGGATCTTCCTGACTCTAGGCCTGGCACTCTATCTACTGTGCCACCTAGCTGCCCCCAAATGAATTAATCACATGGACAATGTCCAGAGGACTCAGGGTAAACTGACTAATCGCCAGCTGTCTTCCTTTTGCCTCTCACATATTCCAGGCAACTTGCCTTCATCTCCCAGTTGGTGCATATACTCAAGGAATACAGAATAATTTTAATACTAGTATTCTTTTTGTCCAAATCTCTGATTTCAGTGGTGTTATGAACTTCTAGTGACCAACTCCCTCTGTCAATTAAGATCAGTAGCTTTCTGAAGCCTAGCATCTTAAAGGGTTGCCTAAGCACTGAGAAATTAAGTGACTTATCCAGGGCCACATAACTAGTACATAACAGAGACAAGATTTGAACCCACGTCTTCTTGACACTAAGGACAATTCCCTACCTCCTACACCACGATGCCTCTCATACTGATGGAAAATGCAAAAGTTGGAAAATACAGACAAGATGTCCTTTTCTCTTCTTGGTGCTAACTTTATGATTATGGGGGAAATATGATTGACAGCTGGTCAGGTATTACCATCGATATAGGACAGAGGCATCTGCCTGTGGAAACCATGCTAGCTCACGTGCCTTTCTTTAAACGCCAGAGCTTAGAATGGTGCCTGACATAGTGAGTACTTAATAAATACTTCTTGATTTGAACACACACATATACATATATACATATAAATTTGACTGATAAAGATATAAGACTAAGATAGATGATATACAGACTTGGCTATATAGTGTTATGAATATAACTAAGGTGAAACAATGATATTTTCAGCACCTGAAAGAAGAATTTTGGGAGTTAGTGAAAGTGTGTTCCAATCTTCTTTGCATAGTTCCTTACAATAGATTTGAGATTACATTGATTTTCTTTCTTTTTTTAGTGTTCTTTTTTATTTAATATTTTATTCCCCTTCCAATTATAAGTTAAAAAAATTTTAACATTCATTTAAAAAAAGTTTTTGAGTTCCAAATTTTCTCCCTCCTCTCCCCCATCATGAAAGAAAGCAATTTGATATTGGATATTCATGGGTAGTCATGCAAAACCTATTTCCATGTTAGTTATGTTATGAAAGAAAACAGACAAAAAAAACAAGAAAAAAAGAAAAAATATCGATCTGCATTCAGCCTCCATCAGCTCTTTCTCTGGAGATGGATAGTAGACAATGATTTTCAAACAGAAACAGAAAAATGGGCTAGTCCAAGAATACCACATTTCAAGTCTACAGTACTGTGTCAGGATGCTTTATCAGAATTTAGCAATCTCCAGGTGGAAATTCTTCTCATTTCCTTATATTAAGGCCCCAGATTTTCTTCTTCTGATCTAGGCTTGACTACAAAGCTGGCTTACTTACTTTTAGATGTGAACTCTTCTAGGTTCACTGAGCAGGGACATGATGGAAACACTGGCTAAATGCTCTTGTTGACAATGTTTTCTCTAATAAGCAGGCTTGATCTAAGGAAAGTGGAATGGACACAGCAAGCTACCCCAGCAAGGTTATAACTGCTCTAAGCATCAGTGCCTCCAGAGCTCAGAGGCATTTAGGGGAACTTATACTTAAAAGGAAAACTGCAGTGGATTTTTCTTTTTAAAATACGAAACATATATTTGTACTGTAATGGGTGATGTTCATTAATCGAATATACTTAAAGCCTAATGAAGTATTTGTCACTTCCTGTGTGAGAATATGTCATTTCATTTTCATTATATATGAAATCAGATTGTGAAAATCAAGCTTTCTTAAGGCAAAACTTGATTCAAGAGAATACTGATGAAATGTCCATGAACTGAGCCAGGTAGCACTTGATTACTGTGAAATTACAATCAGAGGACTTCGGCATGGGGAACTTCCAATGCAGGAACATATTCCACAAATGCTTATTACAACCTCCTTACTGGACCAGAAGATCCTAGATTTTGAGTGAGAAGGGACCTCCTGTAAGTCCTAGGGAGATACTGAAGCAGAGACATTAAGGTAGCTAGGTGGCACAATGTATAGAACAATGGACCTGGAGTCAGGAGGACAGTTGTTCAAATTCTATGCCATATAACTATTAACAGTATAACTCTGGGTAAGTCATTTAACCTCTTTGGGCCCTGATTTCCTCATCTGTAAAATGAGGGTGACAGAAAATAGCATCTACCTCCCAGAGTTGTTGTGAGGATAAAATGAGATAATAGTTGTAAAGTACTTTGCAAACTTTAAAAGGCTAAGGAAATGCTAGCTATTATTACTACTATTAATCAAATAATTAATTAGATAATTATTTGATATTAATCAGACAATTAGCTAATTGCTATTAATTATCATTGCTATTAAGACTTTCCTGAGTCTTGCAGTTAGGGAGTGTGAGAGGCAGGATTTTAATGTAGGTCTTTCTAATTCTAAGCCCAATATTTTATCCACAACAACTACACCATGCTGCCTCTTATCAGACCATGTCTAATAAATTATTTGAGGCTCACTGCTAAAAATTTCTTGTGCACACACATATACATGTGTGTATATGTATGCACACACATGTATATATCATGTTATGGAATGTGTTATATGCATATATGTTTAAATCACTGAATTAACAAAAAATCTATTTAGTCTATGAAATTTACATTAGTTACAACCACACTCACCGTCAACTTCTTTCTTTTTCATTCTTAAAACATTTATAGTCTCACCAAGCTACATGACTATCAGTTTCTCCACAGAAACAGATTTTGATGAAAATAAACAAAATGGAAATAGGAATGACAAAAAAATATATATTCCTATTCTAAGCAGATTAAGTTTAATCGAGGGTACCTACTTGTTAATGATTAATTTTGTCTTATTTCTTTTAGACTCTGGGCATTTTCGTCCATGCTTATTTTATAAGATCAAAGATCTAGAGCTGGAAGGGGCCTTAGAGGTCACCTCGTCCAGCTCTCAGATGAGAAGACTGAGGCAATGGGAGGGGGGGGGTTAAGGGACTTGCCTAAGGTCACATAGTAAGTATAAAAGGGGGGATTGAACCTGGAGTCCAAAAGGCTGTTTTTGATAGAATTTTAGAATTCTCACAGTTAATTTAGGGTTGTAGAGTAGGGTTTTTGTTTTTTAAAAATTTTATCTTTTTTGTTGTTTTGTTTTAAAGAAAGCCCTTGGATTCTTGGAATATTCATAACAGCTTTTTTTGTAGTGACAAAGAACTAGAAATTGGAGGGATTCCCATCAATTGGAGATTGGATGAACAAGTTGTGGTATCTGGTTGTGGTGGAATACAACTGTGTTACAAGAAAGGATGAGCTCAATGATTGTGGGAAAACATGGAAAGACTTGCATGAAATAATGAAGAGTGAAATGAGTGGAACCAAGAGAACACTGTATACAGTAATAGCAATACTGTCATATCCAAATAAATTATAAAAGACATGTGAAAAAAGACGCCATCTGCATCCAGAGAAAAAACTGATAAATAGAAGTATGTATAGAATGATTTTACATACATACATTTGTTTGAGTCTAATGGCAGCCATCTTGAAGGTGGGGGGGAGGGAAGAAAAAATTTTGCACAATAATTTTGTTGTATATATGAAAGGAAGAACAAATTGTACATAGTAGATATGCAGTTTCATGTGCAATCATCTTTTTTTATTGTACCATGTTATGGAAATTAAAAAACAAAACAACTGCCCTTGGAAATTCAATTTGTGAACTCACCGAGAATATTTTTTGCTAGTTGCTGAGAGGAAGCATGTTTTAGGGGACAGAATCACCTGGGTTTGAATCATGCCTCTGCAATCCATTATCATTGGATAACCCTGTAGTCATAGCTAAGTACAACCTCTGTAAGCCTCAGTTTCCACATTTGTAAAAAGAGGAGACTGATACAGAGAGTGTCTACCTCAAAGGGTGACTGAATATTTTAGATACTCTTCATAAACTTTAAATTGCCATATAAGAGTTAATCATTAATATTATTGTGGAAAACGCCTTCTCCTACCTTTACTGGAAATGATGTCACTTATCTTTAATCAACACACTTTGAAATATCATTTATTAAAAGCATGATCTTAACCCAAATACTTTAGCTACTCTCCTTTAATTAGTAGATGACCAAGTATAAGACTGTTGAATATAATTGAAATTGGACTTAGCCTGTGTAAACGTTGGAGAAAGAAGACCTCTGTTAGATCCCTTTTTTTCTTTCTAAATACAATTTCTTCCATATAGGTCACCTAAAGCAGTAGATCCAGGGCTAATAAAATAAACATACTTGCTTCACTCAAATCCAACTGAAACAACAGAGTAAAAACAAACTTAATTAGACCAAAAGACAAAGGGCTTTTGTTCTGGTGGATAATCCTTGTAAGAGCTTCCTAGAAAGCAGATCCAAGGATAACCAATCTACTTTGCCCATGTCTACTTCTAAAGAGGTGTCTCTATACAGGCATGCCGCTAGCTTTGGCAAAAGAGTTACATAGGGATGATTAGGACACTTGGAATTCTATGTTTTGAATTCTGCCATCATTTTGAGAATTTCATCTCTAGAAAAAAACTCATAATTTTAGGATAGTCCATTTAAAGTAAAAAGGCAGCTATTTCTATTAGAGAAAGTAAAAATCGATCATGCTCAACAAAAACATTGTACCTTTCCTTCTTCATACTCATATGACTATTACTTGAAGAAAACAATTGATCTCTTTTTTAAAAAATACACTTCTTATTTATTTTTAGCATTCTTTTAAAAAAGATTTTGAGTTCCAAATTTTCTCCTGCCTACTCCTGCTCTGTCCACTCACAAGGAAAGCAATTTGATATCGATTATACATGTGAAATCATGTAAAACATATTTCCACATTAACTATATGATAAGAAAGCAAGAAAAACAAAGAAAGTGAAAAATTATACTTCAAATTGCACTTAGAATGCATCACTTCTCTCTCTGGAGGTGGAGAGTATTTTTTTTCATCGTGAGTTCTTTTTTATTATTATTATTTTTTATTCTACTTTTACTTTCCACAATCCCTTGAGTTTCAGATTTTCTCCCCTCCCTTTCCCCCCCACCCCCCATGGTGGCATGCAATCACATCATGAGTTCTACAAATTCTGAATTAGCTGAATGGCCACAGCCAAAGGATAATTATTAATTGCTTTATGTAAACTTTGAAGGTATTCTTTAATGGAATGTCCCAAATATAGATACATTTGGATCTATGTGGTGTTATATTTTTATCATTTTGATTAAGGTATAGATTGTATACTTTTAAAAATTGTAGATAGAACAAAGTTAGGGGGGATGGCTAACATGTGGATCCATTTGGATCAGAATCCAAAAATATCTTAGCAGACTGAAATATTTTGCCAAATCTTATAATAAGATGATGATTACTAAAAATAAATGAAAATATTTGTATTTGGGGTTTTAAGGAATCACCTACACCAGCACCAAAGGAAGAGGTATGGATAGAGAGCAAATTCCCAGTCAAGATGTTGGGGTTTTAGAGTATAGGAAGTTCATCTGAAATAGCAGTGTTATGTAGAAGCCAACATATGATTTGGGCTTGTAATGGTAATGTGAATGGGGAGATCTTTCCCATCCATTAATAGGCCCATGTGACTTGCTTAAGTCATTGGAAGCCTAAGACACATGAGTTTGAGTCACATAAAGTCTGTAGTTGTTGGGGCAGCTAGGTGGCACAGTGAATAGAGCACTGGCCCTGGAGTGAGGAGGACCTGAGTTCAAATCCTGCCTCAGACACTTAACACTTACTAGCCATGTGACCCTGGGCAAATCACTTCGCCCCAATTGCCCTGCCTTTGCCCCTCCAAAAAGCAAAAAAATAAATTAAAAAAATAAAGTCTGTAGTTGTTGTTCAGTCATTTTTCAGTCATATCCAACTCTTCATTATTCTATTTTAGAGTTTTCTCAGCAAAGACACTGGAGTGGTTTTCTATTTCCTTCTCCAACTCACTTTGCAGATGAGGAAACTGAGGTGAACACGGTTAAGTGATTTTCCCAGGGTCACACAGCTAACAAATGTCTGAAGTCAGATCTGAATGGGTGGAGCAGGAAGGGTAAAGTAGAAAGGGTGGAAGAGAGCTGAGAGGAAGTTGGTCAGAGAAGTTAGAGCTGAGGGAGAGAGGAAGAAGGCAGCAACCTATGAATTCGTATGTGGGAAGGCCCTAGCAGGGGGAAGGCCTGGGGATGGCGGTGCCCTCTACGTGGTTATTGTATATAGATTTCTTTATTGCTATGATGAATTTGGATTTCTGGTGTTGGGATTTGGTGCTTTTTTTTTTGGTGTTCAAATAAATGTTTTGGTTCTCTGTCTTCCATGTGGAGAGTATATTATATTTTGCAATTCAGAATTATGCCAGCATATTCATAGCTGCCATAGGCACTATGAATATCATGTTGGCAGTACAGGACTACATTAAGAGAGACATACTATCAGAAGGGGAGAGTCCTATCTACTGTGGCCTACTTGGACCATGGGCAGCTAGGTGGCACATTGGATAGAGTGCCAGACCTGGAGTCAGGAAGACCTGAGTTCAAATCTGGATTCAGACATAAACTAGATAAGTGAGCCTGGACAAGTCACTTGATCCCATTTGCCTCAGTTCCTCATCTGTAAAATGAGCTTGACAAGGAAATGGTAAATCACTCCAGGAAAACCCCAAATGGTTCCTGAAAAGTCAGACATGACTGAAATGACTGAACAACAATAACACTTGGACCACATCTTTGTTCAGTTCTCAGTGTCATGCATTTAGAAGAGGTTAATAAGCTATAAAACATACAGATAGGGCAGTCAGGATGGTGATATCTCTTCAGTTCACAGCAAATGAGGATGGAGGTGTTTAAGCTTAGAGGATGTTTAAGTTCAGGGTTATACTTGTTCTTTTTGGCTCAGGAGGGCAGACCTGGGAGCAATGCAGAGAAACTGCAGATACATCAAACTACCCGAGGGCTACTTTATAGAAACAGACAAAATAAAATTTATCTAGATGAGTAAAAGGTCAAGAATCTTAGGAGAAATAATGAAAAGTAGGAATGAAGCAGATCTAGAAGTATCTCAAACTATATTACAAAGCAGTAAGTTAGTGGTAGGGATATAAAGATGGTCACAAAAGATAAAATGGACAATTTCAATTATATAAAATTAAAAAGTTTTTGCCCAAACGAAGTTAATTCAGTTAGAAGGGAAACAGTTAAGTGGGGAAATAATCTTTCCAATATCTGAGATACATTTAGAAAATTTATTCAAATATATAAAGTGAACCCATTATCCAATAAATGAATGATCAAAGGACATGAACAGTTTTCAAAAGAAGAAATGCAAGAAATCAGCAACCATATGAAGAAATGTTTCAAATAATTCGTAATAAGATAAATACAACTTAAGACACTCTGAGGTACTACTCCTTACCTATAACATTGACAAAGGAGAAAATGGCAATGGCTGAAAGAGCTATGAGAGGACAGAAATACCAATGCATTACTGGTGAAGCTGTGAATTGGTCGATTATTCTGGAAAGCAACATGAAAGTATTACACCCCACTTCTCCCTCCATTCACTAAACTGTGCATACTCTTTGACTTACAATTTGGCATACATCCTGAAGAGGACAAAGGACTGTATTCAAAACATCACTTTTGTGGTAGCAAAGAACTGGAGACAAAATGGCATATCCATTGGAGAATGACTGAACAACTTTTGGTATATAAATGTAATGGAATCTTGTTCCATAAGCAATGGTGACTATGGTGGATTCAGAGAAACCTAGGAAGATCATTTGATCATACTGCTAAGAGGGTCCTCAAATCTCCATCATTTTACAGATGAGGAAACTGAGACTACAAAAGAGTAAGTGATTTACCCAACATCACATTTTTATCGTTGTTCGGTCACTTTTCAGTCATATCCAGCTCTTCATAATTCTGTTTTAGGGTTTTCTCAGCAAAGACACTGGAGTGGTTTTCTGTTTCCTTCTCCAACTCACTTTGCAGATGAGGAAACTGAGGTGAATAGGGTTAAGCGATTTTCCCAGGGTCGCACGGCTAATAAATGTCTGAGGTCAGATTCTAATGTGAATTTGAAGATGAATCTTCCTGACTCCAGGCCTGATACTCTATTCACTGTGCCACCTAGCTGTTGCAACATCACATAGCTAATATTAGAGACTGGATTTGAACCCAGTTTTCTGACTTCAGAGACTGATACAATGTGAGCTGAATCAGGAGATTCTGCTTCATTCATTCATTCATTCATTCACTTATTCAGCTTTATTTATACATCTAATGACTACAATAATTTAAAAGAAAACAACCTTGAAAGACTTACAAACTCTGATCAATGTAATAACCAATAATGATTGGTCACTTTACAAGACTGATGAAGAACGCTTCCCAGTTTTTTCAGAGAAGAGAGGGGCCAGTGGTGCAAAATGAGACATACATTTTCATACACGGCCAAAGTGTTATTTGTTTTGCTTGGTTATGTTTGTTTTTTCCAAGGCAAGTCTTCTACTAGAGAGGAGGGTGAGGTGTGGAATGTATGGAAGAGTAAGTAATGGTGATACAAAAAAGTAAAGGAAGGGAAGAAAAGATCCATCAATTAAGCATTTAAAAAATATACAGAAGAGAGAAGAGGAAAGTTAAGAGAAAGACATGGACAAGTAAGACAGTTTTATTATCATCATATTTAATTTAATATACATTTAAAAGCAAATTAAATAACAAAAGTTTACCGTTTCATATACAATTCCTTTTTCTGTTCTTTGAATATTAAAATGTTCATGTTGATGCTCGCTAAATTGAAATTTTGTTGGCTATATTGAAATCATTTGTTTATTAAAATTTTATTTGCTAAGGTTACAAGACAACTCCAAAAGACTCATGATGGAAAGGCATATCCATGTCCAGAGAAAGAACTAAAGAATCTGAATGTAGATTGAAGCAAACTACTTGCTCTCTTTTTTTGTTTTCTTTTGTTTCCTCTTTCTCATTGTTCACTTCATTGGTTATAATCCTTCTTTACAACTCGACTAATATTTAATGTGAAGGTATTCGTAGATCCTGTATTTGACTGCATGCCACCATGGGGGGGAGAGCGGAGGAGAGGGAGGAGGAGAAAATTTGAAACTCAAGGGACTGCGGCACTGAATGTTGTAAACTGAAAGTAAACAAACAATTTTTTTAAAAAGAAAAAAATTATTTGCTAAATTCATAACATAACATGTATTTTAAAAACTGGAGAGGAAGAATTTGGGTAGATCTTTCTGAAAGAGGAATGGGTTGCTTGGATTTGCCCTCACTAGACAGCTCCCAGGAAAGACTGGATGGCCACTTTGAAAGACTATTGGGGAGAATATTCTTGTTCAAGTCCAGGTTGGACTAGGTTGTCTCTGAGATAATTTCCAACTCAGATGCTCAATCTTATTCTATCCTTGTATCTATTTTTGTCTTTGTGCCTTTTGAGAAGCCAGCTGGGTCAGTGGAAAGAGTGATGGATATGGAGTCAGAGATTTCTTGTCTAAAATCCTGGCTCTGCCACTTACCTGTATAAGAATCACAAAAACGATCTACTTCCAAGCTACATCCATAATACTCTGTTTATTTACCTCCCTTGGGCCTCAGTTTCTCATCTGTAAAACAAAGGCATTGGAACAGATAGCTAACATAGCTCCTAATAATATATAGCATTTTAGTACTCAAGGTTTGCAAGGTGCTTTATATATATGCTAACTCATATAGTTTGTTCCTCACAACAATTCTATGGGGTAGGGGTTATTATTAGTCCTATTGCACAGATGAGGAAACCAAGGAATTAAGTGAGTTGGCCAGAGTAACCGAGCTAGTAATGCCTGAAGGAAGGTTCAAACTCAGGTCTTTCTGACTCCAAAGCCCAGATTCGATTCTCTGTGTCACCCAGCACCCTCACTGACAGATCTCTCTAAGTCACTCTCATCTTGTGATCCTATGACCTCCCTCACCTAGCACCAATGCCTAATAAAGATTTCTTGAGTTTAACTGAATAGAAGTGTAGTGACTTCTTTCCTGGAATGTGTTAAAATTCCTTTCACACCTGGAAGGATATTTCAACTTGACAGTTGAAATGTAAGACACTTTTAACTGTCACTTCAGGTAAATCACCTAAGCTCTCCAACCTCAGTTTCCTCATTCATAACATGAAAGGTTTGGACCAGACAGTTTTTGTCTGGCTCTAGTTTGAGCCTATGCTGACCCTAAAGGTTGGCTTGGGCAGTGTAGAGAGAAATTCCAAACAATTCATTTTGTAGGCAAGCATCAAACAGCCACAGGTCAGCTTTCATATTTCTACTGTTTCATATGGAACTTGTTGAGAAGAAAATTTGAGAGATATGTGAACGAAGGGTTCAGTTCAAGGGAAAGTGTGTTTGTCATTTGGATTTTTTTAAAATGAAGGCATTTTGAGAGGAATTTGAAGGAGCCTTGCTCAAGCCTCTGTTAGAAATCTCTATACAAGTCCAAAACTTCTGAATGGAAAGAAGCACCAACTTAAAACCACAGCCAGGTGCACCAGCATGCCTTGCTCTATGTATATCTATGCTCTTAACCATAAGTGAACTTTTTGCTTATTACTGCTTTAGTTTTACCCTTTGAAAAAAATAACATTAAGTTTTGTATTTTTGCCTTCTCGATGGAAGGGGGAGAGAAGAGGGAGGGAGAAAATTGGGAACTAAAAATTAAATAAAGTTGAATTTTAAAAAGGAAAAAGAACCATTAAAATAAAATCACATAAAAACAAAACATTCCAAACTTGCTGCCTAATTCTGGATGTCAGGTAAAGTGATCATTTCTTTGTCAACAGCAGGGAGACATTAAGAAGCATTGTGGTAAATGTGAATTCCAGAATTAAACAGCGTATGGTGCCTTTCACTTGAGAATTCAAAATATCAAACTAATATCGTTTTTATTTAGAAGAAATAAGCCATAGAAAAGTAGTGATTTGTCATGGTGTTGCAACCTGGCCATGGTAAGCCTGGAATTCAAGATGCCTTGTCAATCCCTAGATAAAAATTATTATTGAACTATAAATGAAGAAACTATTTATTAATCTTTATGATCACAAAACGGTTTATTTTTTATAACTAGAAGTTAGTTTTCATTTTTTTCCTAGGCTCCAAGGTAAATATTTAATCAATAAGATCACTATTTAATAAGTCACTAACATCATTGCTGTGAATATTATAAAGGAAAAGAACACTGGACTTGTAGTCACAAGAATACTGGGTTTGGGTTCTGACTCCTTTCACATAGATTTTATCTAGCTATGAGCAAGTCTTTTGACTTCTTGCCTCCTCAATTTCCTCATCCATAAAATGGGCATAATACACGTATTTACTTATATCACAGGACTGTGGAAAGTGCTCTGTAAACTATAGTTATGAAAACAAATCTCCCTTTGTTTAGTGTTATTTTCTTTTTAAAAATTTTCTCTTTTATTGAGCTTATACCAACAAAAACGAACATTTTGATATACATTGAAGAATGGAAAATAGGATTGTATACAACTCTGAACTATATATTATGGTTTTTAAAACGTATATATTAAATCTAACACTGGTTTAAAAAAGGCCTTCTTTTATTCAGATCCTGAAGGGTTGCTATGTTCCATGCTATAAGATACCAAGGAAAATGATAAATTGCCATAAATTATGCTACATAGCTGAGATTATTTTTGTTTAGCTTCTGAATTATACTAAATTCTACATAATCCCAAATTGAGAGTTTTGCAAATATATCCCTAGAGTGCCAATTTGATGAACAATGCATCTGCGTGGAAAAAAAAGCCAAACCAAACTTCTGTTTATTTCAAAGGTGGTTGTCAGCTTAAAGATCTTTTGTCAGCTTGAAAGAGCCAACCTTTAGCTTTGACACTGAAATGCTAATAAGCACCTTGGAGTTTGAAATAAATGAAAATGTGATGCTGTCAGTCAGGATTTTTTAAAATGCTAACTGTTGGAAATGTAAAAAAAAACCCAACATTTAAAATCTTATAAGTGCATTACATTTAAAAGTAGCAATAATCATAAGATCTAGGTGACATTGTAACACACTAATAAATAGATGAACTATTTTAATCATTTAATCATGTATTTATTTCTTCAACCATAAAACACTTTCAAGAAACTGACCCAGAGCTTATTCTACCAAATATATTGTATAGATGAAATTCAGGTGCTTAATGTTCTCTCACTTTGCAAAAAACATGTGTGATTTACATATCCTTTCAAACTTACAGTAATCCAGGAAAGGAGCGAAATGGCTTGTTTTTATATGGAATAAAAATACATGGAATGAATAAGAAAACAGCTGACTTAAATAATCACCATAAAAAGAAGTTCTTCTATGAGAGGAATGGAGCTTTTAAAACCGGGAATCTTTGTCTACCGGATAAATGCAGAAGAGAACACAATCCTTCCTATGGCCTTGGGAAGGGATGTGATTTAAAAAAAAAAAAATATATATATATATATATATATATATATATATATATAATCTCAAATCTCCCACCAGTGGTGTGGAAAACAAGTTGTATGACCATTATTTTACCCACTTTGTCTTTCTCAACCTTAGCTTCCTTATTTATAAAATGAGAGACTTAACAGGGTAATCTATAGGATCTCTCCTTAGCTCTCTATCTCCCCTTCATCAGATGAGTTACAAATCCTATCAGTCTTAGCTCCACAATCATCATTCTCTTATATCCTCATTGCTCAGTGCAGGTCCTCAGTATTTCCCACCACTTCGACCATTTATTGTAGTCTTCACCCTGGTTTCCTTGCCTTTAGTCTGTCACCCTCTACAACCCAACCTTTAACAGATGCTAAAATAGCCCTGACTGACTCCCAAGCTCACAAATCTTCAATGGCTCAAAAACTGTCAAGAGGATATAACTCCTTGAATCTGGCATTTAAGGCTCTTCACCATCTGGCTTCAACTTTCCTTTCAAACTTTGCTTCACAAAAACCCCCTCACAAACTTTATGATCCACTCAACCCAAACTATTGGGATTATAGGATCACACTATTTAAAGCTGGGGAGGATCTTTAAAAGTCCAACTCTTTCATTTTTCAGATTAAAAAAAATAGACTCAGAGATACTAAGTGACTTACCTAAGGTTTTTCAGTTACTTGAGGAGACCTGTGACTTAAACTCACATTTTCTGGTTTCCAGTGTTTCGTTCATTAGATCACTGTGAGAATGCTTCTTAAATTTTAATTCTTGTTAAAAATCTAAGGTGTTTAATTCCCTGCTTTGGTGCACAGGTTGTCCCGATGTTGTTTGTTTGGTTTTTGTTTTTCTTTTAGTACTAGCTAATGGATTCTTAGAAACCAAACCAAACCAACTGAATAACTATAAACCAGGTTAATTTCCCCCAAAAAATAACAGTTGTAACTGGTCATTGCATTTTTGATTAAAGCCTTGAGTCAACTTCACCTACGCCATTAATTTATATAATAGTGCTAGCTATTCTACAAAACTAGAAATGTAGCTACCTAGAGACAGACTGAAGTAACATCACCAAAAAACAAGGATATTTTTAAATCTTACTCTCATTATTCACTGGCCCAAGGACCAGCTGCCACTTTGGTGACATACAATCAAAGGGTTTTGTCCTTCACTGGAAAACCACAAAAACAAGTCTTTAGCATACAATTTAAAAAGACACTTCAAAACATTTCTCACAGGACTTGAGGAATTGTGAGGAAAAGAGGTCCTTCATTTTACAGTGAAGAAACTGAAGCACAAAAAGATTAAATAATTTGCTGGTTACACTGCTGATAAACGTCTGAGGCAATATTTGAACTCAAATCTTCCTTCCAAGTTCAGTTCCTTACTCAGTGCACTCTGGAGGTATGACTTAATTGGGTAGAACAAACAAATGGACCAGGGAAATGTCAGGACTGACTGTTCTTAGGAAGGATAATTTACTGAACATCATTTCTTTCTTTGACTGCCTCAAGGTCATGGTTCTGAACTCTACTTATGACTATTTCACAAAAGTTCAGCATTTAAACTGAATATATCAACTGATCCGAGGGCACGCCCCACAACTGGAATTTTGTTGAATCAATTATGGGCATCGATTCATTTTATTGTCATTCATTTCTCTCTCCTAAAAGCAGAACGCGTACAAGCAATCCTAATAACTTAAGGCTTCATACTGTTTGAATCCCCTTGAAAATGAGGCATGTCTACTGGGCAAATCAATAATATTTCAGCCGATAGGTCATAAGACTTATTGCTGGAAGGGATCATCTTATGTCCAGAACGAGTTCCTTAATGTAAGACCATGGTGATCAACGATAAACGAAGCTGTCATTCTTAAGTTCCTTCAGGGCAGAGAAGATGTATTACTTCTTTTGGTATATTCCCAAAGACTGAGCAAAGCATGTTGCACATAGCTCTTCCCTGGTATCATTCTGTATTCTTCTGCTTCCGTGCATTTGTTTCAATGCTTGAGACACACTCCATGCTCATGATGACCCAGAAAAATTCTCCTCCTTCAAGTTCCAGCTCATGAAGCCATTAGTACCTGGCATGTAATAGGCACTTAATAAATGTGGATTGACTGATTACTTCAAACAGAAGGTCATAAGATCCCATGTCTAAAGCTAGAAGGTACCTTGAAGGCCATCCACTCTAAATCTTTCATTTTACAGATTAGAAAATACAGTGTCCAGTACACAGCAAAAACTTAATAAGTGCTTGTTGACTGATTGAACAAGGTCCAAGAAAGTTCAGCGACTTGCCCTAGGTCACAAGTAGTAAAGGTCAATAGTATGACATCAATATTGCAAAAATGAACAATTCTGAAAGACTTAAAAATTCTGATCGTTGCAATAATGATCGACCATGATTCCGGAGGACAGAAGATAAAGAACAATGGACACCTTATGACAAAGAAGTGATGAATTAATATGCAGAATAAGAAAGATTTGTGGGTGTGGCCACTGTGGGAATTTGTTTTGCCTTATTTGCTTTATGTTCATATATTACAGGGGCTTTCTCTTTCTTTTCTTCCCCCGGTGGAGGGAGAGAAGGGGTGTAGGAGAAGTAGAGAGAAAAAGATAAATCCTTAATAATTGCAAAAAATATCTTTTTTAAAAAAAGGAGCAAGGGTTAGAAATAGAATTTGAATCCAGATTCACTGAATCCAGAGCCAATACTCTGCATTGTACCACAATGACTTCCAGGATAATTTCTTATTCAAATTTTCCCAGAGCACTCTGTCCGAATCTTTCCTTTGTCTCTATGATATTCAATTTTACAACCTATTTCTCATATACATGTCATAGCCTTACTATTAGATTATAAGCTTCTTGGGGTAGAGAATATATTGATTTTCCTTTTTTTTTGTATCCATAGTGTTTAACATATATAACAGACATTTAAAATGAACATTCATTGAGTCAAAATCTCAAATTCATGTTGGTCCCTTATTCTACACATTCATAATCTCAAATCCTCATAAAATTCAAAACTAGCTTCACATCAGTAAAAGTATGAGGGGAATTTCTAGAATTATCTGAAAATAATTAGTTCCTATGCTTGAGCCTCTGTGTCATGGGGCTATTTTCCCTGCAGTCCTCAAAATCCTAAAGAAGCAACAAAGTCATTGCAACTGTGCACAACTCTGCCTCACTTAAATCCAATTCATGCACAAGTTATCACTCATCACATAGTGATGTCATTGGTCCTCCCTGAAAATAAAGAACAAATAATAACAATGCCAGCAACAAAATGGTAACAGAATAAAACTCCATTCCTCAGAGAGAGCCCAATTCAGACAGCGATGGAACCATATCTGACAATACCCCATTTTAAGTTTTATATAAGAGAGAAAATTTCCATAAAAACATAAGAAATGTCATTGAGCATGAACTATAAATGGGTTAAATTTGGACATTATTAATACCCATACTGGGTCAGATGAAAGGTCCCTTGTCTATCCCAATTTAGCTCTATAGCAATGGTTCTCAACCTGTGGGTCATGAGGGTCGAATTATCCTTTCACAGGGGTCACAGGGGTTGCCCAAGACCATCGGAAAACACATATTTCCGATGGTCTTAGGAACTGAGACACCGCTCCTCTATCCATCTCCAGGAGGGTCTGCCTACATGCAGATACGCCCACATACGAGTACTAAAGGGTCGCAGCATTAGGAAGGTTGAGAACCACTGCTCTATAGGATATTTTGTAGGAGGGCATGTTTGTCCTTCCCCCTCATGTCAATCTTACAGTGTGGTTAGTGAAATAGTTATTGTTAGTGATACAAAACTTCCCCCCTCCCATATCTAGCTTTCATTAATTTAATTGCTATGCCCCAGATTATGTGGCAAATGTCTCAAACAAGGACTTAATATTTAAAAACAAATAGAGAAGTAACACAATACATAAGATCAAAAGCCATTCCCCAATGGACAAGTGAGCAAAGGATGTGAACAAGCAATTCTCCGTGGAAGAATTGCAAACTATTAAAAACAATTTGAAAGATTGTCCCAAATCATTAATAATTAAAGAAATAAACATCAAAACAACACTAAACTTTCACCTATCACTCAGCAAATTGGCAAAGATGACAAAGAGACATTCACTAACATTGTTGGTGGAGCTGTGAACTGGTCCAATAATATTGGGAAGCACTTTGGAATTATGCTAAGGAAGTAACTAAAGAGCCCATGCCTTTTGACCCAGAGATCCCACTGCTAAGCATATTCCAAGGAGGTCCGTAATAAGAAGAAAGGTTCTATGTACCCAAAGAATATTGATAGCTATGCTTTTTGTAATAACAAAAAGCTAAAAATCCCATCAGTTGGGGAATGGATAAACAAATTGTACATGAACATAATGGAATATTGCTGCACTCAAAATATGAATATGAAAAATACAGAGAAGATGTAAACTGATATAAAGTCCAAAGAACTAAGAAAAAAACATACACAGTAGCTGCAATGATATAAATGGAATGCAATAAAAACAAAATCCAAACCAAATACTGTTAGACTATAATGACTAACCTTGGTCCCAAAACTGAGAGAAACGAAAGCACCACCTTCCCTTATTTTCAGAGGCAGGGACAATGGTGGTGTATGTTACGTTGGACTCAGTTGACATTATGGCTGTTACTATTTCCTTTTTCTCTGTTATAAGGGATGATGCCTCTCTGAGAGGGATGTGTTTGGAAATGAAGATAATATAAAAAACAAAAGATATTCCTGAAAACATTTTAAATGTTGCTCTGATTCTATGTTTATGCCTATATCTAAACCCTTAAAAACAATGTGTGCTAAAGTTAGAAGGAATTTTAGACATCATCTAGTCCCACTCCCAAGAATCCTAAAGATCACAGTGGTTAATTAAGTGATTTGATCTAAGCTGTACAGGCAGGAAATACCAGAATCGGTCTCCTGATTCCCAGTCTAGGGCCAGTAGTGCCCTGCCTCTAGATCTCATATCCTAAGAGCTGGTAAACAAGTTTGTGTTTTATCTTTCAAAATTTTAGAGACAAACGCTGTCTTCCTTTAGGGCACTTAGGATATTCTTTACACTTCAGCAGGAATGTCTTTGGAGGTTATTGTGGCTCAGAAATTCATCATTCTGTGACCATTCTAAAGAAAGGCTTGGCTGGTCCTCAGACAGCAGATCAACATTCATCATCCCTAAAAAACACTAGATGCCTTTTCAGGTAGTAGAATTTGTGAGTCTCCAAGTATTCGCTGTCCCTTCTACACTACAGTCTGAAGAGGACTTTTGTGGAAGTAGAATGTCCAAATTGGGGAAGTCATTTATTTTTAAACCAACACTCTCTTTCCCCACATGAAAACACAATGAGCTTTGGCAAAACAAAAACAATGTGATGGAAAGCACATGGAAGGGAACAAGTAGCAAAGCTCAGGATTTGAACCCAGATAGTCAGAAACTCAAAATAGGACCCCGATGCCCATCTCCCCTAACTTATCGTAATTCTTTTTTTTTTCTTGGACAAAGAGTGAAAAATTGTAAGGTTTGGTGGCATTTTAAAATTAGACTCATTGTTAACTGGGCAGCAAGGTGGTGCAGTAGACAGAGCACCAGGTCTGGAGGCAGGAATACCTGAGTTCAAATTCAGTCTCAGACACTGACCTCAGACAATTACTAGCTGTGTGACTCTTGACAAGTCACTTAATCCAGTTTCTTCCCCTGTAAAATGAGGTGGAGAAGAAAATGGCAAATTATTTCAGCATCTCTGTCAAGGAAATCCCAAATGGGGTCACAAAGAGTTAGAGACAACAACGATGCTAAGTAATATCTACCACTTTTACTAGTTTATTTTAATTTAGAGACAGAATCTAAGATTGTACGTTCAAGTGTACTTTTGCAGAGAAATAGTATGAAAAATTGAAGGAGTAGAAAGAGAAAGTATGGTAGAAGTAAAACATCCATAATAAATGCTGCTCATTGATTATGATAGGATAGAATAAAGACTCTTTGAAGATGTAGCAACTTTTTGAAAGTAGAATTTCCCATCTCAATACACAGGGAGAGTAAGATATTCAGTGTGAAGCAGATAGAGTGAAAGCCAGATAAGTAAGCAAGATACACTGATTGTAGAAGGACTGCCTGTTTAGAGTCTTATAAATCATTTAGAAGAACAGCAGTAGTGTCTGGCACATAGTAGGCACTTAATGTTTATTGATTGACTGAGAGATAGTCTTTCCTGATTGAAGGAAAACTCTTTTTTAACAGTCGGATCTTAAAAAAATTGTACTTTGGGAAACTGGATCTGGTCCAATAAGTGGGGCAAGAGAGACAAGAGAAAATGAGATGACTGCATAGGTGAAGTAGACGAATTTTAGGAACTCTCAGCTTTGGAGAAGAAGAAGGGCTGTACGCTAACCAGGAGCCTGCTGATGGATGATCATGTGTACAGGCAGGGAGGTAGCCAGTCACTTGTATCTTTTGGGGAGATGTCTAATAGTATATGATAGAAATTCTTAACCATTTTGTGTCATGGATCCCTTTGGCAGTCTGATGAAACCAATGGATCCTTATTCAGAATAATTCAGAATTATTCAGAATAATTTTTTTAAAAATCATAATTGAAGGAAATTCCAAATGTCAGTGTTAAATGTTAATGAAAATAAAGGTGTAATTTTTCCCCATTCAAGTTCACAAACCTCCTTGAAATCTATTCACAGATTTCTTGGGAGGGGTGGTCTGTGAACCCCAGGTTAAGAACTCTTGGTATATGACATTTTTAGAGGTACCTAAAAAGGTTAGTTGGTGCACTAACTCTGTCCCTCTGAAGGCTAAATACTGATGGGTGATTAGCTGTACCAAACAGTACAGTATTTCGCAAAGTGCTTGCATTTTTCTACATCTCTGAGTGATGGCATCCTGCTGGAGTTATCAGATTACCCTAAAAGGTACAATCAAGAACCAGCATATATTTCTATAGAAATTCTTTCACAAGTTCAAACACCAGACTCAAATGTTCCAGATCTGTTACTATGGAAACACTTTGTATGGGAGGGAAGGGAAGTGGACTTAGTTTAAAAGTTCAGAATATTTCTTAGCATGAAATCAAAATGAAATTCAAAACACATGTGTTGACAATCCAAGATCATTTGGAATGTTAAAGCAAAACATATGAAAAAAAGCAGTTCTGTTACATTGATCCGAGTAGAATGTGCTGATTGGGACACACTGGCAGGGGCTTTATCTGCGTAGGGCTGAGGATATTCATTATTCACAATGAAATGAGTGATGGACAGAACATTTTAACCACAAATTCACCATTAGAGATGTGGCTTAAATGATTGCTTCAGTTAAGCCTTCATTTACTCAAGCTGCAAAAAGAAATTATGGAAAATCTTTTTGTAGATCTTGAAATATCAAACAATCTAGAACAGTATGATTTCAAAACATCTTGGATTTAACACATTCTAAAGCACATTTTTCTCCAGTGACATTCTTTTTTTTTTTTGGCACATTTTAGAGCCCTACTTAATTTCAGGAGAAAACTGAATAGCATGTGTTTCTAACTAATTTGCACCTGAATATTCAGATATTTATTTTTTTTTAAAGCAAAGGAATAATTAGGAAAGATTTTGTAATTAACTTTTAAAGATTTTTCTATTCAAAAGAAAAGATCCATTTTCAAGGTTAAATAAATTCTTAATCCATGAAATCTGTTATAAAAGCACTGCAGGTGACCTTAGGCAATCAATCAACAAGTATTTACAAAGCATCTACTATGTTCCAGCCACTGATCTAGGTCCTGGAGAGAGAAAAGATAAGAGTGAAATAGTCCTTACTTTCAAGGATCTTTTATTCTAATGAACAAGACAACATGCAAATGTAGAGGAGATCTAAAGGTGGGGGGGGGGGGAAGGGAGTACTAGCAACTGGGGAACCAGGACAGCCTCATGAAGAAGACGGTGCTGGAATTGAGTCTTAAGGGACTCACTCAGCATCAGCTCTGGTAAATTCAGTTATTCTGTCCATGCAGATGACTCCCAGATCTGTCCATCCAGCCTCAGTCTTCATTCTGAGCTCCAGTCACTTGTCAATATCTGCCTATTGTATATTTTGAACTAGATGCCCTGTAGGCATCGCAAAGTCAACATCCAGGACAGAACTTATTATCATCACCCTGCCCCTGCCCCATGCCTCTTCCAAATTTCTCTATTTTTGTTGGAGCCCGTCTCTCAGGTTCATAACTTTGGTGGCTTCCTGAGCCCCTCACCTTCACTCCCTCTACATATGCATTCAGCTGCCAAATCTTGCTGTTTCTTCTTCCACATCTTTGGCATACACTCCCCTCCCTTGACTCACATAACGACCACACTTATTCAAACCCTAATTACTTCTCACTTGGCCTTCTGCAACAGCTAACTAATTGGTCTCCAGTCTCAAGTTTCTCTCCAGAAAACTGCCAAAATGATTTTCCTAAAGTGCATATTTAATAATGTCACTCTCTACCCCTACTCAGTAAATGCCAGACAAATATAACTTGAGTCAAATATAAACCCCTTTGTCATTTATAGTTGTTCTAGTCTGGGCTGGGTTAACAGCAAGTCTCCTGGTAGTTTAGAACAAAATGAAACACTCATATGTTATTCAATGGGAGACAGAGAGAGAGAGACAGAGAGAGAGAGAGAGAGAGAGATTTACTTAATCATAAGAAGAATGTATTCAAACAAGGATAGTCATTGAGGACAGATGAGTAAAGGTCTCTAGCCTGATCTACCTACTTCCAAGCTCCAAGTGGCAATAAGAAAGTGATGTTGTAGAGACAGTAAAGACTAAGCCTTTAGACAAATCTCTTTGCCTAATTTGATTCTCTGGGGTTGTATCCCAAAGAGATCACAGAAGTGAGAGAAAGACCCAAATGTCCAAAAATATTTATTGCAGCTCTATTTATGGTGGCAAAAAACTGGAAATTAAGGGGATGCCCATCAATTGGGGAATGGCTAAACAAGTTGTGGTATATGAACGTGATGGAATACTATTGTGCTATAAGAAATGGGGAGGAGACGGTCTTCATATTCACCTGGAGAGGCTT
>CM053582.1:296823748-296850172 GCA_028627135.1 Pseudochirops cupreus | reverse complement strand
GACTAATGTCCGATGTGAAAGTATTTGCAGATCCTGTACTTGATTGCATGCCGCCATGGGGGCGGGGGAGGGGAGAAAATTTGAAACTCCAGGGATTGTGGAACTGAATCTTGTAAACTAAAAGTAAATAAACAAATCAATTAAAAAAAAAAGACTAAGCCTTTAGTCTCCTGAGCCAAGCAAGTCTTGAGGAATGTCTCTATATCTTTTAAGGATAAGAAAGCAGGGCTAACACACTGATCCTAGCCCAAGAGCTACAATCTGGTCCCATTCTACACTATTACACCTGGCTCCCCTCTACATATTCCATGGTCCAGCTAATATGGCTGGACTTGTTGGTGTTCTTCACACACATGATTCCATCTCCCATCTTTTTTGCTTTTTCACTGACTTGTCTCCCCTGCCTAGAATGTCCTTCCTCCTCACATTTGCCTTTTGGAATCCCTTGTTTCCTTCAAGACTCAATTCCAGCACCATCTTCATGAGGCTGTCCTGGTTCCCCAGTTGCTAGTACCTTCCCCCGCCTCCTCCTCCCCCCAGGTCGTCTTAGATCTCCTCTGTATTTGCATGTTGTCTTGTCCATTAGAATAAGAGATCCTTGAATGTAAGGACTATTTCCCTCTTGTCTTTTCTCTCTCCAGGGCTCAGAACAGTGACTGGAACACAGTAGAGGCTCTGTAAATGTTTGTTGGTTGATTGTCTAAGGTCACCTGCAGTGCTTTTAACAGACTTCATGGATTAAGAGAAAAAGAGAAGAGGATCCAGGACAGAGCATTGGAGAGGAAACTACAGATAGGGAGAATGACATGTTTGATGATTCAGCAAAGGAAACTGAGAAGAAGTGGTTAGACAGCAGAAAGGCAAGAGAGCAATTAAAATAATAATACCTAGCTAATTGTTGTATCATGCATACATATTATGTGCCAGGCACCATGCTAAGTGCTTAACAAATATTATCTCATTTGATCCTCACAATAGCCTTGGCTATTTTTGCACCCATTTTACAGATGAGGAAACTGAAGCAAAGAGCAGTTAAGTGACTTGCCCAGAATCAGAGAGCTAACAGTTAAGTGTCTGAGGTCAAATTTGAACTCAGGTCTTCCTCACTCCAGGCTCAGTCCTCTAACCACGATGTCACGTAGTTGCTCAGAAACTCAGAGACCCAAAGAGGAAAGAGTATCCAGGAGAAGAGTGTGGTTGACAATGTCAACTGCTCTAGACAAGTCCTTTAGCTTCTATAAGCCTCTGATGCCTCCTCTAAGGTCCCTTCTGGCTCTAAATCTACAATCCTAAGATCTTCCAACCTTAACAAGAAGAGAAGATAAAAAGACATTTATGTAAAGATAATAAAGGCAAACTTAAAAAAAAATGAAATGATGTGAAAACAAGAAGCTTTTTAGAATATCATCATACCATGTTATAGAAAAATGTATTCATTGCTCATCAATAAATGTTAGAATGAGAAAAATAATGTAGAATCAGAGAATGTGAGAGGTCATCCGGCCCTGCTCCCTCACTATACACATGAGGAAGGAGAATTCCAGAATGGAGGGCTGCTCAGGCCTACAAGCTAGTGGCCATGCCAAAGCTAGAGACCAGTCTAACTTCCTTCCCATTACACTTCTCTGTCCCTGAAGTTATGTTGTAATTTTACAAGAAAGGGCAATGGAAGGCAAACTAAAATAACTCCCAACCCCAAGCTTAAGAGTGTGAATGACATCTCTGTCCTATGGCAAGAGAACTGTGAATCTCACTGCGTGATTTGAGGGACATCAGCACCACTCTCTTTGCATCAGCCCTATTCCATTTGTAAAATGAATACCTTCAATGTGTATGTCAAATAAGATTTAGTGGTTAGATTTACTATCTGGTCAACTCGCAGAGGTGATTTTACCCACAGGGTCTCGGTTTCTGAGGAGGAGGTCAGACTAGATGGCTTCTAAGGTAATTTTCAACTCTAAATCTAATGAAGCTAACACCGTTTATCTGTCAGACAGTTGGCACTCAATAAATGCCTCTTGAAGTAGATGAATCCTGCAGTCTTAGACTAAAGGGGATAGAGGACCTGGTGCATGACATGCCCAGGATAGTATCAAAAATCTAAACAAAAGCATGTCTCCTGGATTTAATGCTCCATGTCAATATCTCATGATTTCCTTCTCAAGTTTCTCCCAAGAAAATTCTACATAAATGTGAAACTTTTCAATTCTAAAATTGAGATGTTTTAAGAAAATAGGATATACATTTGTAGTAAATTTCAAGGCATAGAGTGGTAAGGGATATTTGTACATCTGACACCTGTAAATGAAAGATTTGTTATAGGCTTTTCACCCCTTCCAGTTCTATATCAAATGGAGGCAAAGTGGTAAGAGAAAGAAACGGGGCAAACGGCTGAGAAGGGGAAATTTTGAGAAATTAATCAATGGGTTGGATGATTCCAGCAATATTAAAAAAAAATTATAAGGGGGACAGCTAGGTGGCACAGTTAATAGACTAGCACCAGCCCTGGAATCAGGAGGACCCGAGTTCAACTCCAGCTTCAGACACTTGACACATTAGCCATGTGACTTTGGGCAAGTCACTTAACCCCAATTGCCCTCCAAAATGCAAAAAAAAAAAAATATTAAAAGGAATGAGATACATTATTTCTATGGAATTCATTTATAATAAGCAAGAACAGCCTGTCGGAAAGGGGTGGACTATTACAATTGTCCCTTTGCTGTTAGCTTTCACATTAGCCCAGAAAGTATTCTAAAGTTATTAGAGCACATTACACCTTATATGTTGATGAACTCTTCCCGATTCTCTAAAGGGAATGATATGCCCTATCTTGCCTCACACCATCAGATCTATGGGGCTGATTACAGAGAAAATAAGAAATGACACTATGCCAAATATTTTCAAGAAATGCTATGCAAATTGTGATAGCAGTAAAGGAAGAATGTAAGAAACATACAATAGATGTAAAATGCATGGAGTGCAAATATTGGTGATGTAAATAAGTCCCTATTAGTTAGTCAGCCTATATAATGAATGTATAACAAATATGGAATTCTTTACTAGGTGCAAAGGGCAGATACATGGAAATAATAAACCCAGTTTCTGGCCTAGGGGAGTCTAATTTGGAAGACAGCACAGGCAAACATAGAATAAACACCACTGGATAAAAACAAGATATAGTTATATATGCAAATATTGAGGGAATTATGTCAAAATGGATGGAAAGTATGTGATAGAAAAAGAATGACAGCATAAAATTATCAGATAGGAATTGGACCTGTGATTTTATTGATATAGAGAGCTCCCAGATGAGGAAATTCTTTCTACCAATGGAGGTCAGCAACTTCTCTGCAACTTAGAGTTTTACAGAATTGCCTTGACCCTAGAGCACTGAGATATTAGGTGATTTGTCGAGGATCACACAGAGGTGTGTGTCAGAGATAGGAAGTAAAGCCAAGAGCTCCTGGTTCTGAAACCAGCTCTCTATCCACTCTAGCATGATGCCTAGCTTGCATAAAATCATATGAACCAAAAAATAACTGAAAGTGAAATCTCATGGAAAGATTTATTAGAATTGATGGGCTAGTGAGACTGTGAGGTAGAAATACAGTCTTACCATAAAGTAACAAGATTTCTTTATTTGCATCTATCTTAATACAAACATCCTAGAAGTCATTGAGTCTTCTCCTTCAAATGAGTGTCACTATAAGGGAGCATATACTTAGTTTGATGTTATCATTGATCAAAATGTTATAGGAGCTCATCTTTTGAAATTTGTCAAAAGATCAGAGTTGGTTCTGGAAGGGCTTTTAGAAATTCACCTCATTTTACAGATGAAATGCTAAACAACACACAGATTGTCAATGGCTGAGCCAGGATGCAAACTTGGGTTCTGAGACTCCAGATTTCATGTTCTTTCTCCTGTCACCTCTCAGGTCAGTTTTAGTGTCACTCATTCTCCAACCAGCTTTTGTTTTGGACTGAAAACAGTCTTTCCCAACTTGACCTCCCATTTAGTACACTGAACTTGATGCTAAATGATTTTTGACTATTTCCAAAAATCCAATCCACTCTCAAAAGATGAGTATTTGTCACCATTCAGGTCCTGCAAAAGACTATACTATGGGACCTGCAGAGGCTTTAAAGGAATTCTTATTAGATTCTTTTTTCATACAAACTAGCTGTTTTATGGCCAGTTTTCTTGTGTAATTGGCTTGCTTACAGAATATCCTCCCAAACCGTAGATGGCTTAGGAAATTATAATTTGGTCCTCTGTTAGGCTGTTTCTTTCGAGCTGTGGAATTCACATTTATCTTTAGCCCTCCTACTTCCATCTGGTTTCACCTAATGGTTTTCAATTATTAATCCCTTCTGAGTGAGAGAGGCTGGCCTAGTAAACTAAGAAAGAGACCTGCACAAGGGATTACTGAGCTCTATACAAATTTGTTCCTATTGGTACCTGATGGTAATACCGTAGAGTGGATTGGAACATCCTGGTACCCTCCTGGTAACACATGAAATGGATGATGTCACATTGTCTGCAATTCGTCAGTGTGTACACATTATAAATGAAGTATGAATGGCCAGCAGCTTCATCAACTCTGTGATGAAGGTAAAACAATCTATCTATGCCTCAGTTTCCACAACTTTGAAATGAGGAATGCCTCTACGTGACCACATAGGGCACTAAGGACAAAAGAAGTATTATCTATAAAAAAAGACTTTGAATTCTTAGAATACAAATTTGAGTAGGAAACTATCCTGTTGTAAAGTAGCCCATTCCACCTTAAGATAGCTCTAATTATTAGGAAGGTATTTGTTAATCTGCCTCTTTGCAACTTCTACCCATTGTTCCCAGTTCTTTTTTGGGGGGCCAAACAGAACAGGCCTAAGGCCCTTTCTATCTGACAGCCCTTCAAATATATAAAGACAGCAGTCTTTACTCCCACCCTACCCAAAGTCTTCTCAAGACTAAAAATTCCCAATTACTTCAACTAATCTTCAAATGGCACGACTGAAAGGACCTTCATCATCCTAGCTGATCTCCTTTGCATACATACTCCTCAGTTTATCAGTGTTATTTTCTAAAATATAGCACTCAGAACTCAGTGTAATATTCCAAAGATGGTCTGACCAGGCCAGAGAATAGCAAGACTATCATCTTACTAAATCTTGACACTATACTTCTCTTAATAACCTAAGATTACATTTTTTTTGTTACTATGGCACATTGTTGATTTATATTTAATTTGAAGCACGCTTAAATCCCCAAATCTTTTATAGACCAATTGCTATCAAGTCATGGACATGAATGGCTAATTTTTTAATCTAAATGTGACTTTCCATTTATTTTCATTAAATTTTATATTATTAGATTTGGTCCAATGTTCAGTTGTCTTTGGATCCGGAAATTGTCAGCTAACATGCAATCTTTCTCAGCTTTGCGACATTAGTATGCCATCTATTCCTTTATGTAAAATATTAATGAAAATGTTAGCTCAGACATAGAGCCCTGGATATCTCTTTCCATGTTAACATCAAACCATTAATAACTACTCTGTGGGTCCAGCCATTCAACCAATTTCAAATCATCTAGTACCATCAAGCATTTAATATCTACACCATTCCCCTGGTCACAGAGACAACATAATAAAGTGGAAAAAAGAAGTGGATTTGAAGGTAGAAGATCTGGTTTCAAAACTTGGCTTTGCTACTGATTATGTGACCTTGGGCAAGTCAATTGCTTTTACTAGGACGCATCAATTTCTCATCAGTAAAATGAGGGGGGTTGAAGTAGAAGGCCACTAAGGTCCCTTCCAGCAGTGAATCAATGATCTATGACTTACCAGTTTAGTAACCCTGTCACAGGAGGATGTTGGGTTAGGCTGGCATGGCCTGTTATTGATAAAGCCATGCTTTATCACTTTTTTTTTCTAGAGGTTAACTAATAATTTCTTTAATTATATTCTAGAATTTTTCTAGGAACTGAAATTAAGCTCATGGATCTATAACTGGCAGACCCGACTCTCTCTCTCTCTCTCTCTCTCTCTCTCTCTCTCTCTCTCTCTCTCTCTCGACAATACTTGCTCTGTTCTAAATCCTCTGTGATTTTTTATTACAGATAGTGGTTCATTTATCAAATTTTCCAATTCTTCCAGTACAACCGTTAGGGGTTAGACTGTCCTGACCTGATGACTTTAACTCATTAAAGGCTAGATGTTCTCTTATTATCGCCTATATTTCTAAGAGTTCAACTTCCTATTAACCACTTTGTTCTCCCCAAATATTATTCTCATTGGCAAAGAAAACAGAAACAGAATAAGAATAATTCATTCTGCAGAGCTTCTGTTATCATTATCTCATCTACTCTAAGCAGTGGTACTACCCCTTCTTTCATTCCCCTCTTTACTTCCAATATATTTTAAAGTCTCCTCCCCCTCTTTTTTTAGTTCTTAGCATTTCCTGTCAACCTTAATTCGCAATGAGCTTTAATGCTCTTGACACGTTTTATAGGACCACTCCATGGTTTTATATTTATCCTCAACTTGCCCTTGCTTCCATCTTCTGTATGTATTTTTATAAATTCTGAGTAGACTGGTGAAGTATCTGTGCAGCAACAGCAATCATTACTGACATTTCCCCCTTTTTGCCTCCTCAGAATTTTTTTGTTATGTCTTTATGGACTATATTGAAAACTCAAATATGAGAAAGAACTCTGGTACAGAATAGAACAGTGGTTCTCAACCTTCCTAATGCCTCAACCCTTTAATACTCGTATGTGGGAGTATCTGCATGTGAGTAGACCCTCCTGGAGATGGATAGAGGAGTGGTGTCTTGGTTCCTAAGACCATCAGAAATGTGTTTTCTGATGGTCTTAGGTGATCCCTGTGACTCCTGAGAAAGGGTCGTTCGACCCCCAAAGGGGTCACAACCCACAGGTTGAGAACCGCTGGTATAGAAGAACTTGGAGTTAGGATTTGAATCCTTTCTCTGACAATTATTACAAATCACTTAACCTTTATAATTTAGTTTCCTTGTCTACAAAATAGGAAAATCACCTATGTTACCTTAAAAAGCCTGCTATGTTTTTCTTTTTTTTGGATTGCTATGTTTTTCTAAGCATGAAGAAATATGTCAAAGCTTTTAAAACTTAAATATTAAAGCACCAAATAAACATCAGCTATAATCTAACCTTAATTTGAAGTCAAACAAAACCTGGTTTTTTTTTTCTGTACATGAGTTGCTATCTAGCCACATCTCCCTCTTCCTGTATTTATACTATTGATTTTTTAAACCTGAAAATCAAGACTTCACATTTATCGCTATTAAATTTAGTAAGTATCAGGAAGGCTCCTCAGATCAGACTCTTTTTTTCTAACTATCTATTTCTGATCCTAAAATTTGATCATTAGAGATATATTACTTTTGCCCAAAAAATATCTGGCACATACTACAGAGTACATTACATACATTATCTCATGAGACAGTGAAGTCCATTTAACCCTCCTACATTTGGATTTTTAAAAACTGACCTCTCCAGTACAAGATGGGGGCAGCACAGTTAGATAGAAGTTGATCTATAAAAGGCATAGATTTCATTGCTTCATCTCACAATAATCCTGTGAAACAGGTATTATTACTCCTATTTTACAGATGACCTGGAGGTAACCTGAAGGTAGATAGGTTAAGTCACTTGCCCAGGGACACAGAGTTGTTAGTGTAAGAGGCTGGATACATTTTCTTACAACATATTTACATTTGGAGGTCATAGCTTATTAAAAGTTTTCTATAACTTAGCACCTAAAGAAAAAAAGGGTAAATTTGAAAAGAAACTTGAACTCTAGTGATAAGGGAACAGCACCTAGCTGAGCCAATGGGAGAATCAACTTAGCTTGGACAGATATCTGTATGAGCCCCCATCCCCCCCTTTTTTGCTCTGATTCCTCATACTTACCAAGAAACCCTTTGCTCTTACTTTGTTTTTCAGGGCTGGTTTCCCCACTGGGAAGAAAGCCAGTGCGAACTAGCGTGTATAGCTATCTGTCTATTTGGTAGTTACCAGTCTGTCTGGTTATAAATTGGCTTTCCTGTACAAGTCAGTCATTTGTAGCTTCAGGAGGCAATTTCCCAGGGCCTGATTACTCTTAGAGAAGGTGGTCACTGAAATGCCACACTTGGCAACTGTAGGAAACTGTAACCTGGAAGAGTATGTCACCTTAAGGTCTTCCTTTACCATCAACATTCTTCCTAATGATTACAGTGTAAATTAACTTATCAGACCTGTTCCCAAATGGCAACCAGCTAAGAGCAGATTTTTTTCTAGTTTTTTATTAATTCTATACATCTATCCAACACTTACTATGTATAAGGAACCCTAGGAGGCAGAAATATAATTAAAATATAGTTCCTTCCCTCAAAAAAGCTTAAAATTTAGTAGGGGAAATAAGTCATGTCCACAAACAGCTATACATACTCCAGAAAATAAGTACCATAAAAGAAGTCAGAACCAAGTTTTATAGGAGAGATATGGAAAGAGTGATCATTTTCAGTTAGAGATACGGTGAAAGCCTTTATTAAAATGATGGCATTTAGAGTGGGCCTTGGAAAATGGATTTCTTCTTTTCATGCTGACAATATTCAGGGCATTAGCAAGACAAGATAGTGATGCTTTTTGCTTCTGTTTCACCTCTTCAAAAAGTAAAAAAAAAAAAAAGTACAAAGCCACAAGAAATAGAGGCCTTGGCGATTTTAACCAAGAAAAGAATCTTGTATGGAAATTGAGAAAGGAAAAACCCTTTTCTTAAACCATCTAAGTTGCTCTTCTCTTCTTACTACAAATGACAAATGATACCCAGCAGGCTGGAGCAACAAGACTATTATTCACATTTGTTCTAGACTGAGTATCTGCAGGAAGAGGCAGATAAGCTTGGAAGGGAAAGGGCAATGAAGGAAGCTAGACCAGAGACTCCAGGAACGTAGAAGGGGAAAGGATGACCAAGAGGAAAGGACAGCAGGTTTAGGGAAGGTATTAGGGTCAAGTCTATTTGAGGATAGACAACATTTGGCAAAGGTCGATTACGGTAGAAATAGAGAAAGGTTAAAGAAGGGGAAGATGTGAAATTTTTAAAAATGATGTAGAAATAAGAAAAGTGCTTCCTGAGGCTCATTCTTGATGGAAAAAGGGAATAGTCTTCTATTGTATCTGACACACACTGGCACTGATTAACTTCTAAAGTAGAAAATGTTATTACAGTAATGCTTTGTCTATCTGAAACTCAGCTATCTGGAAACATCATTATTAAGAGCACAGTCAAGAATCAGGAAACAAGGTGGAAGGTGGAGGTAGGAAGCAGCTACCTCTGAGGCACCAAGATGTTAATAACAACTGGCATTTACCAAGCGCTTTAAGGTTTATAAGGGGCAGCTAGGTGGTGCAGTGGATAGAGCACTAAGCCTGGAATCAGAAAGACCAGAGATTAAATATGACTTAAGACATTTACTAGCTGTGTGACCATGGGCAAGTCACTTAGCACCTGCCTGAAACTGGAAAAGGAAATAGTAAGCTACTAGTATCTTTGCCGAGAAAATGCCATGGACATGTCCATGGTGTCATGAAGAGCTGGACATGACTAAACAACAAATTAAGGTTTACAAAGCATATACATATGTGTTTTTATATATATGTGTATCTTTTGATCATTGCAATCATCATCAGAGGTCCTGAACTATCATTATCCCATTTTACAGATGAGGAAAGGGGCAGCTAGGTAGTACAGCAAATAGACTGGAATAAGGAAGACCTGAGTTCAAACCCAACCTCGGACCCTTACTATCTATGTGACTCTGGGCAAGTCACTTAGCCCTATTTGCCTCTGTTTCCTCATTTGTAAAATAAGCTGGAAAGAGAAATGGCAAACCACTCCAGAATCTTTGCCAAGAAAACCCCAAACAGGGTCCTGAAGAGTTGGGCACGGCTGAAACAGCTAAACGACAACACAGATGAGAATATTAAGGCTTAGAGACAGTAAGGGATTTGCCCAGGGTCATATTCCTAATAAATACTAGAAATGGATGTCTCTTGAGCCTAAGGCCAGACCTTTCTACTATTCCATACTTTGGCTAAAAACAGATGGCACAAAGTTGGTCTAAAATTCAAATTGTTCCTTCGTACAAAAGACCCTCAGATCCTCACTCTCAATCACTTGTTTTGTATACAGTTCTAATAAGCTTTATAATTAAGGCTACAGAGTTGGGGGTGTTCTAAGTCAGTGTATTTATCTGTAAAATGGGGATAATAACACTCGTACCCACAGGATGAATGCAGGATCAATGAAGATAATTCGTATAAAGTGCTTATGAAGTCTTAAGGTGTTATGCAAATGATATCCATCATTATAACTTCATTTCCAAGCATACAGAAGATTAGAAGCAGCCAATTAGGTGTAAAAGAAACCATGGATTTAAGCTACAACAGAGGTGTCAAATCTAAGCCCAGTGCATGCTGCCTACAACATTCCTGAATATGACCTGAAGCAGATTAAAATGTAATTGGGAGGTAGTTAACAAATAAATAAAAACATAATAAAGCATAAATAATGTTAATTTGTGATTTTCTAAGTTAATATGTGACCCGTAGGGATCCTTATGCATGGCTCAGTGGCCCATTTCTATTTGCATTGGACACCACAGTGCTACAGCATATGTTGCCACCAGCTGAAAACAGCTGTTGACAGCCTGACATCAAGTGAGAAAGCAAAACAAAAAAGCTATAAAGTGCATATATTTTGGACATTATAGATGAAAGAAGACCCAAACTCAGGATTGAATGGGAGGAAAGTAGAGGACAGGAGCGCTTTTGGAAAACTGCAGTGTTTGCAATTATCCCAAATTCTTGAAAGAAAAAGCCAACTTTTTAGTCTTGTGTTGATGCTCAATGATATAAACCATGGAATCCCATAGTTTCCAAAGAATGAAAATTGCATTATGCCAAAAGGGCAATGGGAACATTCATGGTGGACACGCAAGTTGGCTGTAGTTTATTACCACCAATGATTCACACACAAGATATGATGCAGAAGATGAATGACTAGAAAAGGAGGTGGTCTGGTCACATGTCAAGGATGAGTGATAACAGACAGAAAGCTTGAAAAGTAGACTGGTACCCATATCAGTCAATCAGTAAGTCAATTGACAGGCAACTACAATGTACCAGGCTATGCTAAGCACTGGGGATAAAACAGTCTCTGTTCTCAAGGAGTACACTTCTCACGGGAAAGCCAACGTATCAATAACCCAATACAGACAAATAACATTCAGAGAAGATGGAAGGGAAACATCAGCAGCTGGAGGAGAACAGGGCAGGGAAAGGAATAAAACCTGCTAAGAGGTGAAGGTGAGGAGGAAGAACATCCCAGGTCTGGGGGACAGCTAATGTGCAGAGACATAAAGATGAGAGAGACAGAGACAGAGAGACAGAGACAGAGAAAGACAGAGACAAAGATGAGAGACAGAGACAAAGACAGAGAGACAAAGAGAGACACAGAGAGAGAGAGAGAGAGAGAGAGAGAGAGAGAGAGAGAGAGACGAGAGAAAGAGAGAGAGAGAGAGTCAGAGAGACAGAGACAGAGACAGAGAGAGACAGAGAGACAAAGAGAGACACAGAGAGAGAGACGAGAGAAAGAGAGAGTCAGAGAGACAGAGACACAGAGACAAAGACAGAGAGAGAGACAGAGAGAGAGACACAGAGAGAGACGAGAGAGAGAGAGAGAGAGAGAGAGAGAGAGAGAGAGAGAGAGAGAGAGAGAAAGAGAGAGAGAGAGAGTCAGGTGCAAAGAAGAGCCAAGTAGGCCAGTGTAGCTAGCTATCTACAGGCCAGTTATCATTTATGAAATAATGACCTGCTCTGGAATCTTTTTCACATGATTCTTTTCAAAGGCACAATTAGTTGCTAAAGGGAGAGTCTGATCAGCCCAGGAAGGACTCTTCCCTGAAGTTAATTAAGGTAATAATCAGACTAAGAGCAAGAACTTTGATTAATTCAATTAACACAAGTCCTTCTTGAGTTCACATTTTACGAACTTGAAGGGAATCCTTAGAAGCAATGACTGAGAGGGATTGAATGGTTTTTAAGGAAAGGATTCTCCAAGTTAAGTTACTATTGTTTTGTTCTGATGAATCAAAATTGTTACCTAAATTTTGTCCTCCTGTTTAATCTTCATTATAGAATTTTGTTGATATTCTTGGACCTGATAGATGGGTTTTTTGTTTTTCTTTTTGGAGGGAGGAAGGGAGGGCAATTGGGGTTAAGTGACTTGCCCAAGGTCACATGGCTAGTATATGTTAAGTGTCTGAGGTCACATTTGAACTCAGGTCCTCCCGACTCCAGGGCCAGTGCTCTATTTACTATGCCACCTAGCTGCCCTGGACCTTATAAACTGTAATTAGAAAATAGCTTAGGGAAGAGAAATTTTTCAAAGAACAAATCCCAGTCTCTTTCGAGTTCTCTCTCTCTAAGCAGAGAAGCTTAGAATTCCAATAACTTAATTAATAAATCTGTATCTGATAGGATAATTCAAAAAATGCAGAGTACTCAGTATTTCTTCCATAATGAGACGCCATGTATGGATGTGGTCTGCACTATACCCATTGATGGAATCATAAAGCTATCTAGATATACCAATACAACAATAATAATAACAGCTGACATGGTGTGTTTAATTTTACAAAGAGTTTGCATACATTCTCTCATTTGATCATTGGACTCTGTAAGGCAGATGCTATTATCATATCCATTTTACAGACGAGGAAACAAGCTGAGATGGTGAGTACCTTAAATGGCAATGGGTTTGAGCCCAGGTCTTCCTGTCTCCCTGTCTGTTGCTCTGCCTCCCATACTGATTTTTAGCAAAAACAATTAAAACAAAAACAAAGTTTTGATTGTTTAAAGTGAGAAAGTCTTCAGTTACCTGGAAAACCCAGCAATCTGTAATATGTTATTCCTCAGGGGCTCTGGATAGCCACCAATCTACTATGCAACAATTTGAGCATTCAGTTGGTTTCTAGGCACTGCAGAGCAGTACTGTATTGTATTTTTTAAAATAAGCAAATCATTTTGAAATAGATGCCTTGTGGGAGGCTAACCTGATGAACAGACCAGGCTTTCTGATGCCATCTTAAAAGTCTGGGGGGAAGGCACCTCCATAATTTTATGAAGGCACTGAAGGCATTCCAGTCAGTCTGGCAGTTTTCAATGGGGCCCCATTACCTGTCAATTTCAAATTTCATGAGCCTTTATGGGATTTGTGCACTCTGGGGAGTCACAGTCATAAGTCCAAAGGAAGAGAAAAACTGGAATGTTATGGAACTCGCCTTTAATAAGTAAAGCTTATCTGTATAGATGACTAGTATAATAACATGTCAACGTTTGTATACATTCTTAAATTTCCACAAGAGCGCCTACGATGGGAGGAGGGGAGAAGCCTATAAATTATTTAGCTTGGCAAAATTTAGACATCCAAATTCATTTTGGATATCTTTGCCAGCTTGTAGGCAGTTCCTAACACATGCAATAAGTTTAAATGTTGAACCACTAAACTCCAAAGGAAGATAGCATCTGACTGTGACCCCATTAATATCTAATCACTTCTGAAATACAAATTAATTATTTCGTATGAATGGGGTACCATTTACAGTTATATGAAAAACATATATTTCCTATAGCACGGTTTGAGGGCTGCTTTTCCAATCAAGCTTCATAAATGAGTGTTAGAATCTCATAAAAATGATTGCATTAAGGCACTAGTGCAGTATGCCTTGAAGTAAACATATTATGGTCACCACATGGAAAGAGAAACCATTCAAATGTGGTTCCAAGACAAATAAAAAGCAATAAGTCATAAAAACTGGGCTCTGAGCCAGTCTAGACTGGTAATGGTAAGCCATTTCAGAAAAGAGAAGAAAGTTTAGCAGCTCGTAATCCGCTCCACCCAACAAATGGTCTAGGGTGCTAGGATTATACGACTAACCTCTCTAAGATTTTTTCAATTAAAAATTTAAAGCTGAGGAAACAACTTGAATAGTTCCTGAGAAATACCATGTAATATCAGTTGACAGAAAGCTGGATTGACAAGAGCTTCAACTAGCCATTTAAGAGGCTCATCTATCTCCATTTCCTATGCTGTAAGATTGTCAGGGCCCCAAGAGCATCCTGCCCCTTCTTTATTAACAGCTTTGACACATCTGGGTCTCCATTTTAAGGATGACCTATAGATGTGATTGATTTTCACCACTATAAACCCCAAACTATTCAGAGCAACCAAGAACATCAGAGCTGGACAGAACCATTGCTCTACTGCCCCAAACCTGCCCTTTCTTTTACTGGAGAAGGCCTGGATTTCCTTCTCAAGTAGTCACAGTTCCTCAAAACACAGACAACCTCTGGCTTCTGTCTGGACTTTCACTGTCCAGGAAATGTAATCCCTTGTGTCTATTTCTGATCAATCACAGGAGACATAACAGGGTCAGAGAATAACCTTTTTACTGAACAGAGGTCAGGGTTACAGTGAAGCAAAACAAATAAAACAAATGAAAAAAACAAGCTGCTCGGAGCTTAGGTTACAGGTAACTAGAGTTACCTCCCCGGGGATGCTACGGTGTCTTGGGCATATAAATCACCTCATTTTTTTTCTCCCCATTTAAAAAATTTGCACTAGAACGGACTCCCCGCTGAAAGGACTGTGAGGAATTGACAGTTTATTTTCTTTTGCCAGGCTCTCCCATTTGTCTGACCCAGCATCTGTAAGTTTACAGATAACTGGTAGGCTATTCACTTCTTTCACCAAAAATGTTTTACTAATATATTTTGTCTTTATATTACAAATGTTTATAGATTATTCAATTTTATGAAGTCATTTAAAACCAGAACCTAGAACTAGGGACTTCATAGTAGAATTAAAAACTAGGTCTCTTAACTGAACAACAACAACTCTTGACTTCAGCAAATACTTATTTAATGCCTACCATTGGCAATGTAATGTGCAAAACACTGGAGATACAAAGACAAGAAGGACGAGGAGGAGTTGGAGGAGGAGAAAGAGGAGTTAGAGGAGGAGGAGGAGAAGCAGGAGGAGGAGGAGGAGGAGGAGAAGAAGAAGAAGAAGAAGAAGAAGAAGAAGAAGAAGAAGAAGAAGAAGAAGAAGAAGAAAAAGAAGAAGAAGAAGGAGAAGGAGAAGGAGAAGGAGAAGAAGAAGGAGAAGAAGAAGGAGAAGAAGGAGAGGAAGGAAAAGGAGAAGAAGGAGGAGAAGAAAGAAGAAGCCTTGCCCTCAAGGATCTTACAAACTAGCAGGGCAGGAGGAAGAGGGATTCTGTTGTTGAACCATTTTTCAATTGTATCCAACTCTTCATGACCCCATTTGGGGTTTTCTTGACAAAGATATTGGAGTGGTTTGCCATTTCCTTTTCTAGCTCATTTTTACAAAGGAGGAAACTGAGGCAAATAGAGTTAAGTGTCTTGTCCAGGGTCACACAGCTAGTAGGTGTCTGAAGTTGGATTTGAATTTCAGAAGATGAGTCTTCCTGATTCCAGGCTAAGCACTCTATCCACTAGCTACTTAGCTGCCCAGGAAGGGGGACACAGAAGAAAAATAAATTACTAAAATTAAATTATTATAGGGTAAGTACACAGGAAAGGTTCAAACAGAGCAGAGATGTGCCAGAACAACCTATAGTAGTTATGTTGCCAGGGGCTGAGGCAGGGAGGAAATTGGGAAAGTGTCATGAGGGAGGTAGCATTTGAGCCTAGTTTGAATAAAGAAAATCATTTCATGGGCAGAGATGTTAGAAGCAGGGTATACAGTGGAATGGGGAGACCATTCTATGCATGAAGTTGATTGGTATGCAATAAACCTGGAAAGATAGGTTGGAGACAACCTGTGCAAGGCCATGAGTGGTTCCCCCAAGAGTTTCTAAGTATTGGGGAGCTACTGATGATATTTGAGTAGGGGAATGACACAGTCAAATCTGTGCATTAGACTTTAAGACAGACTTCACTACACTAATACATGGCTTAAAAGAGAGGATATTGAACTTGTAATCAGAAAGACAAGGGTTCAAATCCTATCTCTGATACTTATCCGTGTGACAATCTTGAGCAAGTTACTTACCAATCTTTGCCTCAGTTTACTCACTTGTAAAATAAGTGGGTGGTACTTGATGTCTTCTAAGGTCTCTTCCAGTTCTAAAGTCCCTTTCATATTTCAAGACTTTTTATTTTTATTATAATATGTATGTTATATGTAATATAATGCAATATAATACATAACATAAAGTAATGTAATGTAAATTAATTTAATATACTATATAATATAATACATTATACATTAGTCTTCAAACATTCTTTCCTCTCTGAGTTGGGAGAGAGGTCCTAGTCATGAGGACCCATAGGGATAATTATTAAACCATACTTTTTAATGTAGGGTATTTTAGATGACTTAAGCATAATTATTTTTACATACAGGCATCATCCTCTCTGACAGCAAAACACTGTTTCAAATTGTTAGAAAGGTCATCATAACCCTAACCTGTTGGATGCCATTGCATTAAAAAAATCTTTTTTAATTAAGTAGATCTTAAGAAGCTTTGTCTAGGAGAAACATGCAGTTAAGTAAAGAAGTTAAGTTAGTTAATTTTAAAAAGTGGATGTGTAGGGGTGGCTAGGTGGAGCAGTGAGTAGAGCACAGGTCCTAGAGTCAGGAGGGCCTGAGTTCAAATGTGGCCTCAGACACTTAATACTTAACTAGCTGTGTGACCTTGGGCAAGTCACTTAACCCCAATTGCCCTACTTCCCCCCTCCAAAAAACAAAACAAAAGAAAGAAAGAAAGAAAAGTGGATGTAGTACTGTAGGGGGAAAACAGATAGCGAGACATCTGTATCTATAGCCAATAACCTCATGAAGGCGCTTATTTGGAAGAGTAGGTACCACCCCCATTTGGAGCTGCTGAAGACTCCCCAACCCTGTCCAATTACTTATGGGATGTAGACTTGTTAGAAGTTTGAAAAAGTAGCATCTGAAGATTTGGAGGGATCTGATGCTACATATCTGATAGTGGTTTGGAAGAAAATTTATATTCTTCTCATTTTCATCCTCCTATGTTAAATTAGCAGAGGGGAGTGAGAGGAGCAAGACCAGTCTCTCCTCTCTAGCATTTCTACGAGCCCTGTCACTGACTAGCTCACATTATCAATTAACATCAAGCCAGCCAAAGGCAATTTTAGTGAAAAGAGGTAGAGAAAAAAGTCTTTTTTTATACAAGTCCCATAATTATTTGTGGACACCAGAAATACATGAAGGATCCACAAGGGGTTTTTTTTTTTTTCAGCTTAGGGAGTTCCCTCTACCTAGGAAGGTCATAACTACCTATAATGTAGAAGTAATTCTAAGGAACTCTGTGAGGAACACAGGGGTTAAGTGACTTGTCCAGGGTCACACAGTACTTCCAGAGATGAAATTGAACCCAGGCATCTTGCCTCCAAGTAAAGCACTCTATCTCTCCACTCCCTACATTACAAGGGGCACCAGCAGTACAAAATTGCTCCCTATAGACGTCAGATACAAAATCACAGAATTCAGAGTTGGAAAGGACCTCAGAGGCCATTCAGGTCAGTCCATACCTGGACAAAAATGCACTCTACAAAATATCTGACAAGCGCCTGAAGCCCTAGATTGAGTACCTCACCCATTCTATTTTAGGAAAGTCCCTATTGTTAGAGTCTTTTCTTAGATCAAGCCTAAATTTGCTTCCACAGCTTTTACCCATTACTCCTAATTCTGCACCCTGAGGCTCAGCAGAACAAGACTAATCCTTCCAAACAAGCTATCACAAACTTCCCTCCCCCACACTCCAAGTCTTCTCTTTATGCCTAGGCTTCTCCACCCATCTTCATATGACATGAATCATCCTCTGGATGCTTTCCATCTTGTCAATATCCTTCCCAAAATATGGCGCTCAGAACTGAGTAGAGTACTCTAGACGTGGGTCTGACTACAATACAATGGAGCTCTCGTTTCCTGAGTCCTGGACGCTGTATCTCTCATGAAGCCCAAGACTGTATCAGCTTTTCTGGCTGCCACATCACACACTACTGATTCACTTAGGACAATGGACTTGAACTCATTAAAGGCACCTAAGTGCTCCATCATTAGTCCTTTTTTATCTTGGGTGTCAACCATGTATTAGACGTGTTTGTCCTGTTCCTTCCAGGCCTTCTCAATCAATCAATCAATATTTATTAAGCATCAACTATGTGTTAAGCACTGTGCTAAGTGCGTGGATACAAAAAAGAGAGAAACAGTCTCTACCCTCAAGGGGGTTACAATCTAATGAGGCAAACATGCAAAGGAAGCTACCTACAGGATACATAGCAGATAATTAGCAGCGGGAAGCAACTGGAATTAAGAGTAGTTGGGGAAAGCTTCCTGTAGAATATGAGATTTTAGTTGGAACTTAAAGAAACCCAAGGAAGTCAGTAATTGAAGAGGAAGAGGGAGACTACCAGAGCTGAGAGATGGAGTATCTTGTTCATCAGAAGTAAAGAGTTGAGTAGTTCTGCCTTCTCTCTGTTGTTCATTATCATCATCCCATTCATGAGTGGGAGACATTTATAGTATAAGAAAAAGAGGGCTCAATTTGAAGTCAAAGGACCTGGGTTCAAACTCTGACTATGCCACTTACTGTATGCCTTTAGGCAAGTCACTCAAGACAACAACTGTCAAGAACAACTGAGACTTTATGAGTCTCAGTTTCCTCAGCTGTAAAAATAAGATGACCTGCAAAGTCCCTTCCATCACTGACTCTGATCTTGTCCCTTCTTTGTTGCTTCTATTACTCTTTATATAACTTTAAAAATCTTTTGGTTTTGGTGAGCTTTTCTCACCAGGATCAGCTTATTTTTAGACTCCAGTAATTCTAATACTTTGCTTACAACAGGACCATGTCACATCTTTTTATTAATTCTCCATTACCTGCCCTTGCTTTCACCCTCTGAACAAGCCTTTCTAAATTAAAAAGTTTATTGATTAACAACCCGTGCATCTAAACTTTTTTTAAAAAAATTAAATTCTCCTTTGCCTTCTTACCAGAACTATTTCTTTGCATCTTCAGAATTTCATTCTTAAAACCTTCCCTTCTCTCTTGGTCTGATTTCTCGGCCAAATGATTCAATCTCTCCTTTCTCAGAAAGTCATCATACAGACAATGTACTGTCTCAAGGCAACTATTTTACTTTTAACACCAGAGAATACAGACATATTAACCACCTCTCTAAGGGCAGAAATATATTCTTGATCTGTGAAGGACCTCATAAAATTATCTTGGTTAGTCCTCTGCTTTCAGACATGGGAAATGTATTACTATTTTCATATTATAGATGAGCTCAGACTTGCTCAAGAATCACACAGCTTAGCACACAGTAGGCACTTAATAAATGTATATTGAATTGAATAGCTAACTTGTTTCAATATAAGTTCTGTTGACAATGAAAAATACAGAATAGATGATAGGAAATATAAGATCAGTTTTAAGTTTTAAAAACAACAATGTTCAAATTAAAGATGTACATGTCCATCCCCAACAACATATGAACTTGAACTTTCTTGTTGCTGAGTCATTTTTCAGTTGTGTCTGACTCTTTGGACCTGATTTGGGGTTTTTTTGGCAAAGAAACTGGAGTGGTTTGCCCTTCCCTTCTCCAGCTCATTTGACAGATGAGTAAGTTGAGGCAAACAGGATTAAGTGACTCACCCAGGGTCACACAGCTAGTAAGGTTGTGATCTGCATCAGTTCAAGGACTACCCACACAAGTGAAGTCATGAATTTATGAGACATTGAAGTATATAACATTTAGAATACCAGCACAATTACATGAAATATTATCATGAATATCAGATATATACAGATAACTATTTTGGAAAAGTCCCATTAATGACCTTTCATTCAACAGGTGAAAAATAACCTTAAAGCATATGAAGGAACCAAGGAATCATATAACTAAGAGAACAACAAAAATTTATTTAAACAACAACACATCATGGTGCCAGACAACTAGAAATGCCCATATACTGTATTTTTGAATGACTTTGGGTAGGTTGTAGATAGAAAATTCCATTCAGGGTAAAAATAATTTTAAAAACTCAGATCTGAAATTTTCATTGACAAATTAACATTTTCTGGCTGGTCCTTTGAAACAAGTTTATGATCCAGGATCCTAAGAACACAAAGGCAGAGTCTACAATCATATCAAATCTAAGAAGTAATCTAAGCTAAAGTACATTAAAAAAAAAAACCAGATATGATCACCAACAACCAAACATTTTAGACTATAAGACTGTGAATAAACTATTATTTGGGGAAAGGAGAAGAAGCCATCTAAATGGGAGGGATTCAAACTTTTAACTGTTAGCTTAGCATGGAATATACCAGAATTAAAGAAATGCTAATAATATCACAAGAATTCTAAATTTTTCTTCAAAATATTTTTAAATTGGGGAAAAACTTCAGTCTTAGGAGCATAGGTCTAGAACTGAAGCAAACCTCAAAGACCATCTAGCTCATAGCCCTCATTTTACACATATGGAAACTGAGGCCCAAGGAGGCTCATGGTCTGCAAAGAACTAGGTTTCTTTACTTCCAACTGATGCTAAATATAGTTCAATTAGCCTCCAACAGGCTGACTTTAGTCATGTGCTTAAAAAAAGCAAAACAAAACTGTAACATCTTGCAAAAGAACAGACCTATTTATAAAGTAGATCACACTGAGAGAAATGCAGCAGTATATTGTCAGGTAGATATTATAATCTCTTTGATTTCTGGTACTATAGGCAGCAGCTATACTTCTTGACCAGTAGGATACAATCTCCAAAAGTTATTCTAGGGGTCATCTCAGCAAGAGACTTTTTTTCTAATCATGAAATTACTTTATTTTTTAAAAAGTAGCCCTACTAAAAATAAAACTTTTTAATTAGCAAGGATTATATATGTGAAACTTAGCACCACAATAGCTAGACACATCAAGGAAAATTCATCTTCATATCCTTTTCAAAAAAGTTCTGTACGTAAATGAAAAATTCAATCCTCCCCTGATAATAGTGTCTCTCTTGAAAGAAAGGAAAAAGGAAAAAAGAGCGGCTTCATTGTAGCTTACCCTTTTCTCTGACACCCCATCCTCTCCTGTAGACTCTTTCCAATCATGTGTGTCTTTCAGGGCGGGCATGTGTTTTTTGTATGCTGGCTCTCTGTTTAAAGTGGTGTATCCTATGTGCTCATAAATTGGATTTATCGTCATCTTGGCAATATACTCTGCTGCCTTGGTCTCAACATAGAGAGTAATCAATCCATCAGTCACCAGATCGTGGATGGACTCAAAACGTTTCTCCCCAACAAAGTGTTTTCCATCGTAGTAGAGCCTGAAGTTTCTGGTTTGACTTCCAAATCTGCCTCAATGAAATGGGAAAGACGATTTTTAAGAAAAATAACCAAGTGAAGTCTCCCTGAAAGAATTAAAAAAAAAACCAACTATGGATTTTGGTGTCTTTCTCTTCTTAGTTTGCTTAAATAAACTGTGGCTAATCTCTGTGTATGGTCTGGAAAAAAAAGGAATATAAAATTGAACTTCTAAACACACATGAGAAGAGAAGACGAGCAACAGCTATGGAGAGGACAGCCAAATGCATGCCTACCCTAGAAGGAATGATTTGTTCTCCCTTATCCTTTTTAGTAACTTCATCATGCCTGCCTGTGGAAAAACTAGACGGGATCAGAGAAGGGGGGAGAGGAGGAGGAGGACCTTTACACTCTATTGGGGTTTCTTTTTATAGGCCCGTATCTCTACATTCAATTGCTTAGTTCCCTGGGATGAGAACCTCTTGAAACAGAGCCTCCCGCCCCACCTTGTCACTGATCAATAATGAAAATGGCTGCTTATGTCAGACCCCCACAGCTCTTCCTTCCTGCAGGGACGTCCCATTCAGAAGGCAGCCGAGCTCAAACACCAACAATAACAATGAAGTCAGACTCTTGCCAGACACAGAGTCATGTGGGGCTGAATAATGGCACAAGGACATGCATTTCCTATTTCTGTCCAGAGGCCAAAGACTAATTCTTTAGCTCTGCAGAGAAAGCTTTCTGGGCTTTGCTTGTTAAGTGTTAAGTAAATCTTTGTAATATGTAGGATCTAGAAGCCATGAACGGTTTGAATTTCAGTCATTTTGGACTCTGGGAAGGAGTCTCCTTTTGGGGGACTTCTTGAAATACATGGATGAAATGTTTTCCCTTTAGGGGAACTCTCCTATTTGCTTTCTGCAGTAAAACTCAGAAATAGATACAAGTGGATGTGAGTCTATTCCTAATCCTTGTGCAAAAAGGATGGCGGAAGGGAATAGCCATTTCAGAAGATTTCAATGGCATTCCAGGGACTGAAGCAAGGCATTCCACAATCATGTTACTTTTCAGGGTGCCACCTCATTGCATTTCTTTAAAAAATGAACTAACTAGAAAGAAGTTTCATTTTAATACTGGGAGGTGTGTGCGTACCATATGTTACAAATACATGGGACACAGATGATGAACCAAATATAACAGTTTTTTAAGGAAACAGCATAAATAGATAAGAACATAAACTTATTCTAACAACCATCACTATTCTGGGAGAGGCTATGTTCTAAAAGGACAGCAATTAAAAATTTCTCAAAGGCTTAGATTTTTTTATATACCCCAAACAAAGGAGTCATGCTAATAGGTATCGAAAATGAAATCCTGTTCACATAAAAGCAAAGACAGCCAAGATTATGAAAATTTTTTAAAATAATTGTTTAGGTGCTTTTAAACTTTATTTTATAAGTTAATAACAATTTCATCAAGAACCTATCATGTACAGATTTCTGAAACACCTTTTGTTTCCTTCTGTTTGGTCCTTAAAAACAAACAAATTTCAATTACTCCCAAAGTGATTATCCAAAATTACAAGCTTGAGCCACTATACCTTCCCCGGTCCCCAGGATGGTTCTTCCATCATCTAAAGAAAGTTCAGTCATACTATCCTAATATCAAGTTTAAGGTAAGACCAAGAAATACAGGAATGTAGACCACTAGCCATTGCTGCTAAAAAGGAAAAAAAAGCAAATGAAAAGAAAGATGGTTTGCAAAAACAAAGAAAAGAATTTATAGAGTCAACTGCTTCCCTTCATAAGCATGACATTATTCTAAAAGTCCATTGTAAATCTCAGAGTACTTGTGTGAATGTGAGATATCATCATTATAATAAGACAGTTAATAAAAACCATCTGTGATTCTTTGTAGAAAGAAGATGGGACCGGAAGCCAGAAAATTACACTCCCATTCTGTTACTTAGTAACTGGTCACCGTGGTTATGTCATTTAACCAATCAGTCTCCCCTTCTGTAAAATGGTGATGATAATAATACTACCCTGTCCATCTTAAAGGGCTGTGGGGAGGCTCAAATTAGACCAAGTAGAGGAAAGAGCTTTGAAAGTTACTTATGGTATTACGATCACTCAAGTGACTCTATGAAAGTGTTTTAACCCTTTTGAATTATGTTGCATTGAAAGGAATACCTTCATCACGAATTCAATGTGGATAAAAATAGGAGGTAACTGAAAACTGGAAAATTAAAAAACAGAAAGCCTTTAGATAAAGGACCATCATTAGTTGGACCTCTGGGCAAAAAACAAATAAAATTATTGGCACCACTAAGTCCTTTTATATTCCAAATATGTTCTGGAGCATTTTAACACATACATTCACACATATGCATACAAATACACATATATGCACACAAACATATACATACATACATACATGTGGATAAGGAATACAGCTGTGATTTCACCAGTATAAGAGCTTCTAATTGAGAAAACTCCCTCTAACAATGTAGATCAGTACCTTCTCTGCAACTCATAGTGGGAGATTTACCCATAGCACTGAGAGGTTAAATTACTTAAGCAGGGTCACATAAGCAGTGTGTGATATATCACACGCCCACACACAAGCATCCCCACATTCTCTCTCTCTCTCTCTCTCTCTCTCTCTCTCTCTCTCTGTCTCTGTCTCTGTCTCTCTCTCTTTCTCTTTCTCTCTCCCTCCTTCCCTCCCTTTATCCCCTCCCCCTCCTTTTCTCTTTCTCTGTCTCTGTCTCATATACATTTGTGTAGATGAATAGATTTATAACATTAATTTAAACTTCTTGCTAATCACACCTGCCTTTAACACAGATTTATACTAAAACTGTTTGATTTGCACATCTAAAGAACTGGGCATCTATGAATATTCCCTGAATACTCTACAAGTATGTAACTTGCAACTCTAGACTAAACCTTGATGGATTTATGATTTCAACTAGGCAGCTAATAACCATACTGACACATACTATAATTCCTCCATGCTTTCTAATCTCATGTCATTCTTTCCATCGAAGATCCAGCCAACAAGATGGAGGCCTTGATCTGGTTTAAACTTTCAGTATCAAAGCGACCTGGGATTCCCATTTCTTATCCTTCACTCTAGCTACAGGACTGGCTTCCTTGGAGAAATCTTTGATGCAACTTCTCACAGGCAGTCTTTCCACTCTTTGGATCACCTGTCCTTTTTGTTCTTCAGAAGTTTTAGTCACATGGTTGGAAATGAAAAGACTAAAGCTCTATGCAATTTACCAACCATGATCCAAGCTGCTCTCTTCTTCCTAGTCAGCTCTAGACCCAGTTCTTTGGGTCGGATTAGGAAGACAGATAGCTGGAGGGATGGATGCTAGATCTGGAGGTTCTCTACCATGTCACAGCAGACTCCTCATCCTGGAAGTACATTCCACCCTTGAACTTTGCACACTTGAAGGATGCTTCACCCCTGGCCCCCCTCCCTCTCATTGACTGGCTTCTCCAAGAACCATTTTAAAGAAAACACCCAAGTCAGCTACATCTTCATTCCTCTCTGGGCTCAACATGTGACTTTCTGAATTTTTTATACCATGCTCCCGACAGGGATATCTTCTCTTCCCCTCCTCTCCTTTTCAGCACCCTTTTATATGTTGTCTTCCCTTGCTAGAATGTAAGCTCCCTTAGGGCAGCCACTGCTTTTCTTTCTGCTTGTGTTTGCAATTCCAGTTCCTATCACTGTGCCTGGCACAGAGTAATCACTTAATAAGTGTTTGCTGATTTCATGTGACTTGATGATATATGAAGAATGTTGATGTACTAACTCAATAGGCTCCCTTCTTAACTGTGTAACGATTTGGGTGATGTACATCTTTCACTGTGTTTTACTAATGTTAATGGGTTAGGCTTATTTCTTTTGAAAGGCTATGGATTTCATTGAGAAGGCTTTATAATATTCTCAGGCTTAATAAAATTTCCTCTGTACAAAAAAACTCTTAGAGAACCCTGTAATAGATAGGGAATCCTTCTATTTGGAATCTGACAAATGACATCTTACATGACCCTGGTAAAACAAAACAAAACAAAACAAAAAAACGCCTTTCCCCCCCTTTCTTTGTGTTGTGTGGTTACTTTTATGATTGAATTTATCATTGTGATCTTACCTTCTCTGAACCTCGCAGTTAGTTATTTGACTATGAAAATAATTTCTGCTCATGTTTGTTAGTCTTATGTTTTTCTTGAGGGTACCCTTAATGTTTGCATAAAACATTCTCATAAAAAAGTTATGGAAATGAAGAAGTAGACATGCAAGTCTGCTATTGCTAAAGTATTCTTGGTCACTTTGTTGTGAAAGAGAGTGTTGCTAAAAGTATTAACTTTTGCCTTTTCTATTAAAAAAATCATTGAACACTAATTCTTTGTTAGTGGAATTAGGAACTGATCCAACCATTTTGAAGAGCAATCTGGAATTATACCCAAAGAGTTATTGAACTACCTATGCCCTTTGACCCAGCAATACCACCGCTTGGTCTATTTTCAAAGATAATTAGAGGAAAAGGAAAAGAAACCGTATGTTCTAGAATGTTTATAGCAGCTTTCTTTGTGGTGGCAAAGAACTGAAAATTGTAGGGATGCCCATCAATTGGGGACCAGCTGAACAAGCTGTGGTATATGATTGTAATATAATACTCTTGTGCTGTAAGAAATGATGAGCTCAGTGATTTTAGAAAAACATGGAAAGACTTGCACAAAATAATGAAGAGTGAAATGAGCAGAACCAAGAGAATACTTTATACAGTAACAGCAATATTGTTTTAAGAACAACTTTGAACAAATAAGTTATTTCTATTAAAAATACCCAAATTAATTTGAAAGGATATATGAAGAAAGACTCTATCTGCATCCAGAGAAAGAATGATAACAAGAAGTATGTATAGAATAATTGTCCACATATACATATACATATATATACATATACAAATACATA
>CM053582.1:296794558-296823248 GCA_028627135.1 Pseudochirops cupreus | reverse complement strand
ACACCTTCAGTCACTGGGCCAACACCTGAAGGCTTTCTAGTGTGGTATGAAAACTTGGGCTATACCCCATAATCTCTGAACCAGGGCCACCTCCTTGACACAGGAAGACATTGAAGCAAGACATTGATTTAAAATTCTTCACATAAGGAAACATCAGAAACGCTCTCTTGTTCTGGAAGATATAAAGAAGAAACAACAGTGTGCCTTAATTAATGTATCTTATTATCAGTGAGCTTGCGGCCCTACTCTGTGTATTCCCAGTGGAGGCTGGTACTTGTGAGAAAGACTACCAAGCAATGCTTTCACACAACTTGAAAGTCATCACATAATCTTCTTAAAATTCAGCAAAGAGCACACTGATGATGATAACATATAATCTGTAGAGAATGGGGACATACCTAAGCTTCTTAGCTTCACAAGCACAGCCCAAGTTTAACAGTTCCCAGAAAGCATTACTGAAATTTGATGGAAAGGATAGTCAAATATTACACGTAAAAAGAAAATAATAATAATAATAGCTATCATATATATTGCAAATATTAGCTCATTTTATCCTCACAATAATCCTGGAAAGTAGGTCCTCTTATTATCCCCATTTTACAGAGGAAGAAACTGAGGAAGACAATGGGTAAATGGACTTGCTCAGGGTCACATGGCTAATAAATCACATAGTTAAATCTGGATTTGAATTCAGGTCTTGCTGACTTCAGGTCTGGTGCTCTATCTGCATGGCTATATTAAATACACTTATGATCACTTAAGGAAGAGAGAGAGAGAGAGAGAGAGAGAGAGAGAGAGAGAGAGAGAGAAAACTAACAAGAGGATCAGGAAAGTGAGTGGTTAATAAACTGAGGCTGGAAAGGAGTCAGGGATTCTTAAGAGTTGGAGAACAGAATTAGGAATAAATGGCTTCCAGCAGGGACACAGCCTGTCCATGAGACCACAGATGGACAGTGTGAGCTTGACTTTGTTATTAAAAAGAATGCAAGGCAGCCTCCCAGCACAGGACAGGCCCTCTAGGGAGGATTTAGGAAAAGACAAGGATGAGAATTGCACAGGATAATAAGGTGTGCAAACTCAAGTGGAAAATCACAGATCCTTCACTGCATCAAACTAAGGCCATATTTATCTTTTTTTTTTCCACTCCTCTATCTTCTGCCTGTCTCCTTTCCCCTCAGGTCACAGGGTAGTCAGAGACCTCAAGCTGCCCCCTAGCTTGTCTTAAGACCCCCATCCTTACCAGGCTTACCACAACACCTCCAATTTTCTCCTTCCACATCCAGTTAAAATGGTTTTTTTCTCTGTACTCAGCAGCATTTGGTGTTGAGATCATTTTCTAGTTTAAATAATTCAGATAAAAATATCAACAGAATTTAACCTCAGAGAGCATTTCCATTTTGATGGGAGAATTTCTTAACCCAAACGAGTCTCTAATTTTTAGAGCAGGGATGTGGAGGAAAAAGGGGAAGAATTTTGAGAGGGGAGAGCCTCACGTACCAGCGACTTAACACCAGCCCATCACTTAGTCTTCTGCCAGGAATTCAAATATGGGGATAAGACAAATCACTGCAGTCACACACTGTTCACTTGCCCCTGACCTTTCGAGGACTCAGAAGGATAAAAGAAAGACTGCTTGGGAATATAAGCAGCTGGCACAGGAACCCTCAGAGGTTCCCGAGGGCAAATACTTAAACATCAAAACTAACTTTACTTAAATCAGATTTGGGGTGGAAATAAGTCAGAGGTAAGATCTGCAACACTCAATTCAACTGATAAATCTTTCTTGAACTTGCAATAAATTTCTGAAGAGGCCGTATAATGGAGTGGAAAGTGAACTGGACCTAGAATCGGCAGTTGGGTTCAAATCCTACCTTTGTCACTTATTAGCCATGTGACCTAGCGCCTCAGTTTCCCCATAACAGCTGGCATTTGTACAGCTCTTTAAGGTTTGCGAATGCTTTGCAAATATTATCTCATATGATCCTCATAACAGCTGTGGGGAATAGGAGCTATGATTATTCCTATTGCACAGAGGAAGAAATTGAGGGAAACAGTGGTTAAGTGACTTGCCCATATAGCTAGTAAGGCTGGATCCGAACTCAGGTTTTTCTAACTCTAGGATCACAGCTCTGTCCACTGTGCTACCCTGCTTCCTCATCTAGTTTCCTCACCTATAAAATGAAGGGATTGGGCATTTCAGTCACTTTTAAGTAAGGACTAACTCTTCATGACCCCATTTGGGGTTTTCTTGGCAAAGATGCTGGAGAGGTTTGCCCTTTCCTTCTCCAGCTCATTTTACAGATGAGGAAACTGAGGAAAACAGGGTTAAGTGACTTGCCCAGGGGATTAGACAAGATGGGTTCTGGTTCTAAAGTCTATGATCCTCTCCATGTACCTGGAATGTATGTCCCTCTCAGAATATACTCTTTCAAGGCTGAGCCAAGGAGTGTTTGGGAAGCTTTCCCTGGTCTCCCCAGTTGTTAAAACATTTTCCCCCACCCAATTACCTTACATTATACTTTTCTGTTAACATGTCAAATTCACAGTAAAATGTAAGCTCCCTGACATCAGGTTCCATCTAGAGTTTGTCTTTATATTTTTAGTGCCTAGCATACCTACTACATAAATGCTTAGTATGTGTTGGATTAATCCTATAAATCCTATACACTGATCCTGTATATGAAGAGCTAAGTATTGAGGGGGATACAAAGGTCAAAATGTTTGGTTCTCTGCCTTCAAGGAGTTTGTGGTACATTGAGGGAGAGAAAATAGAGTGAGAAAATATAGGAATTATTTTAAATGAGAATAAGGAACCTTCCACAATAGGGAGATAGGATGCTGTCCTTTGGAGCCCACACTTGTAAGACAAGGCTTAAAGGTCATTCTAGCATGTAATTAGTGTCTCTTGGAGGGGATCTAACATGAAGAGACCACATATGGATTTCTGCCTTATAGAGGATGATGTTGCAATAGGGTAACAGTGTATTTGCTCATGTGCCAAAAGGAGACAAGATAGAGGTTAGAAGTCTTCCTCATCTTTGAAATTGATCAATTTTTAAGGGATGAAGAAGTGGAGCAAACATGAAAAATAATGAGTCCAATTCTTTGACCAATGGTTTAGAGAATGAGCTTGTGTATGGTTTTCCAGGGGGAAGTGGGGAAGACTGCCTTTTCTGCCTATGCTCCTGTTCAATGGTGTTCTCCTGAAGGCCCTGCACATAACCATGTTGGCAGTAAGGTACCATCAACCCTGACAATGTACATGCCCTAATAAGATATGAGCTCTCCATTATATTTCTGTATATCTAACTTCTTAAGAACCTTTTCAGACCTGTTTGTAAAACTGCTCTAAGGGCTGTGGCTATGGAGGCTGCTAGCAACATCTAAGCCCTTCCCTAATGAAATATTGAAACAGAAAATCTAAAAAGGTAGAATCCCCTCCTCTAACAGTCCTGTAAAGACTGTTCTTTTATTGTGTGAAATCAAATGAAAGAGAATTCATACAGAAAAATATCAGGAGGTAGTAGTTGGATATTTTTCTATTAGGCATTCAAACAGTGGTTTGTAAGAAAACTCCAAACATGCCTAATGAGACCCAGCTTGGCAGGGGGCATGGAGAATTGGCCCTAAATTCAGGCTGTTGGTTATTCAACACCTTCCTCTAACACCTAATAGTGGTAAGACCACAGGCAAATCTCTTAACCTTAACACAGCACACTAAGAACTCTCTAAAACTATAATTTATAGGAGCTATCAATCTGCACTTACGGATAAAGTTCTCAAAAATGGGAGTTCCATGAAATCATGGGTCCAAAAAGAAAGTTCATTTATAAATCTATATACCACAAATATAGACATAACACCTTTTGCTTTATATATGTATGTGCATGTATAGCAAGACAGAATGCAAAAGCAAGACAAAGAACATTTTCTTTTCTTAAGTCTTCAGAGCTCAAATATGACTGCCGTCATCTTTTTATCAAACATTTATTGAGAAGGCACAGCAGGGTGCTACATCTTATGAAGTTCTGTAATCTGGTTATGCAGGTCCCCTAGACTCAGGGAGTTTACATACCCATGGGAAGATAAAATGGAGACACAGAAACATATGTCAAAAAACCATCACTTGAGTATTTTCCTGAACTCTTATATCATTAGTTTCTCCCTTCAGTACAAATGGCAACACATTCCCCTCTTTTTTTTAATTGATCTGATACCTGTCCATATTCTTTCATAGGCAGTTCTGAGGTTGCCTTTAAGAGGCAGGTGGTGGTACAGTGGATAGAGGGCTGGATCTGGACCCAGGAAATTGGAATTTAAGTACTTCCTCATATACTTCCTAGCTGTGTGATCCTGGGTAAGTCCTTTAACCTCTGATTGCCTCAGTTTCCTCAACTGTAAATGGGGACCATAATAGCACCTATCTCATAGGGTTGTGAGCATCAAATGAGATAATATCTGAATTTCCTTGTGTTCTAGGGAGAGAAATGATGAAGAAACCAGCATTTAAAGGAGATGACTAAATTAATCTAGTGCCTATTGGTGATCTGTTAATTGCTTAACATAGTTCTCAGCACATAGTAGGTACTTAATAAAAGCTCATTCTCTTCCCTTCCCATAGATCCTTCTTAAAGGAACCACCTATTGTGCTTCTGTAGAGATTTTCCATGTGCTGGTGAAGCACCAGCTGCTGTCTATAGGCTACTGTTTCCTCTTACTATGTGACCAGCCCACCTCTTTTTCCATTCATACATTGTCCTTAATGCTCTTTTTTATTCCATTTATTGTGCAAATCATTACTGTAAATATGCTATAATCTGCTTAGCCCTTTGGGTCATATGCAACTTTAATTCTTCAAAGGTCATGATGAGTCAAAATTCACAACTGTACAGACTTGGAGAACATTTGAGTGAAAGGGAGAGAAAGAGGGAGACAGACAAACAGAGAAAGAGAGAGACAGGGAAAGAGGGAGAGACACACAGAAAGACAAAGAGACAGAGAGAAAGCAAGGAAGAAACAGAAAGAGAGAGAGAGAGAGCCAGAGAGGAAGAAAGAGGAAGAGGGGAAGAGAGATGAGGGAGTTGGGGTGGTGGGGTATTCCTTGGGTGTGAAGCATTGCTTATAAGGTCAGATTTTTTTCAGCATATTCATCAGTTTTGCCAATTTTTTTTTCCTTCTTCCTTTTCTTTTAAAAAATTCTTTGTTATAAAAGATGTCTCTCTGCAGAGGTGGGGAGAGATACAAAGGAAAATATTAAAGATACAAATAAAATTTTTTAAAGATGGGTTTCTGTGCCTTAGAGCATCTTGTTTGAAGTCACTAAATAGTTTTAAGTGGTATCAGGGTGACTATTATGCAACTGAGTCATAGTTGTATATACAACTCATAGTTGCATGTACCACTCAAAATCCCAAAGAAAGTCGTCAGCTTTCACAGGGTTTAGAGTTGAAAGAAGGAAACTTAGAGACCATGTAGAAAAGCCCCTTCATTTTACAGATGAGGAATTGAAGCCAAGAAAGGTGATGTGACATGCTCAGAGTCGCAATTAGTTAATATCTAAGGTAGGTTTTGAACCTAACTCTTTCTGACTACAAGTTCAGCAAGCACTCCTTCCACCACACCAGACTGTCTTTCTCAGGTCATAAAGAGGAAAGGGGGATCTTCCTTAGTTCCCTACCCCAAAGGTTCAGAATTAAATTTACAGCCATAAACTTAGGCCACTTAATAGTTTATCAAATCACTTATCAAAGGTTACTTAAGTATAAATTTGGCTCCTGCAGTGCTCAAAGCAGGGTACAAAAAGACTCTTCCTCCCATGGCCTAAAGGAACACATTGCTGAATTTCCTTATGTTCTAGGGAGAGAAATGATGAAGAAACCAGCATTGAAAGGAGATGACTAAATGAATTTAATACCTATTGGTGATCCCCAATCAGCAACACATTAATTTGTAAATTGCAGAAACTACTTTTATTCTATTTTTAGTGGTGGGGGGGAGCACTGTTTTCTTTATTTGACACACCTTCTATTGCATGACCCTTGGCCTTGACATTCATCCCTCAGTGAACATGCCACATACTGTAAGGGTCAAATTCTTCCATACAGATCAACAAGATGAATTTGTTTTCTCCTAAGTGGTACTATACTAGCAAACAGAAAAGAAAGGCCGGATAATCGCCTTTGAATTGCTACTGCTGCACATAATTACTACTTTCTCGAAAGAATGTCTGTTTTCTCCAGCAATCCCAGGTTTGGATTTTCATTTTTTTAAAAAGCTGTTTAATGCTGTGCCCAGTTGCCATTCAGTTGGATTGCAAAACGAGTCAGTCCCAGCTCCCAGCTTCGAATTGGGAACAAAAACCCTAAATACCATCCTTTCCATTTAAAAAAAAATTTTTTTAGGATGTGAATTGGCACTTTAAAAAAATTCAGTCTAAATGTACAAAGTAATGAGAAGGAGCAATAATGTAATGAACAGCCTTGGGAACTCTGCAGAGCTGACCATAAAGCAGGTCTGATCAGAGGCCAAAGAATGTGGAAGCGCATTTTCAAAGGGAAGCTTCAAGAGAACAGCTGTTTGCTGTTAACAAACAGAAAACAGAACATATACAAGTCTCCCTTCTAAATGAATGAGAAAACGCTAGAAGCATTTCCAGCAACGGAGACAGAAATCAATTTATCTGCTGCCTTCTAGGAGTCAGAGGACTTGAGGGTTGCATCCTGGTTCAGCTTCTCCCTAGCTGTGTAGCTCTGCAATGGTCACGTTTCCTCTCTTGTAAAAGGAAGGGGGAAGGTGAGCTAGAAGAGTCAAAAGTTCCCCTCGATCACTAAATCCTGTGATCCTGTTATTAAAGTTATAAATAAAGAATGAAGCTAAAATACAACAGCTTTTTGATTTCTTTATTTAAAGAATGCTATAAGATCATCATACCCTTAGATAAAGGTGAAGAGGAAAGAGTCAAAATATAGTAGTATAATCCCACACCATCTGAAATGCCTGCCTATAAGAACCATTAGTAGATAACAGAAGTTCATCAGATCATAGACTGATACCTGGAAGAGGCACTATCGGAGCCATCTCATGCAACCCCCTCATTTTACGGATGAGAAATTTAGGCCTAGAAAGGGGAAGTAGCTTCACCACAATCAGAAAAATAGGTAGTACCAAAATGATAACGGTTTGTATTTACATGGACCCACTATGAACCAGGTACTGTACTAAAAACTCTACAAATATTGTCTCATTGGATCTTCACAAAGGTAGGTGAGGTAGATACTGTTATTATCTCCAATTTACAGCAGAGGAAACCGAGGCAGGCAGAGTAGCCTCTTGTCCAAGCTCACACAATTCATTAGTATAGATTAGACCTTGGGTCTTACTCATTCCGGACTCAATTTTTTATTCATTGAGCCATCTAAGTGCCTATCATAGAGAACCCAGGTCCTCTGATTTGAGGGGCATCTAGATGGTGGAGTGGATAGAGCATTGAGCTGGGAATCAGGAAGACTCATCTTCCTGAGTTCAAATCTGGCCTCAGACACTTACTAGTTGTGACCCTGGGCAAGACACTTAACCCTGTTGACTTCATTTTCCTCATCTGTAAAATGAGCTGGGGAAGGAAATGGCAAACCATTTCCGTATCTTTGCCACAAAAGCCCCAAATGGGGTTACAAAGAGTCAGACACGACTGAAAAATGACTTAACAACAAAACAGCAGCAACCTCTGACTTGAAATTCAGTACTCCTCATCCTCTACTATGGTGTTTCATCTAGAGAAGAAGTGCTATAATTGGTCACATGTAGCACTGAAATGTTTTTGTTTCTCTGAGAAACTGGCATCACAGTAAGAGGTTGCCATGCATTCTAAGTTAGTACAAAACTTTGAGTGGCAAAGCATGAATGTTTTAAAATATTTGAATGCATAACAACATTTCTTAGCTCTTTTGTACACAAATCACGCTGGGCTGATGAAAAGCATTCCACCTACAAAGCAATTATCTTCAATTTAGATCATGTTTCTTTCTCTCACGGGAAGTTTAACCTGAATCAGGCTTCCATCCATCCATCCATCCATCCATCCATCCATCCATCCATCTATCCATCCATCTCATCAATCAGTCAATTGTTTAATGGATGTATGGGAGCCTGATTCAGGTTAAACTTCCCATGCTATAAACTTAAGAGGATATATTTACCACCTATTATGCAAGCACTGGGAATACAAGTATAAAGAGTGAAAAAATTCCTATTCACCACAACCTTATATTCTATTTGGAGAAACAACAAATATATAAAATATGAATATAAAATTTATGCAAAGCAATGGAGACTGGAATATGGAATGTCATGTGTAAGAATCAGAAGGAAAAACGATTTGACTGGATCACAAAGTATGGAAGAGGGGAAATGTCCAACAAGGCTGGAAATTATAGGTTGGGGTGAGGTTGTATAGGGTTTTAAAATCTAAATAGAAGAGTTAATGTTTTATTCCAGAGACAATAGGAAGCCAATAAAGTTAACTGAATAGGGAAATCACATGGTCATATTTGAGCGTAAGGAAAATTACCGTGGTAGCAGGTATGTACAACAGACTAGAGCGGTGAGAGAATTGGAGTGGGGAAACCATGTATAGGAAACTGTTGTAATAATCCTGGGGAAAGGTGATGAGAGCCTTAATTAAGGTGTTAGCTTCCATCCAGAACTCTCTATGAAACAATAAGATATAACTACTAAGAACCCAAAGGTCTAGCAGAAAATAAGGGAAGGCTCAAGGATCATCAAGTCCTAGACAGCCTGGAGAGAAAACTCCCAATACCAAGTCTTCCATCTTGGCCCCAGTTACCATTGTTCCTCACACCTAAAGCATACTCAGTACTGGCTTCATAGTACACTCTGATCATTTACTACTGACTATATTTAGCAATTTATCTGGTCCTAGAAGGAAGTATGGGGATAATTATAGCACCTATTTATTCCCAAGGTGATTGTGAGGATAAAATGAGGATAAAATATTTGCAGTGCTTTGCCTAATCTGAGGCACTATATAAATGCTAGATATTATTATTAATTAAATTAATATTTTCTAAATAACTTTTAAAATTCTAATATTGTGTTAAATAATAATAATAAAAGGTCTCTGAGCAGTCAAACTTGTTACAGAGTCAATGTTGTTCACTCCTCTAGCCTTCACTCACAGCCTGTTTACCTTTACTTTGCATATAATTCTAATAAGCTTGGTAAACTGCTTCCCAAGCCTACAACATTAGATAAGCAGTAAAACATAAAGGGACTGACAGGTACTATTATAGATAGGCAAAATGACTTCAATGGGAAGTGACAGTTGAAAGCCAAATAAAAAAGACAAACTGTTTTTTAGACCAAAAATGCAGTTCAGAAAGATTCCCACAAAAAAATCTATTAAAGTAAAAATAGCTTCATTGCTTAAAGCTGCAATCTTGGTTTATCCAAAAAACTCGGCTACTCACAGAAAAATTTCTTGAGGGTTGTAGAGAGTAAAGGTCAAACTCTGTATGTGGAAACTAGAAAACCAAAGTGAATTCATGTCTTCACGAAAAAAAAAACCACTTAGCCGATCCATCAACTGGCCTCCCTTTTCCCCGTTTATTGTCAAATCTAGCCAGTGTTCATTTCCCCCTCCTTTCATTATAATTATTAATAATTGCTAATGAAGTATAATCCATTAGAGTTTGACAAATTTTCCATTTCCCACAAGAAATTTTGGCTTCCCTCAGTTCCTTTGCATGCCAAAACTTTTCTATGAAACAGATACCTACATAATAAATCTATCCTTCCCACTGAGGAAGCATAGTGGAGTCCACAGAACATGAGACTTAAAGTCAAGGAACTTGGGTTCTTGTATTGGCTTTCCATTTCACTGTCTTGAGAGGTAGTGTGGTAATTAGAAGATAAAGCTCTGAACCCCAAATCAGGGAGACCTGGGCTCAAACTTGTACTTCTGACCCTATCTGTGTGACCATGGGTGGGTACCTTAGCTTCTTCATATGCAAAATAGTGCTAATGGGAGTACCAGGACCTGTGGCACCTACCTCCTAGGGTTAAAGTGAGGCTTAATGGAGATCATGCATACAGACCATAAATGTCAGTTTGTACTAGTGACTGTGGATTCCAAATAGGTGAGTTAACTGACCCTCTCTGGGACTCAGTGTGATGAGGAGGTTGGCTCAGATGACCCCTAAAGTCCAGCTCCAACAAACTCCCTGCCTGTATCTCCTTAGAATTTTATAACCTCAATAACAAAATAAGGACATGTTCTCAGTTGTGAGCTACTGGACCAATCCTGGTAGCTTGCTCCACTGAACTAAACGTTGCCTTAGGGAATCAGTGGAGTTGTAACTCCAAACAGTTCTATTTTGCAGGAAGCTGAATCCCAGAGAAAGGGAAGATGTGTTTAATGTTGTAGCTGGCAAATTTTGCTAAGTATCTTGGGATACTTGCACGTATTTCTCAGTTATTTATTATCATATAATTAGAGATTATCTTCTAATTTTCATAAATCTGGCAAAGCTGAAAACGCATGATTATAAATAGTAAGAATAAATGAGGCTTGCCAATAGCCACTAATCTATTTGCCTAACATGCAGTCCAGCAAATGTTTATTAAAATAATATAAGTTAACACAGAGAATAATGTATGTTGAGTGATAAGAATATTGCTTTATTGATTTCTTTTACAGCAAAATAAGAATTTTGATTAAAAAACAACAATAACAACCCTTCCGTTATCTGGTAATCTTTACAAATTTATTTGTTTAAAGTAAACTCACCTACCCCTGGAAAGAACTCCCTCCATATCTTTAACTGTTGAGGCCCCTCCCTTTCTTGCCCTTTCTTCAAGCCCAATTCAGACACTCACTTTTTTTATCATTACAGCTAAAAATGATCCCTGACTCCTCTCCTACTATATTTCTTACAGTTTTCTGTTTGACCTTTCCTGGGCACTCAATCATATTTTAACTCATAAGACACTAGCTTTGTGACTTTGGGCAAGTCACTTCACCTCTGCCTCAGTTTCCTCATCTATAAAATGGGAGTAATAATAACACTATGAGAAAATGTTTGCAGAACATTTTAGCACAGTGACTGGAATGGAGTAGGTGCTTAATAATTCTTGTGCCCTTACCCTACCTCCATCCCCATCCCCACTCCTGCTTTCATATTATTATTTAAATATAAAAATTTAAATTTAAATATCATTATTTAAAAATAAATTATTTAAATTTAAATATTCTTATTTAAGGATTTTTTTTTCCCAACAGAAAATAGGAAAATACTGAAGGTTTTTGCATGGGGGATTGGCGTTGTCAGAGCTTTACCATAGGCAGATTATTTTTGCAGCTGTGTTAAGGATTGATTGGTGTTGGGGGCTGGGGGTGGGAATTAGAAGTAGGGAGGCCTGAAATGGTATGGTAGCAATGTGAATGAAGAGAAGGTAAATATTATAGAAGTAGGGAGAGACAGGGAACAGAATAGGCATTTTTAAAGCACACACTGTGTGCTGGGCACAGTGCTAAGCACTATACGGACATTATTTCAACTGTTCCTCACAACAACCCTGTTTTACAGCTGAGGAAACTGAGGAAGACAGATATTAAATGACTTGCCTGGGGGAGGGGTCACATAACTAGGTCACATAACAAATCTGGATTTGCATTCAGGTTTGACCTCAGACCTCTATCCACTTTATCCAATGCATTACCCAGATGCCTCAAGGACAAGACAATTCAACTGATTGTATATTGGGGATAAATCCAATTGCACACACACACACACACACACACACACACACACGCACGCGCGCACACGCATATATGACAGAAAGAGAGAGCATAAAACAACATGGAGGTTCCAACTTTTGTTACAGGGTGTGTCATGGTACCCTCAAGAGTAAGATGGAAGTTTAGAAGAGAATCATTTGGGGGAGGGGAAGGAGGAAGATAAGCTATCAATATATTTAGATTAGGGAGTCATCTGCATAGAGATAATTGAATTCATAAGAAAAGATGAAGTCACCAAGAGAGAGAACATAGGAGAAGAGGTGGCCAAAGACAGAGCCTAAAGAGATACCCATGGTCAAGGCATGGGAAATGGATGATGAATCAGCAAAGGAACAAAAAAGCAAGAAAATCAGAACAAAAAGTGACCACGGAATCCAAGGGAAGAGAGAGAATTTGGGAGAGTACAGTCAAAATTATGGTGTCATAGTAGAAAAAAAAATCAGATTTCTAATCAAAAAGATCTGGTTAAATCACTCAACCTCCATACAGTCCAGCTTTTTTAAAAATTTGCAAACAAAGGGGGTAGACTAAATGATCACTAAGATTCTTTCCAGCTCTAAATCTATGATCAATATGAACATTGTGAGATGTTGCAAAGAAGTAGATAGAAGAGCACTGAGAAAATGCTACGGGATTTTATAATTAAAAAATCATAAATTACCTTTGAAAGAGCGGTTTTAATAGAGTGATTGCCATATTAACAGAATTGAGGAATGAATACATGGTGAGAAAGGGTGGTCAGTGTGTACAACTACTCTTTTTAGGGATTTATCAACGAATAATAGTTATAATAAAGGTTACCATTTATATAATGCTTTTAATGTTTATAAAATGTTTACATACATTCTCTCAACTGATTCTCATAATAACCCTGTGCTGTTATTGAAATAATTGCTCCTACTTTGTAGATGAGGAAACTAAAGCCTAGAGGTCAAGTGATTTACTCATTTCACAGCTAATTAGTATCAGGGTCACGTTTTGAACACAGAACTTTCCTGACACCCAGTGTAGCATCCTCCCCATGAAAGGGAGGAGACATATACATTGTTAGCTTACAGGAGTAAACAGTCCAACTGAAGGGGTTTCTTTTTAAGGTAAGTAGAAATATGTATAGAAATATTTTACATATATACGTGCATATACACATACATATTTGTGGCTAATGGTAGCCATCTCTAGGGCAAGGTGGGAGGGAAGAAAAAAGTGGAAAAATTTATATGAAAACATTATTATCTTTCTAAAAGGAATAACAAGTTTTATATGGTAGATTTGCAGTTTTATGTGCAATCATCTTTTTTTTTTATTATACTATGTTATGGAAATGCTTGCTTTATTCCATAAATTAAAAATAAAATAATTTTTAAAAAAAGATATATGATAAATGATATTATGATAGATGTTACTTTTAAAAAGCTGTACATATTAGAAATTCATGGTTTTATATGCAGTCCTCTTTTATGTACTTTTTTGCATATAAAAATGTTCATGTTCACTGATGTTGGTTAAGTTAATAATTTTTTTTTAAGTAGAAAAAAATTCTGTCAGTGCTTCAAGTATTGGGTCTGGACCTGTGGTTTCATGGGTATAGGGAATTTTCAGATGAGGAAACTCCCTCTACTAGTGCAGATTGGTGCCTTCTCTGCAATGTATAATCTTAGATTGCTGCTTAGAGCATTGAGAAGTTAACTGCCTTGCCCAGGTTCACACAACTATCATGTATCAGAGACAGGGCTTAAAAATGAACCCAAGTCCTTCTGGTTTCAAGGCAAACTTTCTACCACAGTTTGGTGGCACAGAAGATACAGGATTGGATCTGGAGTCGGGAAGACGTGAGTTAAAGTTCAGGCTCACATATTAATTATGTGATGCTGGGTTAAACCTCTGTCTGCCTCTGTTTCTTCATCTGTAAAATGGGAGTAATAATGGCATCTATCTCACAGTGGTTTTGTGAGGATAAAATCAGTTAACATTTGTGGCAGATAGGTGGTGCGGTGAATAGAGCCCCAGCCCTGGAGTCAGGAGGACCTGAGTTCAAATGTGGTCTCAGACACTTAACACTTACTAGCTGTGTGACCTTGGGCAAGTCACTTAATCCCAATTGCCCTGCATTCTCCCCTCCACAAGGCAAAAAAACGAGTTAACATTTGTGAAGTGTTTTGCAGGCCTTAAAGAGCTACAAAAAGCTATTATTATTATTAAGTATACTACACAGCAAAATGCTGCAAGATCCAGCTTAAATCCCACCTCCACCATTCAGCCTTTCCCACCTCCTTTAACCCATGCTGTGTTCCTTCCTCTTTGAATGTACATGTATATTCTGCATAATACAGTGTAACACTTGATTATATACCATCTTACACTGTTCTGTTAATAATTATGATAATAGCTGATGTAGAGAGAGCATTTTAAAGCTCATGAAAAGCTTTATATACTTAAAAATAAGCAGCAGGGAAGGAACCAGCAAAATTTGAAGAAACTGAAGAAGGGGGAGGGGAGAAATAATCAATAGGTAAGGTCCCAAAGAAGACAGAAGATGATGGTGTAAGCAAGATGGGATCAAAAGTATAAGCAGAGGCATTAGGCTTATTATCAATCAACAAGAATTTATTAAACCCCTACTAGGGACCAGACCCTGTGTTAGGCTCTGGAGAAGGGCCACCTCATCCTCTAAGTCAACAACAAGGAGGGGAGATGGAGAAAGGTTTTACAGTATGGAGTGGCAAGTTGAGGAAGCTCACCATAGAAGGCCTCGATTTTCTCAGAAAAGTAGGAAGAAAGGTAATTTGCTGGGAGACAGGGCAATACCGGTGGCACTGGAGACTTAGGCAGAGAGGAGAGAGGATGGAAAGGGGACTTCTGAGCATCAAGAAGCGACCAGGTAAGGGAAGATATGAATTTTTAGTGAAGGCTGGTTCTGTATTGTAATCTTCTCCAACAGCAGTTAGCAGCTCAGGAAGAGGAGTGAGACATTCCCCTAGTCTACTGAATGATGTTCAGATTCCTCAGCCTGTCAGTCAAGGCTTTCCTCATTTTTGTCCAAATCTACCACCTTGACTTCCCTTCATGATCCAGTCAATTCCCAACTATTCATTTCTATCCATTTCATTCTGTATACATTAACCGTCCTTCCCTTTCATCTCTGATGGATGAAATCCTAACTATTTGATAAGGGCCCAGCCAAATGAAACCTCCTCAGTGAAGTCTGCTTTGATCCTTCCAGCCAAAGGCAGTTTCTCCCTACTCTGAGGCTTCATAACCATTTGTCTCTCTTGTACACATCACATTTTCTGCCTTCTAGTTATTTTCACATTTTCTGCCTTATAGCTATTTGTGTGCATGTCTTATTTGCCTTCCTATATTCAAAACTTTCTGAAGTCAAGGGCTGTGTCTGAAATGAATGAATTTTTTTAAAATTTACTATTTTTCAATCATTGTGCTAGAAATACTCTCTGTCCTCAAGGAGATCACACTCTAATTGGAAGAGGCAACATATAAAAAAAGATTCAGCTTCAGGAAAAATGTAGAGGCCCAAAGGCCCTCAGGGTAGAGGGGGGTGAATGATGAAGCTCAGGGGTCCTGGTTTTATATTCATATCTATAAAGTTACAAGTTTAGCCATCTTTGTGTCCTCACAGTGATTTACAAAGAGTTGATAATAACTTTGTTGAGTAAATTGTTGACATCTGATGTCATTTTCTAACTTAGTGCTTTTTCTCTCTTGGAGAAAATAGATCACAATTAGTTGAATTGTGTGTGTGTGTGTGTGTGTGTGTGTGTGTATGTACAGAAAACACGTTGTGAGCATAGATCAGAGGGCTTCTCATCTACAGTAGAGTTCATGGACTTCAGTGCATGAGATTTGTAAAGGCCATTTTAAGCACGTAGAGGCTTTTTTTGTCTGCTTCCATATTTGGAAATGTATCCAGGTGGATTTTTGCCACTACTAAAGTCTTATCTCCAGCTATATGGATTGTTACTATAAACTGTATCAATAAATTAGCAGATTTTTGTTGGTATTAATACTTCATTTTTCAATCAAATCATTGACATACCTAACTGATGGCTATTGTGATTGGAGGCCGCTAACAATAAAACTGTGTCTGTCGAATCTGACATTTTAATTTCCTCTTTCCTTCCCTTTGATGCCCGTTTTTAAAACAGCCTTTTGCCTCAAGGAGGGCAAAAATCTATTAAGTCAGGAAATCAGTCAACCCGAGAATTGTCCTGTAACACTGATTTTGGTCAATTGATAGATTTCAGTGATAATGGGTCGAATGAATGAACATATACAACCACTTTGAGGTTGATGGCTATGTGGTTTCAGTGGTGTCCCTTTGGACAAAATATGCTATAAGTGACTTTGGAATGAGTCCTAGGAGAAGTTTTAATTTCTCTTTTGTTACGAAACCTTCACAAGCAAAAGTTGCTTTGCAATAAAATTCCAACTTCAGTATTCCTACAAGCCCTGAACTCCTAACAGTTAAATTTCCATGTAAACTTTACTTCAATATCCCACCGAGGTAGGAAGAGAAACTTGGATTCTTGCAAGCTATATCCCACCAGAGGCAGGTTCTATCATGCTAGAAAGACTTCAAATTTAGTGCTGGCAAGAGATTTTGCTTGCTGTCGAAAGACTATCCTAATTAAGTATGAGAGATCCATCATTGATAGGTTGGCTAATGGGTGATGAATTGTTTGGCTAAAGCAGCCCATGAAATGAGTGACTTTCAGTTATGAGTGACCTCCTTTCATTCAATGATGGTGTCCAAGTGATGGATAAAGAAACACTACAAAGAATTGCACAGGTTTTCAACCGTATATAAATATTAACTGGTGCTTTTGTGGCATTTAATGGCATAAGAATCCTCCAGTATGCACTACTATCATTAAATCTTAATGATATCAATTAATCTTTAATCTACATAAAACTATTAAATATAAGGAAGTTGCAAATTATTGGAAGCATGGCTCATGGATTATCCTTGGAAAAGCAATAAAAGAAATGGTATAGCTGGCATGACTGTGAGCCAAAATAAGAAAAGGAACATCATTTCATAAGATATTTGATTATCTCATATATCAAGCAAAAGGGCCATCATGAAAATAATCACAATCTATTCCCTGCCTCTAATCCCATGTGTCTTTTCTTCATGTTCTCCCATCAACCACCCAAAACAAGGGAACATCTGATGATCTGGGATCCTTCTTTTAGATCCACTGATATTGTACAAATACGAATGAAACATGGATGATATACAACAAAGACAGTGTTAGCAAAAGATGTCTGGACTTCGACTCAGGAAAATCTAACTTCAACTTTTTTTTTCTCAGATACCCTGAACAAGTCACTTATCTGCTCTGGTCTCAGTTTCCTCTTCTGTAATATATAGACCAGAATAATGCTGACCTCACAGGGCTGTTGTAAGGATAAAATAACGTACACAAAGAAATTTTCAAATGTTAAAGTATTATTAAAATGTGGGTTATTATTATTATTTCTGCTGCCTCTCACTTTCTGTTACATAACCAATCCACCTTGTTTTCTAGTCATATATTTCTTTGATGGTAATTTATTGCTACTTATTCACACCCTCCATTTGCCTCTCCATTGTCCTTTGGATGACCCACAAATTTAATTCTCTGGAAATTGTGGTATTCCATGACTCACATCTAAACAGCATTATCAGCAGAATATTGATGTAAAAAAACCCTACGCTTTGGTTTCGGGGGAAAGCTCATTAAAACTTATTAAAAGCACTGTGCTTAAATTCCCAAATGCAATCAGTCCCATTTCCTCCTTTTATTCAATTCGAGTCTCAGCTCACTGACCAGCCACAGAATTTGTCCAAGATACATGTACTAAGGAACGAGTTCTATCATTGCAAATATATATAATAGCCTAGAAAATTATTGTTTTATTAATATTATTTTGTTAGATATTGGTTGTTTGATGATTTTTTTCTCATATGGATGGTTGAGTGAACCCCTTTTGAGCAATGACATATTATATTTAGGAGTATTTTCAATGTCCAAGCATAATGTGATCCACAATCAAGACATCACCATCTATAGGGGAGATACTGGAGAAGAAAATGGCAAACCAATCCAGTCTCTTTGCCAAGAAAATTCCCATGAACAAAGTCCATGGGATCACACAGAATGGGACCATGACCATGACCACCATGAACAAAAGCAACAAAGGCTCCAGCAGATAGTGAAAACAAAGAGTAATAGATAGGCGGCCTAAAAGCTTCACTGGCACCGATTTAATGTTAAAAGACCTAGATGAAGTTTCCCGGAAGATTGGATGGAGCCCCTATGAATTAGACAGGATAAAGAGGCAAACATAGGGTATAGCCTGCCTCATCAGTGAGAACACAGATCTGCAGATGTAACGAAGACTAAGATTGAATGTTGCATGCTCAAAGTATAGAATTCCCTGTCACTGGCATTAGTCAAGCAGTCAGAATGACCACTTACTCAAGAATGATGCAGAAGGCATTCCTAAAATGGGCTGGGGTCTAGACTAGAACACTTAGTTGGTTCTTTCAAATTTTAGTATTCCACAATTTCAAAATTAATCTTAGTTTAAGAAGATTTGTGTCTGACCAGAAGTAGTCCTAAAAACCTTAATGTTAGATAACCTGTGATGTGGGAACCAGTCTTCTTAAAAGGGACCATTAAAAATTATTCCATCATTGGGATGCGTTGGAGTAACAGTTCATGAACCCAAGGCATGTCTAAAAAATCTGGGCAGGGTATGCCCCTTGCAAATGGTACTTTCCACATGGGCCAGATGGACACAGAATCATGCAATTGAGGGTCCTTGGAATGGATCAAAGAGTTCTGTTATCACAGTGCATACAATTACTGCTGATTCTCAAAGATCATGGGATGTTGGGGGTGGGGGGTTGTGGGGGAATCTGAACTCCATAAAGGTCAGGACTGCTCTGAATGCTTATTTAATTTTCTTCTATTTTTGATGTCTCACACTATTTTTTTTGCATATAGTAAGTTCTCAATAATATTTGCTGAATGGTAGGCACATAATGAGTGAATAAGAAAAAAGTATGGAGGATTCCATTTGTGGGTGTAAACAGGTTTGTTTGCTCCTACATACGCTTTGGTTCTCTGATAACCATCAGAAGAGATCATTACAGAGAATATTTTGCAAGCTCTGGAGTGCTATAAAGTGACAAGCAGCATCATTATGAATTGAAGGGATGAGCTGAACTAACAGAAGAACGCACAGTACTTTCCTTAGGGGAAATAATTTAAATTAACAATGGACCTATAATACATACAACCGAATAACGTTCTCTTTAGGAATTAACATATATACCTGCCAAGCAGAGAAGAGTGACAAAAAGACCAAGCAATCGAGACTGGTTTGATTTCACGAGGTAGCAAGGGTTGCCAAGAGGCTGAGAGTGTGCTGTGTCTGAGCTGCAGAGAGCACTTTTAGAGCAGGAATTGGCAAATACAGCAAAGGAATCGGTGTTGGTCCCCCTCAGTAACTCTTAAATAAAAGGATGGTGTATGCAATAACAAGGGGTTTCCTGTGGTTCCCTTTTCGTATGGAGCACTGAAGCTCAAAGCAACTGCATAAGATTGAAAACTGGGTATTGGCTGTGGGTGATGATCCATTCATCACAAAACCCTAGGGGTGAGGCTGCCAGAAGATGGAGCAGGACACAAGTATACACGCAGCACCCATTAAAGTCCGGGCAAAAAATGAATGAATGAATGACCATGTGATCAGCTGGGTCTGTTAACTATGTTTTTAGTAGGAATGCATATATAACTTAAGTATTAAGTACCTTCCCTTAAGGAGGCAGCTAGGTGAGGCAGGGGATAAACCTGGAATCAGGAAGATCTGAGTTCAAATCCTGCCTCTGACACTTACAAGCTGTGTGATCCTGGGCAAATCACTTAACTCAGTTTGCCTCAGTTTCCTCATCCATAAAATGAGATGGAAAAAGGGATGGCAGACCACACCAGGATCTTCACCAAGAAAACCTCAAACGGGGGTCACAAAGAGTCAGACATGACTGAACAGCAATCCTCCCTTAAAGTAACATCACCTTTAAAGTAACATACTTTTCTGCATCAAGCTAAAAGTTCTCTCTAGCTGCAAACATTTCTTTTAACTTTTGGCCAAGTTTTTGGGAACTCTGTCAGCAGGCAACAATCTGGAGCTTATAGAACAGCCACAAATAAGATTGGAATTGAAGCCAAAAAAGCCAGCACCACTGTCTATAACAGCCGCAGATGGGAACAGGAGCAAAGAGGATACTCACTCAGCAAGATGACAAGAACCATAGGGTAGGCATTTCAGTCTGGGGAAGGAGCCAAAGAATGCAGGTAGGGAAACTGCTCTACCAGACTCATAAATGAGAGGGTAGTTTAATCAGAAAACTGAAATTGAAACAAGAGAAGGAAAGACTTTTTGGAGCTAGGAAGAAGAAATCAATGGGAAGTATCCAGGATGTCCATAGCTCAGAAAAGTTAGAGGAAAAGACAGATTACCCCAAAATAGGTCCCATTCGCACAAAGTAACAATGAGAAAATCTAGAGAAAATCAGAACAAGTCCTTTAAAAGAGAATGAAGAGGCTTCTCCTTAGAGAGGCATAGGTGGCATGTGGACCCTGGCCTGAAAATGTCTATGAAGCAGTACATTCCTATACTTGGAGACTCCCATGAATCTTTGCTCTAATCTTTGAGCAGCTCATAGATAATATCTGTAAAGTGTTTTACAAACCTTAAAACACTATTTAAAGGCTAGCTCTGATTATTAATTCTGCTGTGAAAGAAACTATTTATTTGTATAAACTGAGCTGAGCCCAGAACAATTTGTGGCAAACTTGTATAGAGAAAGAATATTTGAAGGCATCACCACAGACATGAATGCCTTAAAAAGGAAGTGTTTTAGGCATTCAGTGAGGATGAGCGATGATAGATGGATAACCAAACTGTACCCAACACATTTTAAAAGAAATACCAAAGAGCAGAGCTTCCAATACATTGGAAGGATTCTTGTAGAAGAGAAGGTATATGTGTGTGGGTAGAGTGGAAATTGCAATCTGTTCTGGTGGCAAGAATGCCCACACTGATGAGATCAGTGATTCATCTATGAATATATGTATGGATTACACAGACACACACATATGAACACAACACACACACACTCCCTAATTAATGCTAATGCCTTCCCTTTACTCTTCCCAATTTATCCTGTATATAGCTTGCCTATAGTACATAGTTGTGTACCTGTTGTCTCCCATGGAGCAAGGATTAGTTTTTATATTTCTTTGTGCCCTCAGATCTTACCAAAATGCTTGGCACAGAGTAGACACTTAATAAATGTTTACTGACTCATAAACATTCATACATGCACTTAGATACAAGTGGTTGAAAAAAAAAAGAAATAGACTCATAAAGCCCAAGTCTACAGATAAAAATCATTCCATTATTTATAAAATCTAAAAACATTTATTTTAGATCACAATAAAATGTAAATGAAACTGAACCAAATCATCTATCATTAGCAACCTTTTAACAATTTGCGTCAGAGTAATCTCAAACTAAATGCTATTGCAGAAGCTCTACATGCTAGATTTATGGAAAATTAAATTTTTACATTATAAATAAAATAACCATCAAAAAGTCAAACAAAATGAAAACTAAAATTATATTTAAAACTATGAACTCTAAAATCTTTATTCTTTACCACTCTTCCCTCTTCCATTTATATATCTATATATGAACGATGTGACAGATAAACATATACATATATGATATATACATATTAGCTATATATACACGTTGCATACTATGTATGTATACACACACAAACTTAAAAATCAGTAACGTCTCTTGATTCTTCTACTGTATGCAGAGGAACACAGTAAATATTTGTTACGCCTCTTTATCTTTATCCTTCCTCTCCCTGATAAACAAAATTTATGCAGAAGAAACACAAAGTTCTCCAAATGGATTTTTAAAAATCATCTTCATAAGTACATGATGTGGGGAGACATGACTAGATAATAGTTCTGTAAAAACAAAACAAAACAAAGTAAGAAATCCAACCCAAGCAGATTGGGGGAGGGGGTATACAGTGGGATCGCTGTTTTGGGGTGATAGGTAGTAGAAAGACGGGGAGAAAATTAGTAACTCAAAATCTCATGGAAATGAATGATGTAAACTTAAAATAAACAAAAGTTTTTAAAAAAAGACAATTTCTTCACATATTTCTTAAATCTAGACAATAAAAAAATCAAGTCCTGAAAAAAAAACCCAACCCAGTTGTAGGTGTTACTGAACCAGAGCTTTGTTCAATACAAATCAATATTATGACCATCATCTAAAAAGCTAAGGCTACTTATGCATGGCCTCAGTAGGAGAAGGATGGTGTCCAGAACAAGTGCTATAACAATACCGTTCTCTAGATTATAGTGTATTTAGTCTTGGGTGCCACGTTTTAGGAAACACATGTGAGGTAGAGTGCATTTAAAAGAAGGTGAGAGGAGGGAAAAATATGACATATGAACGTTGGCTGAAGAAATTGGGGATATTTAACCTGATAATAGAATGGCTATGGGGATATGATAGCTATCGTCAGGTATATGAAAAGATATAACATGGAAGAGGGATTAGACCAGTTCTGCTTGGCTCCAGAGGCCACAACTAGAAGCAATGAACAGGAGAGTGGAAGAGAAAGTTTCAGAGAAGAAGACTTAGGCTAATTGTATGAAAAAAAACTTCCTAAAAATTAAAGCCGTCTGAGAGTGGAATAGTGTTTCTGAAAATATGGTGGGTCCCCCTCCTCACCAGAGATCTTTAAGGACAAGCTGGATGAGACTACTTAGAGGTAGCTAGGTGGCTTAGTGGATAGGCTGCTTGAATTCAGGAGGACCCAAATTCAAATCCAGCCTCAGACGCTTACTTAGTCATATGACCCTAGACAAGTCACTTAACCTTTGTTTGCCTCAGTTTCCCCAACTGTAAACTGGTGATAATTATAGCACCTACCTCACAGGGTTGTTGTGAAGATCAGATGAGATAATATTTATAAAGTGCTAAGCACAACCATTACATACCCATAACATAGTAGCTATCGTCAGGTATATGAAAAGATATAACATGGAAGAGGGATTAGACCAGTTCTGCTTGGCTCCAGAGGCCACAACTAGAAGCAATGAACAGGAGAGTGGAAGAGAAAGTTTCAGAGAAGAAGACTTAGGCTAATTGTATGAAAAAAACTTCCTAAAAATTAAAGCCGTCTGAGAGTGGAATATAAACATTTATTCCCTTCCCTTCTCTTGTAGCAACACTGTAGGGGTGATTCTCTTTCAAGAACAACTTGGATTAGATAGTCTCTTAAATCCCTTTCAACTTTCAGAGTCTATGAAAGTAAAAGTTTTACCACATCACTATTTCCAGCAAGTACATTAAGATACCTGTGTTGGGAATACATCTGTAGTCTGTCTATTTGCCTCAAGCTTCCTCACATTCCCTTGCTAATTTTTTTTTTTCACCATGGAGGTAGGAGGTAAAGATCTTGGCAATCACAGCTATAATCATCTGGTTATGTGTCATATCCAACTTAACTATAGGCTATATAAAGTACTTCATGAACCTAGAAACAGTATGTAAATGTTACTAGTGTTATTAGGAAAGAAAGAATGGTGTCTTGTCTAAATTGTATACCTCCCCCAATGCTTAGCAGTCATTTGTTGAGTTGAGTTAAAAATGACAGTGAGAGGAAACAGGAAGACTAATCATTATGTTTATAACTGTTAGGAGCATTTGGATATTTCAATAATGTAAATGCTTATGTCAGTAACCAATATGTTTATTTGCCATGAGAATTGAGATGTTCAACATTTTACAGCATATGATCTAGGAAATTCAACTTAACATCCTTTTATGTGCAAAGGAAACAAACATTCACCATCAGTGCTATGTATTTTTTGAGCATGAAACTCTCTAGATTGACATATGCTTGTATATTTATTGGACCCATTTTCAGGTAAACGAGTATCCAGGTAACCTCTGCCCTGGATCTTAACATGTAATGCTAAAATGGGTCCATGTGTTGATGGTTTTGTTTCAAATTCATGTCAATATTATTTTGTACATTAGCAACAGTTTCTGTTTTCCCATAATATTAAAATGTAAATATACACCTACCATTTTGAACTTTTTTATTATACATATTGTGATTATCTGATACCATTATTACCAATTAGTGGGCATCACATGATGACAATATTCAATATGTTCCTATGAACATTTATAGATATATTTCTCTCTCCTTCAACTCCCTCCCTCCCTTCCTCTCTCTTTCTCTGTCTCTCTCCCTCCCTCTCTCTCTTTTTTTCCCTCTTTCTCTCTTTCCCCCTCTTTCTGCCCTCTCCATAACATGGTGATAAGAAACATAGCCATTTGTTAAAACCCTCAAGTGTTCAAAAGATGAAAAAGTCTGAGCATCATGGAATTCACAGAAAAGTCACCTTCTGCAGTAGCTTCCTTATCTTTCAAATTGTTTTACAGTAAAATGTTCCAAAAGACAAAAAGCATCTAGCCCTTTATTAGGAAAGTCTGGCTTGCCGCATAAATGCCTATTTGTTCATGATGGTGAGAGAATTGCTAATTATTTGCTATCACCAGAGGAAAAAATTTACAATCTGAAGATATGATTTAATTCAATTATAGTGATGAAAAAAAGGTAATAATATGAGGAAACTGGGCCTGACTCAATGAGGTCATCAGTTTCCATATAGAATTTTCACATTAATAACCAGAAGCACTGCATAAACACATGTACTTTAAAAAAAATACTGTATAAGAACATTAAAATACTTTAATAATCCTAAAGCAGAACCACAATCTCAGACAGAATGGTTCTGATTGTTCTTATTTAGGAAATTCAACTCAGGTTACTAAGAAAGAATAAGACTTTGAAAATGCCTCACCTAAAACAGATTCAGAGAACCACTGGATCATAGATCCAGAGTAGAACTGGATGATAGAAACAGCATGGCCTAGTGGACAGAGAGCCGACCTTAGAATCAGAAAGAACTAGGTTTACATCCTATCTCTAATATACATTGGCTGTGTCAACCTGGGCAAGTCACATCACTCCTGAGTGCTCTAGGCAACTCTAAAATGATAAGTTTCAGACTTCCATTGGGAAAGGGTATTTCCTCATATGTGAACTCATAGGCTGTCTCTATCACTATGAATAGGGGAAGTCACTTCGTCCAGTTGAACCATGTTACAAATGAGAAAACTGAGGTCCACAGCAGTTAAGATACTTGGCCAAGGTCACACAAGCAGCAAATCAGTAGTAAACAAGGGATCTGATATCCCAAAGCCGCCATGACTCTGATACAGTTTTTGCTCTTTGAGGAGTTGGGGGAGAGGTGGGGACATTGATAAGAAGAGACAAATTCCAAAAAGTAGGAAGAGCAAAAAGGAAAAGTGAGAGAATGTGTAATGATATCTGATTAAGTCAGTTACAAATTGGGCAGTATTGATCAGTCTTTCCTGTGCTGGAGAAAGTACAATTCTGTTCTCCTAAGTATAGTTTCCCCCTACTCACCCATGAAAGTCATGAGCAGACTTGTGTTAACTGTCTTCTGAGAAATATGTATCCATTTGTTTTTAATTAATTAAATCAATTAATTAAGAATATGATTCCTTGGTAATATGGTTAATTCCTGACTTCTGATATCAGAATTGACCCTACAGCAATGAGCGATGGCCCTTAATTTGATTTTTTTTTTGGTAGCCACTATTGTTGCCTTGGTCTCTGAAATTCTAGTTAGAATTGCCTGTATTGGGCACTCCCCTCTGGTGTAGTTGTCTCTGTTTGGGGAATACAAGACCATGAACATATGGCTAACAATTCCATCACTTCTACCACCCCCACTCCCACCCCCATACTGTGGCATAGAGCCACTGTGATTTCCAAGAGCAGGAACACCTCCTCTGAAGTTTCCAGCACACATGCTAAATCCTGAATGCCCTCTCTGGTAGCCCACAGCTCAAGTACATAGAGGCCAACCACGACCTTTGGTTTCTGCCACTCTTTTTTTTTTTAAATTGGTCTTCTTTGCATTAGTACGCTGTTTCTTTTCTGGAGGAAATGCTTTTATTTTTTCCATTATACTGCCCCCAAATATTTTGGATTTCTTCTGTTTTGCCACTTTACATAGGTTGCCTCATCCAAGATAAAACCAAGTTGATTACTGAAAAGAAAAGCTACTAGTTTCAGTTACAGCTCCATCAATTTATCAGCTGCTCTTATCAGGTGATTTTTCTGTGGGCAACAGTAACCAAATAACATCCAGAAGATTTTTTAATTACAGAGTCCCTAAAAATATTCCCATTGCCTGGCTATTACCACCCAAGAATTTATGTGCCTATGTGGAGCTTGCTGAAGTACACACCTTCTGTTCAGTCTACTGCAGCCATCTAGTAAAGATCAATTGTAGAAAGCTGCCTATTGACGATCTTCAAGAAAGAAGTGGGCTTTAGAGACAACAGCAAAGAAACTGCAAAGGGATTAACAGAGCTTGGAACAACTGCTGGTTTCAGCATCAGGGGATTTCAAGTATTGTACACCAACTGAGCTAGCTAGCCACTTTTTTCCTCCTGCTTTTTCTCCTTTCCACCATTTAAATGTCAAACTAAAGGGTCATGGATTGATTTGTAAAAGGGTGATTACATATTGTTAGGCAGGAGTTCCTCATCTCCCTGCAGGTTCACTCCGGATCTGAGCAGACTTCAGAAGGGTAACAGTGGAGACCACAGATAAGGGGGTCATATTACTTTATTCTCTTGTCTCGAGGCAGCCAGCTAGACAGTGGGGTGGGGGCATCTGCCTCTACACAGCGCCCCCAACATTCCTCATTCCTCAGATCCTTACTTATTGGTCAGTGCTTGCTTGATTTATAGAGAAACAGACAAAGAAGGCAACATACCAACAATAAGCTCATAAGTTTACGTTAACTTTAGTTATATCATAATACTTCAGTATACAGCAGGTGCAGCATGATGTTTATAAGTTAAACTCAAATGTTTATATTACCTATGGGTTATATAATGATGTACGAGCTTAGTGAGGTCGTTTATGGGCCATGATCCTGGGAACTTGTATCTTTAAAAAAAAACTGATCCATATCACCTTACATATCACACATCCATCCATCTATTTATCGATCTATAGATAGACATATCTATAAGTATATAGATAGTATATCTATCTATCTATATACTATATCTATATACTTATACATGTATGTATACGCACATATACATATACATGTGTGTCTATAACCATCAATCTTTTGTTGTTGTAGATGGTTGATTATTGTAACTGAAACTAGTAGTTTTTCTTTTCAATAATCAACTTAGATATTAGTTGTGTCTGATTCTTTGTGACCCCATTTGGGGTTTTCTTGGCAAAGATACTGGAGTATCTATATCTATTTACTTATGTTTATATTTTGGCCAGGACTCCTAATTGGTACAAGGAATGCCCAATGAGGAAACTCCCTATACCTATGCAGATCAGCATTTGCTTGGCAACTTAAAATCTTAGAGAGTTGCCTGGGGGCAGTAAAAGGTTAAGTGAGTTGTCCAGGGTCACAGATCTACATCTGCGTCATAGGGAAAGGGGATGGATAGATAGAGACATCGAGACATAGATGTGGATCTATAGTAGGTGATGGACTGGAGTCCCTACCATGCAATGGGGTATATTCTCTGACCCTTTCAAGTAGTATGCTCTGGCTCCTGCTACAGGATATGACTGAGAAATGATTTCTCACTGGCCCCTTGATTCCCTGTACCGGGGGACTGCATCTATGATAACTGATTACTAAGCCGAGAAAAGAGCTACTTCCTGGATAAGCTATAATAAGAGACCAAGAAGAAAAAGTAATCTTTTCTTTTGAATGTGTCACTTCAGACTTTATCAACTTTTCCTTAGGCTTCAGCAAGGGTGGAGAAGGGATTTCTCTCCCTTTTTCTACCAGCATCCAAAGTGGCCCACAGCTCAAGTACATCAAGTCATATGGCAGTCAACCTATGCTTGCTCAGGTGAGCCTGAGAACAGACTTCAAGTCCTTAGCTTTCTCTGTTCTTTTACATCTCTTTCCCTGAGCACAGGTGATTAAACAACGATCCTGAGAGATGGACATTTCCAGTCTTGGTGGCTAGGTACCTTATGAGTTTAAGAAATCCTTGGTTCTTGAGTCAGTGTTTATTGCTAAGCAGTAAGTGCTTTCTGCAATGACATCACTTCTGAAAGAAGATAATCTCTTCCCAGAAAATGCTGCAACTGGATGGAATAAAAAAGCTCAAGGCATGCCCTGGCTCATCAGCAGATCTGGACCTTGTAAGTCTGTCAAACGGTATAAGCCTGAGATGGAAAATGAAATATCTGTTCAGCAGTCCTACAAAGTTGTCTTTACTTTTCAGGACAATAGAATAGAAGCAATGGGTTATTGTTTCTTATTTTAAGTATTTGTTAATAAATATTCATGAATCTTTAAAGTTTTTTTTTTTGTAGTGGAGGAAGTAAAAGGTTGCCCTATACCCAATATCTACTTTATATATTGCATAGCCTTTCCAGAAGAGATTCAATTAATTCCTTTTAGGGAAGATTCTAGATATGAACTATACCTGAGTTTTATTTAATTGCTTTTTTTTCTCCAGAATTCTGCAGGAAACAAATGAGTCAGAGAGTGGGAAAAATAATTTTAATTACTCTCTCCTTTGGGTCAGACTCCTTCCCAGGCCCTCAGGACCCAAATTTGGTTTTTGCAAGCCCAAAGCTGGGCCCCTCATGGGAGATCCACC
>CM053582.1:296766152-296785776 GCA_028627135.1 Pseudochirops cupreus | reverse complement strand
TCAGCCCTTAATTATGCATTGTAATGATGACATTCAATATCCTCAGTTGCTGCAAACGACACAGATTGCTTACCAAAAATGGAATATGTATTAAATAAAATCAAAACAAAAGCAGAAGCAAAATAATTGTGAAGAAGCTCATCTATTAAAAAATTTGGAAGGCATTAGATAAGAATAATAGGGGGCGTATTAATAAAACTTTCAATCCATGCTGTTCAACAGACTATCTCACTGTTATGAAAACCTTAAGGCAAGGAAAATGCCTTATGGAATTTCCGAATGGAATTAGTTATGAGACATTTTCCCTGTCCCCACCCTGGCCTCATTCTAGTCTTTTTCCGTCGGCTGATTTTTATGGTGGTTTTTTTATAACAAATGAGATTTGGTGTGTTACCTCAGTCCTATAAATTAAAAACATCTCCATTCATCTAGGCATTCCTTCACCCTTTCTCCAACCTACACTATGAATAACTGGGTCAAAGTGAAGAGATAGAGCCATAAGGTTAATGGACAATCTAAAATGGTGGAATCAAGTGGATGGAGTTGGAGATTGCATCAACAGCTCTACTGTTCTCCCAACCACACCCTTGACCCTATGGAATATTTGACTGGGCAGTCAGTGAAATCTTAAGGACAAAACTGGTCTTAGGAATAGGTGAAGCAGGGTGCTATTTTCATAATGAGAAGAGATGATTCCCACCCAAAAAATCTCCACTAGTCATGGTGCCTTTGGCTCGTAAGGTTTCTCAGTCTTAAAGACTTTCTTATTAAAATGTAATAACCTTGACTTAAGGGTCACACCTTAAATCATTATCGGGAAATTTCTTAGAGAACATTAGAGAGCAAGCTGAGAACAAGTCCCTATGAGAATGGGACACAGGATGGACACTCAGAGGGGGAGAAAGAGGGAAAGAAAATACTAGAGGAATGAAGAAGGTGGAGTGGGAAAGTAAGGAAGAAATCATTCACTTTCAGCCCTGTTATGGGGATAGGTCAATGATAAGAGGAAAACAGCCCTCTTCTGGTCCTGGAGGACTAGGCCAAGAAGATTCTTGGCAACATGTCACATAGCTTGGTAAGAAAATTCCTTTCCTCTGCCCGCTCATTCTTGATCAAGGTAGATACTTACACAACTGAATTTTCAGAAAATTCATTTAGAATCTGCACTCCGCCTTACTGAATGATTTTGGAGAGGTAGTATGACCCAAAAAATTGATTACTGTGTACCCAACTCTTTGCCTCAAATGAGGAAGCCTCTTTGCCCTAAGTGAGGCCGATCCTCCAATAACCTGCACCAAGCATAAAATAAATCATTAGGTCTTTTCAGTTTGGTCAGCACTGTCAGAAAGGGAGTCTACTGACAAGGTGACACCTTCATGCAGCCCTGAGGCATTGGAACACTAGAATGATGACATCTCAGACCCTTCATGTATTAATGTGTTGGCATTTTGATTCCTAGAGCATATGAACTAGAAGGGGCCTTAATCTGGTTCTCTCTCTCAAGTGTTTTTTAAGCACTTACTATGGGCCAAGCACTGTGCTAAGTTCTGGGGACATAAAGGACAGGAAGTGAAAGTCCCTGCCTTCAGGGAACTTATATTCTAATGGAAGAGAAAACATGGAAACATTTTATACCCAAAGGAGACTGAAGTCAACATATTCAAAATGACTTGCCCAAGATCTCAATAAGTCAGTGAGAAGGTCTGTTGACTCCCAATGTAGTGCACTTCTATCACTACTGAATTAAAATTAGAAGTATAATTAACTAATATAATCAAACTGCCCATTTCTATTATGTTAAAGCATGAAATACAAATTTATATGAACTCCTGGATTTAAGCTCTATTCCCTAAATTTGTTTCTAACAGATGAGGGTATATCGCACCAAAATCAACAATGTACATTTGAACTCAGTGTGTCGTTTGGATTAGTACTATATCTTATGGGGGACGCGGAGAAGGAGGCAATCATCTTAGAAGAATTCATTTAAGAATGTGAATTCCTTGAACAGGAGGACCATTCTTCTGTCTTTCTTTGCATCCCCAGCACTGATACATAGAAAGTGCTTAATGCTTATTGATTGACTGTCAAATGCTTTGCTTGATCTTACTATCTTTTATAGACAGCCTAAATTTCTTCTCTTTACAGTAAAACTCCCAGAAAGAGTCATCTACACTCGTCTCCTTTTCCTTACTTTCTACTTGTTTTTCAGCCCCTTGCAATCTGGCTTCTGACCCCACCACTTCACTAAAATGGTACACTACAAGGTTATCAATGATCTCAACTGCTATATCAAATAAGGGCCTGTGTTACTTTTCTGATCCTTGGTTCACAGGAAATTGCTATTCTCCATTCTTTCCCAGCAAAAAGTATCCAAGATACCGAGTGATCATTTCCGCTATTTCCTATGATTGGAGAGATGAGGGTCAGTGGAAAGAATTATTCTGTGCCTGACCTCTGCAGGCTAAGAGAGTCTGCCAAAGCATGGTAATTGTTAGGTAACAGCTCCCAAAAAACGTTGCCCAAGGCAAAAGACAACTTGTACTCCTGTATTGGCATTAGTCTCACGCTGTCAAAAAGATATTTTTTTTTTTTGGTAAATGTCCATCTCATTCAGAAAAATGATGGGAACAGTCACAGTGCTAGATTTGGGAGAGGCAAGAAAAAAATGACTACAGTAAAAATTCATTTTAGAGATTTCTGATTCTGAACCTTTAAGTTTAGTGCAATTTGTAAGAAATTTTTTGAGGTTCCAGAAGCTATTAAAATGGTAATTAGGGCATAAGAAAAACAAGAGCCTATTCAATTTTATGCTGGATGCTTTTACAATGTAAACCCCTCAATTAATATGGTTACAAATGAAACACTTATAATTACAGGTCCACGACCAACCTTAATGCCAGAGTGTAGGTTCCTAGCTGACGCTGGCTCTCACGAATGAGATAGCTCCCCTCAGCCACACTCAGGAGCTGGTCTGCTGCCTCCCTGGAGATCATGCCATGAAACCTGGAAAACAAAGTCAAAATGAGTAGCAATAAAGAGACTTGGAAATTGCATGCTTCCCCACCTTGTTTATTTTAAAAGAAAAAATAGAAACAACCACAAAGAAGCCCACCTACCTCTAGATTGTTATCCCCCCAAAAAATCACTTCTCTGCTACCCATAGGAAACTATGGCATTGACCATGCTCATTTTATTCTCTGCTTGAAGCCTGGCCAGATTGATTATGTGTGGTCAGAATAGCACTGGAGTAGTCCTCAATTTCACTGACTCAAAGTGTACATCCATTCAAGGAAAGATATAACTATTCTCTCTATAGGGCACTTACATTCTGCTTTCTATTCTATAGAGCCTAGTGACGTCTATTAGAGATACAGAAATATGCCCATCTTCCTTCCTGCACACTAATGGCCATAATCCAAACTCTGGGGCAGGGGCTAGGCTGGCCACTTGCCAGAACTCTGACAGTTGTCCTTAATTGGCATGATTGCTCAATAATCTTTATTATTTGGTTGATCTCCCAGCCAAATGTTGTAACATTTGCCTTCATTCTTTCTCCTGGAACCATCATTGGCTAACATAGAAAAAAAGAAGATAAAGAAGCACAAATAACACACCCTTTATACATGCACAACTATACATATAATATTGTAAGGAAGAAAAAATTGAAAAAAGAAAAGATTCTTAGCTCTATGACTTCCCATAATCTACTAAATAAAACACTTCCCCATTAGAATGTGAATTCCTTGAACAGGAGGACCATTCTTTTGTCTTTCTTTGCATCCCCAGCACTGATACATAGTAAGTGCTTAATGCTTATTATTAAGTGATTGTCAAATGTTTTGCTTGATCTTACTATCTTTTAAAGATAGTCTAAATTTCTTTTTATAGTCAAACTCCCAGAAAGAGTCATCTACACTTGTCTCCTTTTCCTCACTTTCCACTCATTTCTCAGCCCCTTGCAATCCGGCTTCTGATCCCATCACTTGACTAAAATGGTGTGCTACAAGGTTATCAATGATCTCAACTGTTATATCAAATAAGACTTTTTTGAATCCTCATCCTCCCCAAGGCCACTGCAGCTAAATGTTATACTATGGACTGCCCCCTCCTGCTGGATTCTCTCTCTTCCCTTGACTTCTACTATACCATTCTCTCTTACTTCTGGTCCTACCTGTCCAACTCTTCCTTCTCAGTGACGTTTACTGGATTATCATTCACTTCCTGTTTACTAAGTGTGATACGTGTAAATTCACTTCTCTTTCTGTAGTCTCAATGACCTGATTGGTTCCCATGGATTCGATTACTATCTCTATGAAGATGACTCTAAAATCTAAATGTCCATCCCTAACCTCTTTCCTAAACTCCAGTCTTTCATCTACAATGGTCTCTTGAGCCCTCACCACATGGACGTCCCATTGACATCTCAAATTCAACATGTCCAAATTGCAACTCGTTATGTTTCCCCTTAAACTCACCCTTGCTCCAAATTTCTCTATTTCCACTGAGGGCCAACAACACTGTCCCTCCGGCCACCTGGGTTCACAATCTTGGAATCATCTTTATCTCTTCCTTATCCCTAACTGTCCACATCCCTCCCTCCCCCTGGCATATCCAATTTTCTTCATTGCCCTTTTGGAGTATCTTTCCTGTCTGTCCCCTTTTCTTTATTCACATGACCACTCAATTTCAGGGAGGTGAAACTAAACACTCTGGAGTTTCACTCAGAGAATTGGGCCTGCCTTCCTCAGTTTAAGGGTGACAGCAGAACAGTGTAGTGGCCAGAGTAATTGAGATGCATGAGTGACTGCTCTGACTCTTCAGACCTGTGAGTTATGTAACTACATTCATTTCTCAAACTGGCCACTTGACTACTGGTCCAGAGCTCAGTACAAAAAACTGTTGTCTCTAAAAGCAATAAGACACAGTGTGTTCTGCTGGTAGAATTAACATATTTAATTACCTGATATATATTTTTAGATTATCCAATAGTAACCTAAGAAAATAGATAAATTCCAGTGCAAAGATAGATTTAACATTTTTAAAATGTTAAACTCCACTTTACATCTGCTGCCCTGCCTGGTTTCAACTCCACAGAACAAGATGCTCCCTCACCAGGTGCCCCCTTCCCTAAGACTTTCCTGTCTTCTTTTTTCTGTTTGTCTCTTCCTTTAGATTGTAAGCTCATTGAGGGCAGAAGCTGTCTTTATTAACTGTATCCACAGTGCTTAGCACAGTGCCTGGCACCTTACAAGCCTTTAATAAGTGTTTATTGGATTTATTGAATTGGGGGAAAAAACCCACTAACCCCTTTAGACTACTTTTTCACTTGTATTGCCTTTCTTTACCCTAAGTTCACATTACCAATAAAATATTATGTAGCAATATGTACTTACTCTCTTCCATAATATTTTGGTCTGTTTTCTACCTATTAAAAAAGAAGAAAAAGTTTTCATTCTTTTAAGATCATAAAAAGCATAGCAAACAAATTACATATTATATTTATGAAAATTTTCATCTACATATGTGTCCTATATGTGAAAAAGAGAAATATAAATTACATGAAACTATAACACTTTATCTAAAGAGCAAAAATTAATAAATCGCCATGCGTGAAATGTTCATTTGTGGCACACTAATGATATTCTGTTTTTCTTCTTTTTCTTTTATTTCTTCATGCTCACCATTCTTGTGACTTCACTATTCATGTCCACTGTTCAATTCAGTACAACTAATTCAACTAATATTTATAAACTACCTACTATGTACAAAGCACTGTGCATGGCAGTTTGAGAAGGCAGCATGAAATAGGAAAGCAGGTTCCTGTTTGGCTGGAGTAAAGAGACCACAAAAGCAAGTTCTGGGGGAGAAGACTGGAAAGGGAGAATAGAAGCAGCTTAAGGAGGGAAGGGTTTGACTGCTAAGCTATTTATTTGATAGGCAATGAGAAGTCAATTCAGGCTTCATATAGTGAAGTGGCATGATTAGAACAGTGCATTAGAAAAACCATGTTGGCAGTAGTGTGTGAAAAAATTTGACAGAGAAGAGGTCAGAGACTAGGAAGCCACTTAGGAGACAATTAAAGATGAAAAGAATTGAGGGAGGGAATAGGTTGGCAAAAGTAAAATGGAGGAAATGAATGACAGATATTTTGGAGACAGAAATAACAGGGCTTCACAAATGACTATATATGGGGGATGACAGAAAGAAAAGAGTCAAGACTGGCTCTGAGGTTTTGAACCTGGGTGACTAAAAAAAAAAGAGAAGAATTACCCATAGAAACTGGGAAGTTTGGAGGAAGGTCAGGTTTGGTGGAAAGATGATGAGCGCCCATTTTAGACATGCTGGATGTGAAATGCTGGAGGAGACAACTGCAGCAGGTAGTTTAGAAATATGAGTCTGGAGTTTATAGGTAAGATCAAGGCAAGAAGTACTAGGTCTGAGAACAATCTGCACAGAGATAATAAGGGAGCTTTGGGAGTGGATGAAATTGCCAAGGAAGAGAGCAAAGAGAATAAATAGAACCTAAGACAAAGACTACAGGGATGCCCACATTTAGTGGACTGATATAAGAGCACAGTCCCTGGCACATCACAGGAACTTAATAAATGTTTACTGAATTATAAGGTATTGAACTGAACTTAAGTGATTATAGTAAAGAATAAGTACATATATATATATAATATATATATATATAAGAACAAATATATATGTTATATACACACATATGTATAGATATATTTATATACTAGACTAAGTGTATATATATTCACTATTCTGAGGATAGTGAAGACTAAGAAGGAACACTCAGAGAAATAAGAGGAGAATTAAGAGAGAACATGAAAGTCATAGAAGTCATGGATGGGAAGGAAGAAGAGTGCATCGAGAAGGAAGGAGTGTCCAATGATGTAGAAAAGTAAAGGAGGACAGAGGAGCCCCCACCACTCAGCTATCTGCTGGCTGCGTGACCTTAGACAAGTTATATATTTTCTTATCTTCCTTGTTTCTTCCTTGATAAAATGAAAGGGTTGGACTAGAAAATCTCTATTTCCAGGTCTATGATCCTAGTGAAAAGTCATTGTATTTGGCAATTGGAAGATCACCAGTGACCTCTTAATAACTTTGAATAACCTTGTCCTTTCCTCCTCCTGTTACCCTCTCTCCCTGTACCACATTTCCACTAAGTTTCTCCTTCAATTAAGTGACAATCATTCTGACCAAGCAATGTGGGATGTAATGCTGAGAGTTATCACCCAATGAATGCCAGGCACCATGCTAAGCTATGGAGAGGCAAAGTCTCTGTACTCAAGGAACTTACAGTATATTCTAACATACACATAAATCAGCACATACAAGATAAATATGGAGTAGATGGAGGGTAACCTAAGAGAAGGAAAAGACAAACTACTCCACTGTCTTTGCCAAGAAAACTCCAAATGAGGTCATGAAGAGTCAGACATGACTGAAAAATCACTGAACAATAACAGCAGCAATCTAGGAGGTACAGGAGCTAGTGCATACACACATGTACACATATATGTATGTGTATATATGTATGTATGTGTATTTAATCATTTTTCAGTTGTGCCTGACTCTTCATGACCCTACTTGGGGCTTTCTTGGCAAAGATACTGGAGTAGTTTATCATTTGCTTCTCCATCTCATTTTACAGACAAAGAAACTGAGGCAAACAGGGTTAAAATGACTTACCCGGGGTCATACAGCTAGTAAGTGTCTGTGGCTGGATTTGAACTCACGAAGATGAGTCCTCCTGGCTCCAGGCTTGGAGCTCTACCCTTTGTGCCACTTAGCTGTCATATGAGTGTGTGTGTGTGTATGCATTTGTGTATACACACATATCATATGTAGATATGCATGTAATTCCTAAAGGAAATATAGATAGATAGAAAGATGGATAGATAGATAGATCAATTGATCCATCAATAGAAAGAAAGAGAGGGAGAGAGAGAGAAAGAAAGAAAGAAAGAAAGAAAGAAAGAAAGAAAGAAGAAAGAAGAAAGAAGGAAGGAAGGAGAAAATAAAAGAAAGAAAGAAAAAGAAAAAAGATAGATAGACAGAGACAGAGAAAGTAGCATTTGAGCTGAGGCTCAAATGAAACCTGGGATCCTAAGAAGAAAGTCAGGTTTTGGAAAGAAGTTAATGAATTTCTGGTTTAGACATGTTGAATTTGAAACAGTCTTTGTGAAAGTAGAGGTTAGGAAAGAAAGTATTACAGAAATGGAGATAACCAGTACAAAGGCATGGAGATAGGAGATGCTTGGAGATGAACATCATGTGTAAAGAATAGCAGGTAGGCCAGTCTGACTGAACCATAGAGTTCACACAGGTGAATAATATGTAATAAGCTTGGAAAGATGGAAAGGACCAGGTTGTGAAGAGCCACATCACAGATATTTTATCCTAAGGGAGGACTAAAAAACAGCTTCCTATAGAGGAGTCCTGGCCCCCTAGGCAGGGGGAGGTGGAAAGGGAGGGAAGTGGGTGGGAGGCCCTCTTACCTCAAGTATTCCTACAGAGTCCTGGCCTCCTGCGCTATGGGGGAGGAGGGTATCCTTCTTACTTTAAATATTCAACTGCAAAACCAGTTGTAGAAGAGTGTTTTTCCATCATAGGGACTGCCAATGATGAACCATTGTAGCACCATTACTAGTGGTTAACTATCTTCTTGTAATTTTTCTTAAGTAAGAGAAATCCCCAAGTAACCTCATCTGTTTATGCTAGATATGTTAATCCATAAAGGAATGAAGCACCTCCTATAATTTTATATATACTTCCTGTAACTAAATTTGGGGGTTTCTCTTAGCTTCTAGGGGGAAAAGACCCACCTGCTCTGGATTTTTCCTGAGGCACCTGCCCAAAGGCCATTAGTTCCTGATACTGCCCAATAAAACCCAAGATTTCTGGTTACTTTACCGGTTCCTCTATCTTCCGTTGCCTATGGAGGCTGCAGTCAGGCTATTTATAGTTTTCCCAAGGTAAATCTCACCTGACTTGGCCCTTTTCCATTATCTCCCTCCTCTTAACACTGGATGTAAATAAGCAAGCTAGTTTTCTCGACAGCCATCTATTTTTAGATGTAGGAAACTTGGAAAGGATGTAGGAAACTAGAGGCCCCATAGGACTGGATGATATTCACCTAAGCTTTGGGAGGTAAAGCAAGCAAACAATACATAAATCAGGGGATAAATAAATAGATAGAATGAATAGATAGATAAGCAAATAAATGTAAACAAATAAATAAATGAATGAATACATAAATAAATGAAACCAAGTCCTAAATTTCCAGAAGTCCTGATATTATTTTGACTTCCCCATAATTCTAGACCTCAAATACTCCATGAGAAAGTACTGTAATGTTGTCTGATAAATGTTATTTAATACTCTCCATCTCAATGAGGACAACCTATTAGAATATAAGCCTGTTGAGGGTAGGCATTGGTTTTGTCTTTCTTTGTATCCCCAGCATCTGGCCCAGGTAACAGTATATAGTTGGTGCTTAACAAATGTTTGTTGGGGTCTTTGTTTCTCTTGCTTTTGTTTGCAACGTGGCAAAATGAAAATATGTTTTGCCCGACTTCATATGCAGAATGGATATCATAGTGCTTGCCTTCTCAATGGATGAGGGGAAAGGAAGAGGGAGGAAAAGGATTTGGAACTTTAAAATTAAGAAATAAATGTTAAAAAAACCAAACCCAAATGTTTGTTGGCTACTGAAGAATAAAAAACAGAGGAGTTTGGGATATAGTATCCAGTGTGTTCACTACTGCCCCCTAAATGAGCACCACAGATATGTTAGCCTAAGGGAGGACTAAGGAACGAGCTTTCTACAGAAGGATTAAAAAAAGAAGATAATCCACTTTCTCCTTCAAACAGTAGACCCCAATAAATTTGACAATATGGATCCTCAAACTTTAGTGGGGAGCAATTAAATTTCATTTCTCTACAGGACTGAGTTTATGAAAGGTGAGGAGTAGGTACTGATCCTGAAGGTTCTGATTAGGGAGAATGTTTGGAGACAAAGCTAACAGTAAAGTCTTTGAAAGGAGACAGAAAGGGGGAAACCATACCCTTTAACCTTTAGAGATCTAGCTGTGTATCTTGATATACTACTAGTTTGTAGCTCCCTCAAAGACCATAAAAAACTTCTTCCAAAAGGCTTAAAAATATACTACATTTTTCACTGGGACCTGAACTCATCTTTCAAAGCCAAACATCTTTGATTCAGCATTCTTAAAGAATGATTTCACTTCACTGAAAAGGTAGCAAAACAGAGGGTCCATCAGAAAGCATGGTATTCTAGGCAGGTGGAAACAACGGCTTTAATGTAGGCCCTGCAGAGAAAGGCAATCCTCAAAATAAGACCCTGCCCCTCTGCATGTTATAATGGGAATGTCAAACAAAATTAAACCGCAACTAATTCCTTCACTCCCCTGTTTAGTGTTTTGCTGATGAAATCTAAGATGTCATGAATTAAGTAATGATTCGGGGCAGTCTTTCCATAAGCATAGGCAATGCAAGTTAGTGTTACTGATAATCAGCTTAAAAGGTTGTTCAGCAATATTGAAGTGATTCTTCATGCTTCTAAATCATTTTACTCATCTTTTATAATTACATGTGCAAATATATTATACTAGAAGTTTAATGGTCCATACAATGGAGGAAATAAAATTGGGCTTGCATGAACACATTCTTGGAATTTGGAATGGGTGTGTGTGTGTGTGTGTGTGTGTGTGTGTGTGTGTGTGTGTGTGTGTGTCTGATTACAAGAGGGAAACAATTCATACTGTGCCAAATGGACCATTTAAAAACAAACTGGTCTAAGGTAATGATATGACTTTAAACAAAAATGCTTTTCAATGAGTAATTAGGTTGAATTAGCATTTCTGAAACTTCTCATAGTGTTCACATCAAAGAAACAAATAGAATATACAAACAGAAAACAGAACAGGAACATTGAAGCATGACAAAACAATGAATTTCAGGAGACCTGGAACTGTATCTCTAGGAAGACACTTATTAACTATGCAACCATGGGTTGTTTCAAGGAAAACACTTGGTAAACCTTAAAGTGCTGTAGAATTTTAAGCTATCATTTAAAGGAAGAGCAAGATTCTCAAGATAAATATTAAAATGTGATCACAGTATTCTAAACCACATGTGGGAGGGAACAATAATCTGTGTTTGGTGTAATGTGTCATTTGTGAAGGAAGAAGATTTCATCTCTGTAGGGAACTCTTGGGTTGGGGAGTGAAATCTTCCTCCATATAGATTGGCAATTCACATGGGAGTTACAGTCTTAGAGGGCTACGCGCCCTGAAAGGGAGAAAGAGTACCAGACCTGGAGTCAGGAAGACCTGAGTCCAAATCTGGACTCAGACACTTGCTAGCTTACTACCTTGGGTAAGTCACTTACCCAATTTGCTTCAATATCCTCATCCATAAAATAAGCTGGAGAAGGAAATGGCGAAAACTAGTCCAGTATTTTTTACAAGAAAACCCCAAAAAGGGTCCTGAATAGTTGGACAGGACTGAAAATGACTAAACAACAACAAGTAACCCTTTAAGGTTTTCAAAGAACTTTTATGTACAAGCTTATTAGTTAAGTGACTTGTTGAGAATCTTACAACTAGTATATGGGAGATATAGTACCTGAAACCATGTCTTCCTGAGTTCAAAGCTTCCAGGTCATGCATATTTATACAGAAGGTAAGTGTCCCCATTCCAAGGATCAGGACTATGTTAACATCATGAGGATATCCTGGTAACTCAATAACCATGAGCATCACATCACAACACTTTACACGTCATTATTTACCTTCACATGTTAAATATTTTTTATCAATGTAATGGTAAGATGGTAGCACCTCAAATAGTGGAAAGACCAATGGATTGAGAGTAGAGACATTTGATCTACAGTCTCCATGCCTTTAAACTGGCTGTCTCCCATGTCTGGAATGGATTCACTCCTCACCTCCAACTCTTAGAATCCTATGTTTCCTTCAAAACTCAGCTCAGGCATTACCTTGTACTTAAAGCCCCCACCCCTCTAGTGTCCTCCCTCTCAAAATTACCTTGTGTTTATTTTTTATATATTGGAATATGCTTATTTAGGCATATCTTGATTCACCTGATAGAATGCAAACTCCCTAAGGGCAGGAACTATTTCTTTTTTGTCTTTATATTTCCTGATGTCTAGCACAGTGCCTGGTACATAGAAAGAAGGTGCTTAATAAATACTTGATTGATTATATGAATCTGGGTTTGAATCTCATCTCTGCCACTTAATAACTGTAAGCTTCTGGACAAGTCATTTACCACCACATAATTTGTTTTCTCATCGGCACCATTAATAGGATTGGATCACAGCGTCTCTAAGAGCCCTTACAGATCTAAATGCATCATCCATAAAATGGCTCTTACAGTCTTGCTTTGTGTACCCTATTCTGTCAGTGAAACAAAGGTAACTTGTTTAATTTAAAATTGCTTCTCTAGTCACTAGCAATTTGAAAGCCAGCAGGTAGAAACAATAAAATATATCATAAATATTGATTTCTCCCCCTCCTATGAATGTTGTAGAATCAGCTTTCTTGCCATTTTATTTAGCAAGGGAACACTATTTTATGGCAATAGTCCAAGAGAATCAGGCAGGGGAAAAAATGTTGATTCTTCATTTCTACCTAATGGTGGGAATGTCATTTTAAAAAGCTGAGCTTAGAAAATTATCAAACTTCTGAATACAACACATATATTTCTCTCTTGCTTCCAGCAGTTCTAACCTATTCACAAGTGAAAGGACAATTAACAGCCTCACCTTATATTTCTGTTGTAAAGAATGGTAAAGTCGAGTAGTTGCCTTTTTGTATTGAGCTAGGTCTAGAAAATTCTTATTGACATTTCTAGGATGACTTTTAGAATGTCGGAAAATGTGCATAAATTTGGTCAAGGTCATAGATGTAGCCGTTCAACACCTTAGAGACCATCTAGTTCTAATTCCTCATTTGACAGAGGAAGAGACTGAAAGCCAGAGAGGTTAAGTAACTTGCCCAAGGTCACACAGGTAATAAGCGTCAAGTAGCTTTTAAGTCCTCGATCAATCAATCAATAAGTACTTATTAAGCCCCTACTATCTACCCATCACTGTCCTGAGTGGCACACATACAAGTACAAAAAACAAAACAATACTTTCCGCCTGGAGTCCAGGACCTGAGTTGAAATCCAGCCTCAGACACTTAACACTCACTAGCAGTGTGACCTTGGGCAAGTCACTTAACCCCAATTGTCCTGCCTTCCCCCCTCCAAAAAGCAAAAAACAAAACAAGACAATACTTTCCACTGTAGTTCTCTTTCACTCTTGGCCAGATATTTTTTTATTTAAAAAATATTATCATTGTTTTTAGTTTTTTATAGTCCCAGGTACTAGTCTAAGAAAGATAGGTGTATATAATTATAAGTCTTTATCACAAAGTGCACTGCCTGCCCCTCCACTATCTCTTTGTCTCTGTCTCTCTTCACACACTGATCTATAACTTTATTTATAGTCATATCTGTATCCATATCCATATCTCCATCTATCTATATAGCTCTCTGTGGGTCCCAAAAGTCTTAGGGCAGTTTTAAGCTATAATAACTCAAAACTTCACTAAGTCTTAAGGAACATCCTCTAAATTTGTATACATGTAGTGTGTGTGTGTGTGTGTGTGTGTGTGTGTGTGTGTGTGTGTGTGTGTAATCCCACCTCTGTTATTTACTACTTATATGACTTTGTGAACAAGCCATTGAAAGTCTTCCAGACAGTTTCCCTGTCTGTAAAATGAGGGGACAGCATGAGATGATCTGTAAGGTTCTTTCCAACTCTAAATCTTTCATCCAAAACTTGTTCCCTGTACCCTTTGCCAGTGAAATAAAGGTAAATTGCTTAATATCAAATGAGATATATTTATAAAGTACTTATTTAAGAGCCTGGTCCATAGTACTTATATATTTGGTCCCTTCCCTAGTGCCTTCCCCTAATATAAAAGTGATTCTCCAGCCACAAAAAATTTGAAAGCTGTCAGGTACAAATGGTATAACAGATCAGAAATTTTGATTTTTCTCCTCCCATGAATGTTGTTGAAACAGTAAATGTATATAATATGTGTAGGTACACACACATATATAGATAAATAGATAATGATACATATGTATGTATATAAGTTTACTTTGAATTATCAAGTTTTGAGTTGGGGAGGATTTTATCCCCTAAAATGGTTCAATGAAAGAAGAGAAAATTACATGCTTGAGGTTTGCTTCCTGTACATCTTGGAGCAAAGTGAGTCAGTAAATACTTAAGCCTTGCTCTGGCTCAAGCCTTTGGTTTTTTTATTCTATGAAAATCCGCCAAAATTTTTCTCACTGGCTAAAAAACAAAGCAAAGCTGTGGAGCATGAGCTGCTGTGGCTTTTAAAAATCAGAACCATAGGTTGGAATGCCAAATGCCCCAAGTGTCTTAATATAAACTATTTGCTGCCATTATGGGAAGACAAACTTGTCCAAATTCACTCTTTGTCAGGGTCTGTGTTCTAACTTAGATTTTCTGGTTTGCTCCTTTATTCATGATCTTCTTGAGAATAGAGTCAGTCTTTGCCTTTCTTTGTATTCTCAGCACTTTGCATGTTGCCTGGCATACAAAAGGTGATTAATAAATGCTTCTCCACTGATTGGAACTGTGGCCATTGGAAATCAGTTGAAAATATCCCCTGCTAAACCTTAGTATGTAAATAAGAAACAAGCTTTAAAATGGACAATAATCTGATATCGGAATGGCAAAATGGTGAAGAGGATCTTATATATAAGAGTTGCAACCATATATGCCTGGCATATATTAGGTTAATAAATGTAAGCTTAATAAATAAAAGTAAACAATAAATTCTTATTGAATAAATATATTAATTTTAGAATATTAGAGTTGCAAAGGGCCTTACAGCTCTCATTAAGACAGCCCCTCATTTTACAGATAAGGATAATTAGAACTAGAGAGATAGTGACTTATTCAAGGTGATCATTTATTCATAACTAACCCTTTGGTTAACTACAGAATAACCTCTTTCTAGTTTTTCCTCACTTCACACTGTCATGGCTACTTTGGTGGCTTTGACATCTCTAGGAGGGAGAATCCAGCCTGCTTTATTTCACAGCCCTTTTCCCATAAAGACCAAAGGTATAAAGCCCTACAAGCTGAGAATAACAACCCCATGATTACTACCAAATTTTGCTGATTCAACAAGGTATATTTTAGAGTGTTACCATATTATCAAAATTAACACCCCATAATTGCCTTTTCATGAAACGTCCCTACAATGAAACCTTCTAAGTTTATGAGACAACAAGAATCATAAGTAATCAGCTGATAAATACCAATTATGAGTTTGTTTTTTGGTGGAGGAGTGGTTAATTACTCAATCTGTGCCTTACTTACGTGGGGAAAAAGTGGAAGACAAGGGAGGAACTTAGGTTCCTTCTTCCTCCATAGGTGTAATTCCCACCTAAGTGAGTGGGGAGAGGTGAAAACTTCGCAGACTATATCCTAAAATCTAGTAAAGTTTCTTGTGGGAACAGGCCTGAGGTTCAGTTTCCCCCTTCCCCCTGCTTTACTGTTACATCAGCATTAAGTTTGCCAAATAAGGACATGTATGTTTGGATTGGTTAAACCCTGTTTCCTTGTTCTTTGTCTTTTTCACGCCTAGACTATAAGCCCGCCTCCCAGCCAATGGGAATGACAGATAGTGGTGGGAGGGGGTTTGTCTGTGTTAGGGTATATAACCTCGATTTGTCTTCTGTAACATGTCTCCTTCCACTAGTCTGTCCTCGTGGAGGTGATGCCCTCTTCTCGTGAGAACTGAATAAATGCTCCCTGTTCTTACCTCAAGACACCTCTGACTTTTATGAAATTTTGGGTAGAGGATGTACCATACACAAAAGGGATGACTTTCCTGGTCTAGGTAAAAGAAGGAGGGCAGTGGGCCTCTTTTATTTTACAATTAATACCAGACTAAATGGTCCCTTTCCAAAACGTTATCTTGTGAGGCCCCAACTTTCTAGTTGTATCCCTACATCAGGATATTAAGACAAAGCAGCAAGCTTTACTACAGAATTACCTATGTGCGATTTTTAAAACAAAACTGAAAGACCCATTCAAATGAGCTTCTAAATGCTACTTCTGTTCGAAGAAGAAGAAAAAACTCTGACCTTATGTAACAGTAATAATACTGAGCACTCTTATAAAATATCCAGAACTTATTATGGACCTTAAGTAACGAACATTCACAACACCCAAGAAATACCTGAGTATGATTAGTTTTATGGAACAGGATGATGAGTTGTAAGAAGGGCTGAGAGGCTAACTCTCCACCCAGCAACAATTAGTACAGAATTACAAACAATTACACCCTTATTTCTGGGCTTGGACAACAAGATAATGCTACCTTCTACTAGTATAATATGTTCTTTGACACAAATTCACCAAACTGGAGGGACCACCCTTATTAGTCCACCCACCAGGATGTAAGAGGCATCCATCACAGAAGAAATGAGAGCACCTATACCTCATACAAGTACCAACACATCCCTTTTTGTTACTTTATTTATAAGAGGATCACCTTACATGTTAATTAATACATGATACGAAGGCACTGATTTTTTTCTACCCAAATCTCAAGGGGGGGGGGCGGTGTCTTAAAATAGAGACATTTGTTCAGCTGACATTATTAATTCTGTTGGATAAATGGGCAACTTAAAATCAATTTGACAAACATCCAAATCCATGTTACCATCAAGATAAGAATCTCACATAAAACTTGTAACTTTCCTTACATCTCTTATTACACAAATGGCATTGACTTGGATTTTTAGTTCTCTCATTTGTCCTAGACGCACACAACAAAAATTGTTATAATAAACATTTGACCAGAAAACTTCAGAGGAAAGAGAGAAAGGCTCAGTTTGTTCCCTTTCCTTTGAAACGGTTCAATCAATCACTCCATAAAAACACTAATTAAGATTTTACTTTGTGCCAAGCACTAATCTAAGCACTGGGAATACAAAAAAGAAAAAAGCTACCCTCAAGGACATTCTAATAGAAAAGACAAAATGCAGTATATACAAGTTAGGAGGTAATCTAAAAGTAAAGATGCTAGCAGCAAGGGAGACCAAGAAAGGCCTTCTCCAGAAGGTAGAATTTGAGCCAAGAGTGGAAATAGAGAAACTAAGAGGCAGAGGTAGAGCAAGACCATTCCAAGTCTTGGAGGTGGTCAGTACAAGAGCAGAGAGATGACAAATTGAATGGTGTGTGTAAGGAACAGCAAGGAGACTAGAACAGAAAAATTATAGAGTCTACGGTGCATGGAGAGTATGTGCAAGGAGTAAAATGTAGGAAGGTCAGAAAGGTAGGTTAGGGTCAGGTTATGATGAGCTTTAAATGGCACAAGGAAGACTTTGTATTTGATCCTGGGGGTAATAAGGAGCCTCTAGACTTTACTGGCGGGGGAGGGGGGTAGGAAGTGACATCAATAGATCTATGATTTAGGAATCACTTTGACAGATGACTGGAGGATGGATAGACAACTAGAACATTATTGAAATAGTCCAGGTGAGAGGTAGTAAGATCCTTAACTAGGGAAATGGTTCTATGGATGGAAAGGAGACATATGTGAGAAATGTGATTGTAGTAATGATGAGATGTGGCAATGAATTGAATAAAGAGTGAGTGAGGGGTGAGTGAGAGTGAGAAGCTGAATGACATCAGATCACAAGCATGGGTACCTGGAAAGAAGGCAGTACTCTTGATAATAAAGGGAAGTTTGGAAGAAGGAATCACTTGAAGGAGGGAAAAACACATGAGTTCTGTTTGGGGCATGTTATATTTGAGATACCTATGGGACATTCAATTCCACCTATGATTCTAATTTTTAAAAGCCACAGCAGCTCATGCTACATAGCTTTGCTTTGTTTTCTAGCCAGTGAGAAAAATGTTGGCAGGCCTTCATAGAGGAAAAAGCCAAAAGAGTGGAGCCAAAGCAAGGTTTGAGTATTCGACTGACTCACTTTGATCTAAGATGTACAGGAAGCAAACCTCAATTCAGTTCCAGATGTTGAAGAAGCAGCTGGTAATGCATGAATGTCATTCAGGAAAGAGACTATGGTTAGATCTATTTATCTGGGAATCATTTACTTAGAGGTAATAATTGCATCCATGGAAATTGATGAGATCACTTAATGAAATAGAAATAATGAAAAAGAGAAGTGGTTTCAAGACAGAGCCTTGAGAGTCACCCACAGTTCGTTAGCATGATGACAAGGATAAAAATGCAGAAAAGGAAACTTAGAAAGAGTTGTTGGTATCACAAAGATATAGATAGAAGACAGCACCTAGGAGAAGTATCAACAGTGTCAAATAATGTAGAAAGGTGGAAAAGGATGAGAATTGAGAAAAGCCCATTGGATTTTACAATTAAGATGTCATTTGGTAACTTTGGAGAGAAGAGTTTCAATTGAATAATAAGGCTGAAAGTCAAATTGCAAAGCCTTTAGATGAAAGTGAGAGAGGAAGTGAAGGTAACTACTGTGAATGTTTTTCTCAAGGAGCTTAGCTGAAAAGGGGAGAAGAATATGGAATGATTCCTGGGGAAGAGGGGGTAGAAGATGACAAAATTAAATGAGATTGTGTTGTTGTTGTTTTGGTTGTTGTTTTTTTAAAGGATGGGGAAACATGGGCATGTTGTATGTAGGAGAGAAACATCTATTTGATAGGGATAAATTTAAGATAACAGATTAAGAGGAGAGTGAGGGGGAATTGGATGTGACACAATCAGGGGTGCATGTAGAAGTGCTGACTTGGTAATAAGTACCACATCTTCATTTGAGACAGGAAAGGAGGAGATTGGATGGGGAGAGATATCTAAATGATGTGAGATAGGGAGGAGGGAAGAAGAAGGAACGTTCAGTGAATAGTCTGAATTTTGTCTATGAAGTATTAGGTTAGGTCTTCAGCAGAGGGGTTAGAGGTTGTTCTATTCTGGTGAGTTTGAGGAAAGACAACATAGTAAAAAAACTCACATGGAGTGAGGCATACTGAATCTGTTATAGCATAGTACAATGATTTACCTTGCTGCTGTGAGGACCCACTGCACTGAGATCTTAATGGTTTTCTGATTTCAGACGCTTCCATTCATCAGCATGGAAATAGGAATGAATGAAGCAGATGGTAGGAATAATTTAGGGCTGGGGATTGACAAAACACGATCAAGGAAAGTGGTAAGAGACTCAAGAGTATAGTGTAGATTTGAATAGTAGAGGAAATGGAAGTGAGGATGAAGAAGAAAGGTTAGGTAGAGTGGAAAATGGAATGATAAAATATTATAATCAGATAAAGGAATTTTAGAACTTAAAAGTATATTATATGTGTGGGATTAAGAGATCCCTAAATCACTCAGAGACAGCTCAAGGTGAAAATAGAGAAAGGTCTCTTGATTAGAATCTCGCGCGAAGCGGGCAGTCCAACCAGTGAAAAAATCCAGGGGTGGGGAAGAGCCGAAGCCCCAGGGCAGAAGGGTTAATTTATGCTAGCCAG
>CM053582.1:296745116-296765652 GCA_028627135.1 Pseudochirops cupreus | reverse complement strand
AAAAAGTGACATAGGAGAGAATAGACTGGGGGAGGGGGGAAATACTGGGATGGCTGTTTTGGGGTGGTGGGCGGGGGAAAGACGGGGAGAAAATATGTAACTCAAAAAAAATTTAATAAAGAATCTCATATTAAAAAAAATAAATAAATAAAAGACCTAGAGGGAGATAGTTTGGGTGAGATGTACCACACCAATCACAGCACAATGATCTGTTCTGATTATCTGATGGTCTACTGCTACTTCAATGTTTAAAATCAGTTCCCTCAAGGCTCACTCGTTTTTATGACAGGAACAGGTATAAAACAATACAGAGTATCTGGGTAAGTGCTGAAGGAATATGCTGTCAATAGGAATGAGGAAGTTGAAAAGGAATGTCAGCCTCAGTAATATGATGATGAGTTTGGCTTTCAACACATTAGGTTTCAGGACATTCCCTAACATTTTTCTATCTACCCTTGTTTTCTTCTTATTTTAGCACGGAAGGAGTACAAGAAAATAGGAAAGATCTACAATTTCAACTTCATGGAGTAGTTCTGGTTTGGGAACTTCACCAATAGGTACCAGCTATAGGTAACAACCTAGATACCTTAGAAAGTAAATCTTAGGTTGTTACCTAAGGCACTAAGAGGTTAAGTGACTTGCCCAGGACCACTTGGCTATTAAACCTCAAAGATGGCATTTGAACAGATTTTCCTGACTTCTGGCACTATTCTTTCCACTGTATCAAGGGGATGCTTATAGAAAGTATATTCTATTAAAAAAATTTTTTTAACGAAAAGGGAAAGGAACTTTCCATGCAGCTTGCTCAAAAACAATGGATAAAATGGCTTTGTGCCATACCTTTTCCCATTTCTTTAAATAGCTACAGATTCTTACATCTTTCTACTCGTTCTCATTTTTCCACAAATAATTCAACTCTAAGTAAAAACTTTTTTTCTAGGAATTATTTGTTTTGCTCCTTTAAAAAAATAAAACTAACCCCAAACATTCAAAACACATGGATGCATTTACCACCAATTCTTTTCTTATGTAAAGCAGTCTGCAAACCGTACAGTATTATATAAATGCTAGCTGCCATTTTATCATTATTGTCTTGCTGTTCCATATTCTCCCCCACCTCAATGGATCACATATAAATACTAAGGGAAAAAAATGCTTTCTGGATATAAAACAGATGTTCAAAAATCAGCTGTTTCATGAATATACATAAATTAATAAGATACAAGTCTCATTTTCTTTCAATTGTATGGTTTGAAAAACTAAGAAACTAATTTTTTTAAATTAAACAAAATTAGCAAATTGTATTTAGAATTGTATTAATTTTAAAAAAAGATTTTTAAGCCCAATATGTTTTTGTAAACCCAGAATGTGATTTGACTTACATACTGATGGTTTGGGGGATTTTGTTTTGTTTTATTGGTCTCTTCATGGTCTTTCCTTGGAGTCTAATCTCCAGAAAAACAAAATATATGAATGTCATTTTAGTAGGTGTCAAACAATAGTAAAATAGAAGTGGAATGTTTTGTCTAATCTGATCACAGATGGGCACCTAATTTCAATAGCGTCATCCCAGATTCACGTAATAAACTGTGTCTAATACTTTGGTCACATAATGCAAAGACAGGACTCACTGAAAAAGACTGATGCTGGAAAAAGGTTGAAGTCAAAAGGAGAAGGTATTGGAAGAGGGCATAATGGATGGATATGGTCACAGAAGCAAAGAACATGAGCTTGGACAGACTTCGGGATATAGTGGAGGGTAGAAGAGCCTGGTGAGTTATAGTCAGAGAGTCAGACATGACTGAATGATTTAACAATACCATCATCTTCAGCAACAACATATTTTATCTTTGGACTAACAAGAGAAAAATTCCATGTGGGGTGGTGTCAGGGTGGGAAGTACATAGGCATCTTTTCTTCTGCATTCCAAGATAAGGCATTTATTATGTGTGTACCTGGGTGTGGCTAAAAAAAGGCTGAAGCAACTTCCATCCTGTGTATATATAGCTATCAATTTTACTAGCTATAACTTACATTTCACTTAAATAATGTCAGATCTCCACAAAGTAGCAACACATATTTTAAAACCAAATTAGTAACTCTACTCCACAACTAAAGCAGGGGTTGTAGGAGTGTTTAGCAAGCATGGTGACTAACTGGCACCCAGGAAAGAACAGCCTGGCAGGTATGACCACAACTGAATGAGATAGTACAGTGAGAGAAGCCAGCTGTTGACAGAAGTGGTAAGGAAGGGAGGGGGAGGAAGTTGCCTTTTTCTTAGTCACATTTCACAATAACCCTAACCTTGTATGGAGGGTACAGCTGATTTACAGTATTAACAAGGCTTTGCACAAAAGGGTAGAAGAGAGAAAAAATATTGAGGGAGAGAATTTTTTTAAATGATCTCTTTTAATCATTCCACTCCCACTACCCCCAAAAGATTTCTCATGTGAATTTGTGGTCTCTCCTTTGACCTTCTCATTATTCTATACATTTCTGTGTTTTGCAGAAATATCTGGGTCTTTATGATTAAAACCTTCCCCTACATACTAATCATGAGCTAATCCTCTTGGTAAATTAATATTTCTTTGTGTGGAAGGAGAGCCTAATTAGCTGCATTCTCAATGAGAAGCTGTGGGTTCACATTTTGATCCAGGCCTTGGGTAACCCATATTTAATCCTGACACCACAGTTCATTGCTAGTGATGTATAACCTTTTAGTGAGATACTAAAAGGTATCATTTGCATCTCTGACTGCAGGGGCAATTTAGATAGGAGGAAAACACCCAAAAGAATGATAGCAGTTCCTACCAGCAAAATTGACTTCCAAACCAACTGTTCTCTCATTATATCCCACTATATGCACCATTCAATTCATTTCAATTCAGTTCTGTTGATATTTGTTCAGGGCCTATTTGTGTTCCAGGCATTGTGTTACTCACTAGAAATACAAAATAAAAAATTAAAGAGTCCCTGTCAAGAAGGAACTTAAATTCTATCATTTTCTTGGTTTTCACTTACCTTTTTTTAGTTTAGTGACACAGTGAGGGTTAGTAAAGAAAAGGGCAAATAAGAGACCTAGGAACTGGCTAGAGGGTGGGGAATCTATGGCCTCATGGCCATACACTGCCCTCGAGGTCCTCAAGGGCAACCCTTTGACTGAATCCAAAGTTTGAAGTTGCACTTGAGGACCACGAGGCCACAGACAGGTTCCCCATCCCAGAGGCAAAGGACAATATATTTGATGCTTCACATTTGGCATATGTTCTTAATTTTTTGAAGCATTTTCACATTTAACATCTCCAGTCATTGCTACAAAACCCCTTCAAGCAAGTAAAAACAAGCATAATATATATCTTTTTACAGGTAAGACAGTTGAGACTGATAAAGGTAAAGTAACTTAACAGAGAACTCAGTCAGGAAAGTTGGATTTTAATCTTAGTGCCCTTCACTACAAACAAGCTGTGTGATAATATCAGAGCCAGACCAGTACTCTGTCCACTATACCAGATGGCCTCATTTAATTCTGTTTTCTTCTTTTCTAATGCCTATTATCAGGCAAAACATATTACTTGATGGAGATTCTGCCTACAAAGGCTTTTGGTTAAGTAGAGTCTTTCAAAATAGAAATGGGATGGGTTTTTTTTTAAACAAAATTAAACTTTGGAAAAGATGTGCAGGGAAACCAGGAAGTTTCCCAAGTGGTTCACAAAGAACATACCCCATCCACTGAACCGGGCCACGAGCCACACATGAATAGTGATGCTTGTTTTTTAGAGCTGGGCCACTGTTGGGAGAGTTTCTGAAAGCAGTAGAGAGGAATAAGTCATGACAGTCTGACACAATGGGATCAATAGATATCTGGGTGAGAGTGGGATCTGAGTAGTAATGCAGGAAGAGAAAATAAAATAAGGTTGAGCATGTGACAAGATGGAAACAAGGCTACCTTCTAGCTGTCCCCAACTGAATCCTCTTTTAGTTTCCAAGTCAGGCAACAGAAACAAGATACCCCATACAACTAGGTGGCAGTATAGTTCAGCAGAAAAAAATAAGGGTTTCACTAATAATGGTCAAATATACCCCCCTTTTCTCAGCAGAGATCCTGGGGCCTAGGAGGGCATAATGTTACATGCATTGTCAGAGGAGGTCACCATATTGGTTATTTTTGCTTAACGGTTTTCTCTTAGTTATAAAGGAAGATTCAGTTGGAAGAAGGAAGACAGTGATTGTGACATAAAAGCCAAAAATATCAATAAGAAATTTTTTTTAAGAGACAGAAATTTGACTCTCAGTCCTGCTACTAATTAGCTGTTTGACCTTGAACAAGTGACTTCATTTCTCTTGGCCTTAGTTCTTTCATCTATGAAATGAATGAATGGAGTCCGTAATCTCCAAGACTCCTTCCTGATCTGGAAGTATTACAATATCAAAAGTCTGAAGCCCTCACCTGGTAGTCTCTGGCATCTAACACAGCTAGTTTAGTGGCCATTCAGAGAGCCCACTGAGGCATATTTAAAATGTTCTAAAGTGATCCTGGGCAAGTCACTTAATTCTGTTTGCCTAAATGTTCCCATCTGTAAAATGAACTAGAGAAGGAAATGATAAACCACTCCAAGTATCCAAGAAAGCCCCAAATGGGGCAATGAAGAGTCAGATACCACTGAAGATGACTGAACAACAACAAAAGTAGAAGACCTCTGTAGGCTCATTCCATCTCTACATATCATATATATTCATTTACTGGCTCATTTATAACATCAAAACCTGTATAGAAGCCATTATTATAATTTTGTATCACTTGTTCTGAAAAGGCTTCAGATAAAAAACTGGAATTCTGAGAAGTACTTTTTTTTTTTTACCTAATGCAGAGATGTTAAAAATCATCCATCCACATACTTGGATAATTTGAAATAAAAGAGACTTTTAAAGTTGTAGAAAAATAGATATATCTGGCTATTTCTCCAGAACCTTGAAAAGACATACATTTTTGTGAATTCTAAAGACAAGGAAAAGTTAACATGGTAAAGGAGATCAAGTGCTGGATTTGGAATCGGGAAGACCTGGGCTCAGAGCCAGTTTCTGTGGTTTACTAGTTGTATGAACCTGGTCAAGTCATTTAACCTCTATCTGCCTTGGCCAACTCCCTGGGACTTAGCAACGGTAAGTTGTTAACTTAAAAGATCTATGTGATTTATTCCACTGAGGTGCTCACACAACTTCATCCAGTTGATTATCACATTGTCCTTGGTAAGCAGTACAACACAAAGCAAACTCTTCAGGGAGCCAGAAGACTTGAGTGCAAGTCCCAATTCAGCCACTAGCTAAGTGACAGAATAATGGAACCTTGGAGTGAGAAGGGACCTCAGAGTGCAACTAGTCTAAACTGTGCCTGAACAAGAATTCCTGGCATAAAATACTTAACAAATGGGAGTCCAGCCTTTGTTAAAGATCTCTCTCTCTCTCTCTCAAGAAGACTAAACCAGTACTTTCTAAGAAATCACTTCCATTTTTGGATCGCTGGAAATTTTTAGGGATTTTTTTCTTTCTATCAAGCATCCACATGCCTTGGTATCATTTCCCCTCCCTGTGGCTGGTTCTGCCCCGTGGGGCTTAGTAGAACAAGTCTAAGTGTTATCTCTCTTCCACATGACAACTTTTCAAATACCTGAAAATGGTTCTCAGTCTCCCTTCCTCCTAATTCTCCTTTCCAGTCTGTTGTTCAGTCGTGTCAACTCTTTGTGACCCCATTTGGGGTTTTCTTGGCAAAGACACTGGAATGATTTGCCATTTTCTTCCCCAGTTCATTTCACAGATGAGGAAATTGAGGCCAAAAAATTGCCCAGGGTCATACAGCTTAATTAAGTATCTGGGGCAAAATTTAAACTCAGGAAGATGAGTTTTCTTGATTCCAAGCCCAGTGCCCTATCCACTTCACCACCTAGCTGCCCTCTTTCCAATCTAAACATCCAATTCTTTCATCTAATCCTTGCATGCTATATTCTTGAGAACCTTCACTATCCTAATTGCCTTCCTCTGGATAGGATCATAAAATTTAGGACCGGAAAGAACTATGAAGAGCTTGCGTTTAACAATGAATTTCCCAAAACATGTCACCCAAATGTGTCTTGACAAGTGCAGAATTTAGTAGAACTATCATCTCCCTAGGTGGTGTCTGAGATAGAGTGGTGGGTCTAGAGTCAGGAAGCCCTGGAGTTCAAATCCAGTTTCATATACTTACTAGCTGTGCGACCCTGGGCAAGTCACTTAATTTTTGTTTGCCTTATTTTCCCCAACTATAAAATGGGAATATGATAGTGCCTACCTCCCAGGGTTAGCAGTGGCTCTTAACCTTCCTTACGCCACAACACGTTAATACAGTTCCTCACGTTGTGGTGACCCCCAACCATAAAACAATTTTTGTTGCTACTTCATAACTGTAATTTTGCTACTGTTATGAATCATAATGTAAATATCTGATATGCAGGGTATATTTAAATTGAACATAACCCACAGGTTGAGAACCGCTGGTTATGAGGATAAGCTCAGATATTATTTATAAAAACACTTAGCAGAGTGCCTAGAATACTGGCACTTGGTAAATATGTGTTTCTTTTCTTCCTCGTCTTGGACACTGCTTATCAATGAGGCTTTTGAGACCTCAGGCAGGTTACTTCCAATGTCTGGGTCTGTTTATTCATCTGAACAGTGAGACAGTTAGAGCACATGATACCTACAGTTTTTCCACTTCTAAAATGCTATGTTGGTAAATACTGTTATTATTGTATTCACTATAAAGACACAAGATACACAAGTTAAGTAATTTTGTAGCTAACCAACAAGTGGATCTGTAGTAAAGACAAAACAAAATCCATTTTCGATTGCACCTTTTAAAAGAACATTCTTCTTTCTTGAAAAGTGAAAAAAATTTAAGCTATGGCAATTTTGATGCTATAACCTTCCTAATCTTTTATGTATCACTGTTTAAAAACACTCTGTGAATTTACAGGTACCCTGCAATGTTCTTGAGGAAGAGCTCACCTGTATTTGACTTCCCCAAGCAAAAAACAAACATATCTTTAGGAACAGAAATGAAATTTTGTTGAAATTTTGTATCAAAACTAAATTAGTCTCTGATAAACTTCACTTTGGATAGCATCTTGGTGCTACAGCATATTGTGAAATATTCTTGTATAAGAAAATACTAGTGAACAAAAAATGACATTTTTAAACTTTTTTAATTTTAAAAAGGCGTGTGGTTGAATTACTGAAATGTTCCTTCATATAACAAAAGTATTTTTAAATGAGTAGCTAAGGTTTGTATACAGAATGAATATCTTTCCATCAAGAAAAATCAGCAAAAAGCATCTTTGAAAAATACCAACTTAAAAGGTTTCTTTTAAAGGGTCTGCAATTTAAATTATGGACATGATTTTTATTTCACTTTGGACTATCTGCATGACAACATCCCAGACTGGATGACCATAACTCAACTTATCAGGAGACCTAGTATCATTGTAACTTAGTAACATATCTCTCATATATTCATAAAATTATCCCTTACTACCTGAAAAATTGTAAGTCAGATTTTTCTAAGTTAATTATTTTAAATTCACCAGAGGAGGTCACTATTGTAATCCTATGGTAAATTATTTTATAAGGAGAACAACCACTCCCTCGTTTTCTTTAAAAAAAAAAATCAGGATTTTCACATGTTGAATTAGCGAAAAGTGGGGTGTGCATGTAGCATACTGTAGTGAATGTATTTAAAAAGGAACCTATTCATGTAGTTTTCAATATTAATGTTTCTTTCAAATCCATCCATTGCAGACTTTTAGGCAAGACACCTCATAGCACCGAGCGATTTTTGCACTGATGTAATTACATCATAGAAATAACATTTCTTTCTTCCCAGACACTTCTGAACAAAGATAGCCTCCGGAGACTCCGAGAATCATTTTTTCATTGACCAACTTTCTTCTGCCTATTCACGGAGTCGATTTTTACAGACTTTCCAAAATCCAGATAATTTAAAACTAGTTACTGCTGCTTATGAAAGAACCTAAAAATCAAAACAACCAGACACTCCCCCGCCCCCCTCCACTCACACAGAGAGACACACGTACACAACCTCCGACCCGACAGGAAGCAACACATGCATCTGGCAATCCCAGGGAAGTTTGGAGGAACAGACAGCTTGTTAGGATAAATAAACTTCCCGGCGGGTTTTTATTTTATCGACTTGCGGAAAAAAGCAGCTTTCGAAAACCACTGGGTAACTTCGGTCCGAAGTTAGTCAGTCTGGGCATTTACAAAGCGTCCAAGCGCCCAGCAAAAGCTAAAAGACCTTTGCAATGATACAAAGCTATTAGCTTTGCAGCCCAGAAATTAGCTGGAGGAGCACACGCCCATCGACTGAGGCTGGAGAAGAAACAATGGGCGAGGGGAGAGAGAGGGCGAGAGCAGTCGGCTGGAGCTGGCCAGCCCCCAGTGGCCCAGTGGCCGCAGCGCTCGCCCGACTCCCCAGCGGAGACTCCTGCGCAGCTGGGACTGGCCAGAGGGCTCCCTACTCTCCCAGCCCGGCGGGTCACCCCGACCTCCATCCGCTCCCGGAGTGCTGAGCCCACCTGGGCTGGAGGGGGAAAGGTGCTTTCACTTACCAAACAAGGTTAGGGCCATTTCGGAGCCGCTGCTGTCTTGCTCGCGAGTCCACTACTCCCAGGGCTGGCCAGATATCACTGCATTGGCTCAGAGCTCTCACACCTCAGAGGAAGTGGGGTGCAGGAGGGGCTGAGGCTGGGGAAGAGGGTGGTGGGATGGGTGGTGGGTGGGAGGGATAGTGGTGGTGAGGAGGGAAGGGGAGAGATGCTGCAAGAAAAAGTTATTTATCCGTTATTGTCGGGCTCATGAAAAAGAGAGAGAGAGGGGTGCCTAACAAGCACTTGTCGCTTTCGTGGGCTTACTGCCTAACTGAGTGTGGGTGCTTTGAGATACCTGGCAGGCTGCTCTGGGAAAGGTCGGCTGCTGCCCCGCCGTGCAATCAATGGGAGGGCAAGAGGAGGAGCAGCGGCGGCGGCGGCGGCGGGGGGAGGGCGCGGGGCATGGCAATGACTGGGTTCGGCTCGCTCTCCTCCTGCCGCTCACTCCGCATCCTGCAGTCTCCGAGACGCCATCTTGCTGTCCCACTTGATTAGCAGCAGCTTCACTCCCCACATCCCCGCCTCCCAGGCTGCAGCCTGTGCGTGTTCCCATGGTAACCGGGCATCCCTCCGTGTGTGTGTGTGTGTGTGTGTGTGTGTGTGTGTGTGTGTGTGTATAGACCCCTTCTCCTTAGAGTAGAGGAGAAACTCCCCATCCTTCCTAACACACACACACACACACACACACACACACACACACACACACACACACACACATCAAGCTTGCCTCGTAGTTTGCATGTAGGAGAAAGAAAGAGGAGGAGGAGGAGAGATGGAGGGAAAGAACGAGGGAGGAGAGAGAGGTGGGAGGGAGATTGAGAAAGGAGGGAGAAAGAGAAGGAGGGAAGGGGGAAGAGAGAAGGGAAGAGGAGAAATGAGGGAGAGAAGGAGCGGAGGGAAGGACAGAGTGGGGGAAGGAGAAAGAGAAAAAGAAGGAGGGGGAGAGGGAGGGAGGGAGAGAGAGAGGAGAGAGAGAGAGAGAGAGAACACGGACCCAGTATCTGGCCTCGGAATCCCCAGACTTTTCTTTGAATGGGTTTTGAGGAGGAGCAGATATCAGCTGTTACTCTAAAGAGAAAGAGTCGAGGCTCTGGGTGTCCTCTTGCTGGAGGAAGATAAGAGGCCAGCACAAAAGCTGGGAGCATGGGTGGGAGTGGATTCATTCAGAGAAGAATCACGTAGCTAGGAGAATGCTTTGGGTTGACTGAACTGGACCTGAAGCTCCCAAGATGTGGCTAGAGCTTATCCGAGGCTGCGTCTGGGCTTAGGGTTTGGGTTTTTATCTCAAGTTGTCTCTAGGGAAACAGGAATCCTGTTAAGAGCTTTCCTGCGATGGGAGTGTAATTTGCTAACCTAGGTAGCTCAGGGTCAGATCTAATTTCCTTTGGCATTTTCTCACCATCCTCCCTCCCCCCTCAAAGATGAATATTTTTCACTAGCTGGAGCTTTAAACTTTCCAACAATAGACTGATCCTCGAGCCATTTATATTTCTCTGTTAATTACTACAGGTTTTGTTTGGTGGTTTGTTTAGGTGGTTCTCTCTCCTACCACAGGGCTTTCTTAATTAGGGAGTATCCATAAAATGCATGACATGATCTGTCAAAAGGTGCATTTGAAAAAAATGTTCTAATTTTCTTGATCTATTACTGTTGGAATTTTAAAAATATTAATGTTCCCTAGTTGCCATTCTCCTTTCCTGTAAAACAAACAAACAAAAAAACCCCTTCATTTCCCCCTATTTAATACTATCTCTCTATCCAGTTTTGTAGTTAAAAAAAAATCTTCCCCTGTTTAGTTCTCTTTTCTTTCCTTCTGTGGATATCCTCTGCCATATGAACGTTGCACATTTTTCAGTGCCTGCAGTTCCTTTTTTAAGTCACTCAATTTTCAAGTTGTTTCCAGAATATCATATAAATATTTTCATTGTAAGTCATTTCGAGGTTCAGATCTCTATAAATATGAGAATGAAAGCCAAATCAATTCAGCATCATTAATCCACTGCAGACAGAAGGGAGGGGGGAGAGAAAGGTGGGCTGAGGGGGAGGAGCCAGGCCCTTTGTTTGAAGTCAGACGGCTCTGATAGTTAGAAAAAACAAAAGAGGAGGGGGAGAGATTTTAAAAAATAACCCAACATGAATAGACAGATGTTTTAGATACTGTGTGTTTGGATTCCCCCCCCCCCCCACTCCTTAGTGTTGAATAGCTCACTTTAAATCACTAATATCAAAACAAATCTTCAAAAAACCCCAAATTTAAATCTGTAATTAAAATCTATCTTCACTTGTACTTAACCTTAGCCTTTTGAACTACACTTTATTCTTCTGAAATATAACAAATAAGAAAATCCCATCTAGTCAAAAAATATAGGAAGCCAGAAGAAGCTCTAAGGATAGGAATCTCCAGGTATTTAAAGTTTGCCACCTGTCTGGTATTTATCTAGAAGACAACAGAGAAATCAAGGTCTCCATTCAGTGACTAGAAACTATTCTAGAAAGTTTCCCTCTCAGGGCAGCTAGGGGGTGCAGTGGATAAAGCACCAGCCCTGGAGTGAGGAGAACCTGAGTTCAGATCCAACCTCAGACACATACTGGTTGTGTGACCTTGGGAAGGTCACTTAACTTTGATTGCCTCCAATAAAAAAAAAGAAAAAAGTTTCTCTGTCTTCAGCATGCAGAGTTCCCACTGGACTCAAAAACCACTCACAATCCCAAAGTAAGAGTCAAGAGTCAAAGATTCTAGTCCTCAAACTAGCTGTGAGATCTTGTGCAAAGCATTTCCCACCTCCAGACCACAATTTCCTCATCTGTAAAAACAAGGGGGTTGCAACAGATACAATGAGATTCCAGATCTATATCTGGGTTCTAGAGCTGACATAATGTCCTGTGGCATAAGCGTTTCTTAGCTTTTTGTACAGTATTAGAAAGTGTGTAGTCTCTTAAATTTAAGTAAATATTTTTGCATAGAATCAAAGTGAGAGTTAAATGGTGAAAGTGCTATATCCCTTGTGATTCTTCTTTATTGTATATGGTATGATATTTCTTACAATCTGAGGAACACTTTTCTTAATGAAAGAGTCTTTGTTATAGAGGATGCCCAGAGGAAAGCCATCAGCATGGTAAAGGACCTCGTGCTCAAGCCATACAAAGATCAGTTTAAGCAATGGGTCAGGTTCACTAGACAAGTTCACTTGTCTTCAAGTATTTGGAGAGCTGTCATATGGAAGAAGGCTTTCATTTGTTCACCTTGGACAGAAAGAAGAACTGGGAGTCATGTATGGAACTTGCAGGGAGGCCAATTTAGATTTGATTTTTTAAAAAATCCTAACAATTAGAGTTATCCAAAAGAAGAATTAGCTTACCTCTACAGGTAGTGGGTCTCATACTCAATTGAGGTGATAGTAAACTCTCAATAAATTTGATCACTTGCCAGCTGTGTTGTAGAAGGGATTCTTATCCAGGTATAGGTTGAACCAGATGTCAGTGGAGGCCCTTTTCAATTCTGACATTCTGCAAATATTATCCAGTGCTCAGTTTTTGATCCATTAGACTGGGGCTTCTTAACTTAAAATCCACAACTTTTAAAAAATATTTTAATAACAATTTCCACATAATTTATTGCCTTTGCAATCATAGATTTTATGCATTAAAAACTATTCTCAGAAGGGCTCGTAGGTTTTACCAGACTTCCAAAGGGTACCTGATATAGTAAAGGTTAAAAGTCTTTTCTATAGACATAATTTTAAAATAAAGAGCAGTTATTTCAAGTCACAAAAGAGATGTGTAAAATACAGTAAATTAATGGATTAGTATAACATGGATATATATGTGTATATATATATATATATATATATATATATTCACTCATCAGATTATTTGTTTCTCCTATGAGCTTAATTTGTGTGATCTGAATTGTGCCAGGACACATGTTGGATAGTCTAAAGAAAAGGGGAAAAAGTGAGGAGAGGCCTCACATTCAGTGGGAAAGTGCTGCAAAGTTTATTTTTCTAAAATTTCTGTGCTTTCACAGAAGTTCATAATACTTTGGAAAAAGTACATTTAAACACTGCCACTAGCACCCAAATACTCTACTGCATCTTTTAAAGTCATTACATGTAATTAAATTAAGCATTGGAGCAGGGAGAGAAAAGTGAATAGGTCATATACTCATTGTAAATTTTTTTTCAATTTTCAAAAATTGCTTCCTTTTTAATATTTCTTTGTGCCATCATGAAAATTGTGACAGTCTTACTGTCTTAATTGTAATAGACTTATACTTGATGACAATAATAGTTAAAGCTGAAAAGAACCTAGGGAATGCCCTTATTTTATTTATTTAGCTTTTTTTTTTTAGGGCAATTGGGGTTAAGTGACTTACCCAAAGTCACATGGCTAGTAAGTATGTCAAGTGTCTGAGGCCGTATTTGAACTCAGGTCCTCCTGACTGCCAGGGCCAGTGCTCTATTCACTGTGCCATTAGTCACCCCCCCCCCCATTTTAAATAGAAACAAACTAAGCCCCAGAGAAAGGAACTGACTTTCCCCAAAGCTTACAAAGCATTAAGATTGGAACAAGAACCCAGACCTTCTGACCCCTAATTGAATGCTCATTCCACTAAACCACATTGAATATACCATGAAGTTCCTATTTCTTTAAATTCCTATGGACCCTAATCTGGCATACAGTTCTAGCAAATTGTCAAATTGCCATCTGTTCAATGCTGACCGGGCCACCTGGAAACTAGAGTTAATGTTGTCAATGCTAATGGTACTGGTCACTAGTATTTCTGTATTCTCCTGGTTCTCTGAATCAAATGCTAAAGCAGCAGCAGGGTCACTGCCCATGGGTGCTAGTCCCATCTCTGGTCTGGAAACAGGATGCCCTGTCACAAGAGCTAGAAAGAAGCTTAAAGAAGACATTGTCCAACAAAGGACTGTTTTCATTAGATTTATGAAAATAGTAACATTTACATAGCACTTTATAAAGTTCACAAATCACATTCTTCACAAACCTCACAGTAATCTAGTTCAGTAGTATCAAATTCATATAGAAACTTCGGCTCACTAAACTGAATCCTGCAACACATTAACATTATGTCCTATTGTATTTTGATTTATTTTGTTAAAATTTTCTCAATTATATTTTAATCTGGTTCAGGCACTACATTTACCTCCTCTGGTCTAGTTAATTAAAATTGTAAGACGTCCAGCCATTTTGGAAAGCAATCTGGAACTATGCCCCAAAAGTTACCAAATTGTGCACACCCTTTGACCTAGCTAGAACACTCCTGGGTCTGTACCCCAAAGAAATCAAAGAAAGAGGAATAGGATCTGTTTGTGCAAAATAATTAATAACAGCTCTTTTCAAGGTAGCCAAAAATGAGAAACTAATGAGGTATTCTATTGGGAAATAGTCAAATTGTGGTTTATTCATATAATGGAATAGTATTGTGCCATAAGAAATGATGAAATGCACAATTTCAGGGGAAACTTGGAAGATCTTTATGAATTAATGCAGAGTGAAGTAAGCAGAACTAGGAGAACAATATACACAATGATAATGTTATGAAGAAAGACAACTTTGAAAAACTAGAGCTCTGATTAATGTCATGACAGACTACTAGTCCCAAAGAATGAAGATGAAACATTATCACTCACTCTGAAGAGAAAAGTGGCACACTTAAAATGCAGAAAGAATCGTGTATTTTCAGACATGGATAATATGGGACTTTGTTTTGCTGGATTATGTAGATTTATGTATTGAGGAATTTTTTGAATTTTTTTTGGTGGGTCAATGAGGAAGGGTATGGGAGGAACAGAGTATTAAATACTTGCTATTTGAAAAATAAAAATAAGCTAAAAGAATGACAAGGTGGGTAGAGTATACTTGGGCAGCTAGGTGACACAATGGGTAGAGTACCAGGCCTGGAGTCAGGAAGACTTATCTGAGTTCAAAAATGGCCTCTGACACATCCTAGCTGTGTGACCCTGGGCAAGTCACTTAACCTTGTTTGCCTCAGTTTCCTCATCATTCTTCTGAGCTGGAGAAGCAAAAAGCAAACCAGTCCAATATCTTTGCCAAGAAAACCCCAAATGGGGTCATGAAGAGTCAGAATTGACTAAAAACAACTGAACAACAACAAAGGGTCTGGTTGTTGCTTTTAAAATCATACAATTGTGGGAAACTCCCTCCCCAGTGCAGTTGATAATTGCCTATGACAGTTACAGAGAGCTGCCTAGAGGTTAAGTGGTTTACCCAAGGTCACATTGTCAGAGGCTGAATTTGAAACTGATATTTCTGACTTTAATCTCAGCACTTTATCCACTCCACCAGGGTCTCTCTCAAGTTTAAAAGACAATTTACACATGTGATCAATATCAACTACTTTCATCAAGTTGTGAGATACAGTTTTATCTAAGGAGAAATATTTGGCAAGCTCTGTGTGTGTGAACTGGGTCTGTAATGGATTTGCTGAACTGTATTGTCCATAGCATGACTTAACTACACAGCAAACGATATGTTCAGAGGATAGAATTCTATCCTAACTATGGAAAGCATGAGAAGAGAAATGCATGGGTTGACATCTCTCTTTCAAGGAAAGAAATCCCTACTTTGTTTCAAAGCTCAGCGGAAGGTCTCACTCCTACAAGAAACCTTTCTTTGACCTTCTCTCCTCCTCCCAGCTGCTAGTACCCCCTGCCCCCAAATTCCTTTGCGCCTACTTTAAATATATTTTTGCATTTAAATTCCTGTGCACCTGTTGCTTTTCCTCAATAGACTCAAGGCCTGTTGATTTCACCTCTGCAGAATCTCTTACATATGCCTCCTTCTCGTTGACACTGCCACCACTCTAGTGAAGGCCCTCATCCACTCATCACTGATTGCAGTGGCCTTCTGGTGAGTCTGCTGCCTCATGTCTCTTCCTACTCCAGTCCAGCCTACATTCAGTCACTAAAGGGATTTTCCTAAAGCACAGGTCTGACCATATCACCCCTCTATTCAGTAAACTCCAGTGATTCTATCACCTCCAGGATCAAACATAGAATACTCTGTTTGGCATTCAGATCATTTCATAACCTAGTTTCCTGCCTTTCTGGTCTTCTTACACCTTATTCCCTGACACCAGCCCCTTGACTGTTTCAGGAACACAATACTCCATCTCTAGACACCGGGCATTTTCTCTGGTTGTCCTCCATGCCTGGAATGCCCTCCCTCCTGAACTCTGCCTTGACCAACCTTTCTTAACTCTAGTGCTTTCCCTCTGTTAATTATTTCCTATTTATCCTGTATATAATTTACTTTGTATATATTTGTTTATATGTTCTCTCTCCTAATATATTATAAGTGTCTTGAGGGCAGGGACTGTCCTTTGCCTCTTTTTATATTCCCTGGTACTTGTATATAGCCTGACATGTAGTAGGGACTTAGTAAATACTTGCTGAAAGAATAAATGAATAATAAACTAGATGTTAATGAGCCACAGTTATTTATCTGGAATATCAGGTTAACCTTTAAGGCACTGCACCCACATTATTACTTTGACACTAGTGTATTTCCCCAAACACTTAAAATTCTACCAGATTTTATCCAAACCAGCCCTTTAAATTGTTTAATCCTCTTTAATAAAATACTTCCTGTTTACTTGAGATATGCAGCGTATATACGCTAACCAACATTGCTTTTCATAACACTGTATGTGATACAAGTTTGAATTTGTAATGTTTCTATTATGACTAACTAGATACATTGTAATGTTCTTTTAGTTAAAAGATTCCGTATGAGGAAATGTTAATGGCTTTAAGAGGTTTTTGTGGGTGATGCTCTCATTGGCTTATAAGTAGACTAAAGATGAATTAAATTTCTAAAGCTCTTTTTTTCAAGCAAAGATTCAATATTGCATTTGAGATGCAAATATTATTTTCACTCTAACTCAAGGTATTTTATATCATTTAACTTCATAGTATTATGGATTTTTAATTATTTTTAAAACCATAAATTTTTAAAAATTATTTTTTTATCTAAAATATTTTAAATATCTGTTCATAGCAATGCTAAAGCCATCATTTCACAGTGTTTCATAATTAGGTGATTTAGTAAATAAGAAACATCTTTTACTAAACATTTAAATTGCCCATTTCAAATTTGGTATATTAAAGCAATAGTTATATGGTTATGGTATAGACAGAATTTTTCCAGTTAAGTAAAATTGAAGATGTATACTAATATAGCAGTTTCATCCTGAAAACATTAGTTTGTCAGTTCAATTTAAAGTTGATTAACAAAGATTGATTTAAACTTTATTCTTTGCTTTTTAAATGTTTGAGGGTTTTCTTTTTCTTTTAATTGATTCAATCCTATCTCCCTTGGCAAGTGTAAGTTTGTTTCTCATTTTTGAATGAAGTTGCTTAGCAAAGCAATTGCTACGTGTCAATAACAAGAACTTAAACTTGTAACACTTTCTCACAAATACCAGGAATTCCAGTGTTGTATGCACAGCTTTCCATATAGTATTGCTAGTGGCTGATGTCGGAAGAACTAAAAATATATTTGTATGTGCACAACAGAAATAATGGCTAGTTATTTTACATTTCTTGGCAATGCAGTTTTTTAATGTTTACTATATTTACATGTGTGTGTATTCATACATACATACATACATACACATATTATGTATATGTGTGCATTCCCTTATGGACAATCAAGGTCTCTGATGTTAAAGCCAGCTAGGAAGAATTATGTTATGAATTTTATTTCATTTAAATAAGTTAAACTATTTCAAGTGAGATCATTGTAATAAAAAAAATACCTTTCTAAATTTTAGATTAGCACATAGTATTATTCGAAGAGCATAGTTTTTTGGTTTTTTGGTTTTTGGTATAAACTTATGAGAAGTCAAACTCTGCTTCATTCATATCTTTGTTAAAGAGTTGTCCTGTCTAGCAGGAACGGTGAGAGTTGGGTTGTCAAAGGAAGTAGGGGGGTGTTGGCTAGAATCATGCCTGGAGGGTACCAAGTTCACCAACTTCGTCACAGGATGTATTGAGACATCATGCAGGGGTAGTGAACCTGCAGTCTCGAAGACACATGTGGCCTTCTAGGTCCTGGGGTGCAGTCTTTTGACTGAGTCCAAGTTTTACAGAATGAATCCTTCTGTTAAGGGGATTTGTTCTGTGAAATTTGGATTCAAAGGGCTGCCCTTGAAGATCTAGAGGGCCATGTGTGGCCTTGAGGCTGCAGGTTTCCCACCCCTGCATCAGACCATCAGCTAGGACCAGAGACCAGTGAGGGTAAATTGAAGACCACTTCAACTGTGGAGCAAAATCTGGTAGAATATTAAGTGCTCAGGGAAATATATTAACTCTAGAATAATATTCTTGTTGTAGTGCTGTGAAGGTTTCCCTAAAAGTGCAAATCAATGACTGTGACTCCCTAAATTTCCAGTTTACTATTAGTCAATCAGCAAACATTTAATCAACTCTCTACAGTGTGCCAAGCACTGTGCTAAGCCCTGGAAATACAAAAAGAGGCAAAAGACATTCCCAGCCCTCAGGGAGGTTATAAGCACTACCTTCTTAGGCATTTGTCTATCTAATGTCATTGAAAAGTTATTCCTGCATTTGTCCTTTCCTTCATGTCCTAGGAGTTCTTCATCCTGGAATTCTTTGACCATTGAGGAGACAGCTTTGTCCAGTTCCTTGAAAATCTGCCTGTTGTACTGAAAGGCCTTATAGGTTTCCTCAACAGATTATCCCTTGGTCTTCAAATCCAGGTCCAAGGCATTCATCCTGGACTTAGTACAACTGCTAAAGCTGCTGGATATTGTTGATTTTCTCAAACATGTAGAATTGGGTTCCTTCTCCTGTGTTAGCTAGCTTCAGTGCCCATTGGGCCACCATTTGTTTCTACCCCTTGGCTGCCTAAGGGATTCCCCCATGTATCATGCATAGGCATGGGCCACCAGTAGCTCAGGGACTTGCAGCCCCACATTGTGGATTCCGTCTGCATAGCTACAGAATGCCTTTGAGCACTGTCTTTGTGTTTCCAAGTCATTGCAAAAGAAACACTTTATATTCTTAACAGAACGTATGGTAATACAAGGGAACAAAACTGGATAGTCTTTGTTGCAATCTATCTCCTTTTCCAAGGTTAAGATTATATGAGGCAAAGTGTAGGGGCGACCACCTTAAAGAGATTCTCTTTGATTTGACCCATCAAGAAATCTTGAATCTATGTAGTCTCTGCCGTGTCATGGCACTTCTTAAAGAAATCTGTGTGTCTTGTGTGATTTTGCCATTTACGTTCTCTCTAATTTTTTTTTCTTCCAGAGACATTCAATTATTTTCCATTTCAGACTCAAATGACCTTGTGGCTAAGTGCAGTTCTTCGATCATTTACCCCATTATCCATTCTGCTCCTTTCTCCAGTACTATCTCTACTGAGCCTTTGGAAATGGCTGAGAATCAAGAAAATGAGCTTTAAAGCTGGAAGGGACCTTAGAAGGCTTCTAATCCAATTCTCTCATTTTTATAGATGATGAAATAGACTCACAAAGGTTAGTGACTTGCTTAAAGTCACACAGATAGTAAACGGCAGGGCTGAGATTCAGACTTTCTTCAGATCTATGGCTCTTTGCACTGCATCATGATGTCTCTGGCTAAAGAAATAAAGCTCACAATTTTTCATGCTGTAACCCCCTTGAGGGTTTCAATCCTAGGCAGATAGATAGTATGCAAGGCTAACATTAGGATTTCTGTTTTAAATTCATATTTATATGACTAGATTGACTATTTGTTACCTGGAATGGTGAATGTTTAAAGTGGTTCACGTGTATTAAATGATTAGTTTTTCCTTAAATGTCCATGCTGGAAAGATTTGCCTTGCTTTCATCTCATTTCTCTGATCTAAATTGTATGCATGAAACTTGGTTAGCATATGCCTAGAAAGCATAATGATCCACCCTATAAAAATGTTTAGATATAAAAGTTTATTTATGGCCTCTATATATTTCAGAACATGAGTTAATGTTCAGGAGAATTAACCATGTTGTATTGACCACCAGAGGGTGTATACATTATATCTAAGAGAGAGACCACGTTAAGTTACAGAATAAGGAAAAAATGCGATTTTAAAACTGCATCAATATTCTCTAGTTCTTCTTCCTTAGTTCCTCTACACAGTAGCATTGCATGTAATCCTGAAAACCAGGGGAAGTCTGAAAGAAGGTTGGGAACAATGTATTGTTCTGACTGTATAGACTGACTAAATCTTCAAATTGTGGGAGTGGACCTATTATGCCATCTTCAGTGAAGAAAGGAAAATCTTGACTATGGAGGTTGGGGAAGGTGGGGGAAGGGAGGTTGGAGGCCACTCCAAGATCAAGGCACAAAGTTTTCTGTGTGACATTTCCTTTGCATCCCATTGCTTGGAGTCCAGAGAATCAGTTTCAGCAGAAAAGTGTTTTGTTTTGTTTTGTTTCAATCCAGCCTGGTATAGTGGTTTTTTAGTAAGGAAAATCTCTCTATGATCACAGAACTGTAACTTGTCTGCAGCTTAATGGTTTTTGAGGGTTTCCTGGAGGAACTGAAAGACTAATTTGCCCAGAATCATACAATAAGCATGTGTCAGAGGTGAGATTTGAACCACATCTTCCTGTCTCTGGGACTAGTTCACTCTCAATGACCTTGTGCTGTCTCTCTAGGCAATAGTCCATTTGTAACAGCAAGCACCCTAGCATACCCAGGGCGGCTACTAGCACAGGTTCTTAGATCTGCTTTTCTAAAGGAAAGCAACTCAAAATGGGTTAACAATCTTACTTTAATCAAGCATATCATTTAACTAGTTCA
>CM053582.1:296703603-296744616 GCA_028627135.1 Pseudochirops cupreus | reverse complement strand
TGGGGGTGCTCTGGCTGCACTGTCCTCTTCTCTCTCTTTGCCATGATCCTTCTTTTCCCCAAAGAGGGAATCTAGGGTTTGGGTGCTGTTCTTACTTTGCTTCTTATGCTTATTCTTACTCATGGTTGGTCAGTCCGTGATTTTTTTTTAAAATCTCTGTGGGGCTCTGCTTCCAGAAGGGAAAGCTCTGTCCCACATTGCTGGGGTCCTCCTGGCTGCTGTAGCTCTCAGGAAGATGCTGGGTCCCTTCCTACTTACTTCCGGCTCACTGGATAATGAAGACTCCAGAACTGAAAGCCCAAGACCGCAATCCGGATCCAGGCCGCTCAACGTGAGAGCACTCGGCCTCTGAACAATCGCTTAGTCCCCCTGCTGTCTGCAGGCCACGGGCACGGAAGCTGCAACGCAGAGGCGGGTGCAAAACCTCTGCCTTTCGCTTTCCCACCTTAGAGGCGTTTGGGCCAGACGCTTTTCTCCCCCAATCTCGCAAGCTCTACTGACCTAGTTCTGAACACTGCCGCTAATCACTTATCAGAGAGGCTCCTCCGCTCCTCCCATCCAGCTGCCCCCGGGGCACAGCCGTGGCTTCAGGCCAGGCTGGTTTGGGTTCGCAGTGCTGATATGGTTCCTCGTAGCTGAGCTGACTTTAGTGGAAGGTATATTTGTGTGTGTTTTGGAGTTCTAGGATTAGTTTAGAGTCATATTTTATGGGTATTTTGGGGTGGCTATGTGAGAGCTGCGATATGTTGCTGCTGCTGTGCCGCCATCTTGGCTCTGCCCCAATCATATTGTTTTTTGTTCCAATTATACTATTACTAGGCCTGAATCTCAAAGAGATCAAAGAAAATGAACGCATATGTACAAAAATACTTGTAGTAGCTCTTTTTATGGTAGTAAAAACTCGAAACTAAGGAATTCCCATCAGTTGAGAAAGGGCTGATAATTATGGTATGGAAATGTAATGAATGCTACCAATCTATACCAAATTATGAAGAGGACAGTTTCAGAGAAACCTTGGGAGACATGTATGAACTGATACTGATTGAAATAAGTAGAACCAGAAGCCTAAGAGTAACATTGTAAAGATAAATGACTTTGAAAGACTAAAGAACTCTGGTCAATACAATAGCAAACTAATGTTCCAGAGGACTGTACATGCTACTCATGACTTGACAGAGAGGTGCTAGACTCAAGATTTAGAATTAGACTTTTTTGGAAATAGCCAACACAGGAATTTGTTTTGCCTAAACATGCACCTTTGTTGTGAAGATTTTATTTTTCTTTCTTTTCATGGGGGAGGAAAAAATCCTTGTTAATTAAAAAGGATAAAATTAAATAACTTTTTAAGAATCATATATTAAATTCTTCCAGAATGCTGACAGGTTTTCACAAATGACATTCTATAGGAGATCTTATCTTAATTCTTATTCAATTGCCTGAAAGAAGAAGAAAATTAACCATGATGTCATTGGTCCTCTTTTAAGTGTTGATTATAAAAAAATTGAGCAGGTAGAACAAAATTAAACTTCTCTCCTCCATAAAAGTGTCTCCTGTGTATAGTTAATATCATACAAGATTGATAGATGCAACAGAAATATCTTTTTTCTATTATCTTTTCATAATCAATATCAAGAAAGGCATAAAACAGGTAGAAGTGAAAGCCTGCCAAAGGTGTTTGCCAAAGGTTGTCCAGCACAGAATCCAAATAGAAGATGAGTTCCTTATAGATAGAGGTTCTTGAATGATCCTGCTCATGGAGGACAATGGGCTGATTGTACAAAGCCTCACTATAGAACTTTATCACCTAAATCCTCAAGCATTCAAAAATGTGAAAACAATCCACGCTAGAAAAAGCAAGTGGATGATAATTCCTATTGCCTATATTATGATATGTTGTTGGACATATAGTGCATTGAGTAGGCCCATCAGTATATGTATCTTAGACAAATATTATAGATGGACTGTAAGCTGGACTCAAAATCATGGAATTTTTCTCTTTGAACTAAACCATCTATTTGATACTAGTATTCTTCCAGGGAACTATATACCTACAAACCATGGAAAATAAAATTATCTAAATGCAAAAATTGGAGTGACCTCCTGAACAATGGAGAGAAATATGATGGACATAAATCATCAGTGGCATGTTAACAACAGTGACCTGTGAGCAAGAAGTAGCTTTTAAAAATGAGAGATGTTTGATTTGAAAAGGAAGTGGGTCATTCATGTTGTGATTATGAAGGATAACAGAAGGATGGTCCAAATGACATTCTGATAAACATATAATATTAAACAACCAAAAGGAAATCCTCCAGCATTCTGGGTGGATCCTTACAAGAGCTCCCAAGTTGATAGGACAAAAAAGTATGGAATAGGGTGTAGGTGTCTTATCATCTCTACCATTGGAGGGAGTATCCACTTCAATGTTGAAGCATTGCTGAGGAAACTAAGGCTCATTGAGGTTAAGTGATTTGCCATGCTAAGTATTGGAGGAAAGTCAGAAGTCTAAAGTTTCTTGCTCAGTGCTCTTTCCATTCATTCTTATCTGAGCTCAGCACTGGGCCCTAGGCATAAAAAATGTTTTTAAAAAATGGTTTCTAACCTCAAGGATGAAAAAATAAACCCTGGCATACATGAAACAGTCATGGAACAATTGAGAGAGAATCATGGTATAGGAGAAAATGCATCGCAATGGCAATCGGGACACCTAAGCTGTGCAAATCTCAGATCCACTTCTTGTTGTGTTCACCCTTCATTTTCAAAGAGGACCATGGCAGTTTTTCCAAAAATTGTTCTTGGTAGTCCTTCATTTTCAAACAGGACCAATGACATCACAGTTAATGTCTTGACTTGCCTGTGAATTGGAATTAAATGAAGCAGAGTTGCACTAAGTTGTCAGCCTCACCGTGTCTTCCAGAGACATCAAACTCAGAATGACTGGTGATGGCCCGGGATGCAGCGGATGACCTTGTCTTCTATGCCTGACCAAGCTCTAAGTCCTTGCTTTAGCCACCTTCATACCATTGGAACAAATTGTTCTCATCTTCCCAATCCACCAGGAAATTCTTCATACGTCTGAGGTAGACATCCCCCTAATTCACCAACAGGTTTGAGACCTGTTAGTTACCCTTAACTTGGTTTAAACCCATCTGCCAACAGGGTTTACCAGGGTGTGGCCACTTCTTGCAGCCACAGGTGAGAGTTGGGTGAAGATGTACACCAAAGGTAGCTGAGGAGCCTTGAAGTGGCTCTTGTGACTATATCAGTGAGTAGCTATATTGCTGGTATTCAGTTTCCTTATCTGTAAGATGAGGCATTTCTGGAAGGATGACCTTTGAGGCCCTTTCCAACTCTGACATTCTACTTACCCAAATGTGTGGTACTGGTTATAAATACAATGACAGGTGGAGTATAGAGAACAGGTTCTAGCTTGTGATTAGCTGGGTTGAAACTGCTGGAAACTTCAGGTATAGATGATTGGGAGACAAGAAGAAAAAGGAAAAAGGCCCTGGAAAAAGAAAGGTACAAAGAAAGATGGGGACAGAGGAAGCAGAAAAGAAGGAAGATTCAGGGGCTTGCAATCTCCTCTCTAAGGTGAAGTCATAAAGCATTTATTTAGTACTTAGCACAGCCAAGCATTGTGCTAAGTGTCCTCAAGGAACTCACATTATAATGGGGATGACAATAAGCAAGTAACCCTTTACCTACAAGATATAGATATTAAACTGAAGGTAATCTCAGAGGGAAGGACCTAGGATTGAGGGAGTTCAGGAAAGGGCTCCTGTAGAAGGTGGGATTGGAGCCGACTTTGACATCACCAGGCAAAGATAAAGGAAATGATTTCAGACATGGAAGTACAACTAGGACTCTATGAACTGAGTGTTTAAGCATGTGGCTTCAGGAAACGTATAAAGTGCTAGGGAGAGGAAAGAGATGACTAAACGTGGAATGTTGTTTGAAATTCATGGTATTCTGTCTTTGAATCCAAGTACTATTATTTTTGTGGCTGAATATTTTAAGACAGAGGTGGATGGCTAGATAATCTCATGAACAAGAAACGATTACTGTATGTGATCTTAGGCAAATTAGACCTCTACAGTAGTCAAGGTAAAGTGTCGTGGAGGATGTGGGACTTGAAGTGGGCCTGGCAAGATGGGTAAAATTTGAAGAGGTGGAGAAAAGGAAGGAAGAAATGCATTCTAGGTCAAGTGAATCACATCAGAAAAGGCACATAGGCAGGAATATGTACAATGTGTGCCCTGAAAAGACAATAAGGACACTGACCTAATTAGAGGAGAGTTCATGTCATGGACTAGAAGGAAATAAGATTGGAGCCAGATAATGGAGGACGTTGGTAGGTTCTTGAACAAGGCCATGGCATTAAAAAAAAACGAACCCCAAAACTTATTTTTTATGAGGTTTTAAATTCTGACTTTTCAAATTTAAGGCTAAATTTTTCAAAAAAAAAAGTTCTTTTCAGCATTTGTTAAGCCCACAATGAATTTCTTCATCTCTCTCTATTTGGATTTTGGTTCTTTAATTTAAAAGTGGTTCTTAGCTCTTGAACTGCAAAGGGAAACCAGCTGTCTTAGGGATTGTCTTCCTGTGTTTCCTGTGTTTCTTTTGTGTAACAATGCAAACTGAGAAAAAAAAGATAATCTTCAGAGACAGTGTGAAATTAAGACCCATTCTTAATTTTAAAAAGAAGAAGAAAAAACCCAGAAGGAAAAAAAGCTATGAGTATTCCCTAAGCACACTCACTGTTTGGCCCTAATCCAGGCCTTCCCATACTCCACCTTACCAAAGCCTTCAGTACTCAAAGAACAGAACTACATTAATCTCCTCTCCAAAGTCTCCCTGACAGGAAGGCCAGCACTTATGTACACATGGATATATTCGCTTCAATATATATCCCTCCACAGCCTCATAAACATGTGATCTTGCTTGGGTCAGCCCAAGGCAAAATTGTGGAGAAAAAAGAGGAAGGGAATTTGGTTTTTAGCATGTTGCCTGTTCTTGTACATCTTCTCCATTCCCAGAAATATCACATCTAGGTAATGGGAAAATGGACTTCTAGATTTACAAAATCTATAAATTCTAGAGCTGGCAGGGACCTGAGGGCATCCAAGCCAACTTTTTTTTTTCTACAGATGAGAGAACTAAGTCACAGAGAAGTGAAGAGATTTGTCCAAGGTGACATAAGGAGATACTGTCAGAGGAGGAATTTTAGCCCGTGTAGAATATCATGAGTATTTTTTACCTACTCCTCCTCCCTCATCTTGAAATTTCTATCACAAAAGAAACTGAAAGTTCTTCATTCTAAGCTGTCAATAAATGATAAAAGTTTAAAGTTGGTATCCCAACTTGAGTTTTTGCATTTTAACAAGACTTGAAAGGATTAGGCTAAAAGGATGAATTTCTAATGGTGGCATATCAGACTTTGGTCAGTGAATAAAGGAACCATTGGGGAGGAATTAAACGCCAGATGAGCCCCAGTCCAGCAGAAACACTTGTTCCTGTGAAGAGCTAGCCTAGTTGAGCAGTGAGCTATACCACATGCCACAGTGGGCTATGAACTCCTTTAGGACCCTCCAGGAAAGAAAGGCCTTGCAATTGCAAAGGTATGAAATACTTCAACCAGTGTGTTCCCTATCACGCCTGTGCCTTAATACCTTTGTACTTTAAATTCATGTTCACTTTTAACTCTCCACCACTCCCCCAACCCCAGACTTTCTGTGTACTGGTGGGAGAGTTTGCAGCAGGTTTTGAGGGAGATATCTTTTTTTGTTGTTGTTTTTGCTTTTTGGAGGGGGAAGGCAGGGCAATTGGGGTTAAGTGACTTGCCCAAGGTCACAAGGCTAGTAAGTGTTAAGTGTCTGAAGTCAAATTTGAACTCAGGTCCTCCTGACTTCAGGTCTATTGCTCTATTCACTGTGCCACCGAGCCACCCCAGAGGGAGATACTTTTTAAACTATTATTCATGTTTCCTAAGTACAATGGCAGCTAGGTGATGTACATAGAACACTAGATGTGAGTCAGGGTAGACCTCAGTTCAAATCCTGCCTCAGACACTTAATAGCTTTGTGACTCAGGGCAAATCACTTAACCTCATTCAACCTCAGTTTCTCCATCTACCACCTCCCAGCATTGTTTTGAGGATCAAATAAGATAAGATATGTAAAGTATATTTTCAAAATCTTTTTCAGATAGTATCTTATTTCTCCCCAACTACATGTAAAGATGATTTTTACCATTAATTATTTTCAAATTTTCGAGTTCCAAATTTTCTCCCCCTCCCTGAGAGGGTAAGCAATTTGACAGAGGTTATACATGGTCAATGTTGCAAAACATATTACCATATTAGTTGTGTTGGGAAAGAAGACATAGACCCAAAGGGAAGGAAAAAAAAGGTTTTTAAACTATATTTTATGAAATCTTAAAGTGCTCTATAAATACTAGCTATTAATATCATGATTTGCCACTAGAGTAAATGCTTTTGGTAAAAGAACTGAGTCTTCTAGCACACAAATAGAGGCTTATGAGTTGGTGTTAGGAGGATAGCCACCTATAGCCTTCAATAGCAGTAGCCACCCCATAGGCATGTAACTTGCCAATGTCAGTGAGGTTTGGGCATGTGATCCCAGAGGGGATGTTAGGTACTATATTTTTAAAAGTTTATTTGCCCAATTTCTTTGGGCTCCATTCAGGGATTGGCCTCGTGGGTCAGTGCTAAACCCACAAAACAACACTTCCAGAATTATTCACAAATGGATCTCAAAGCATTTAGCTATTAGAAATGAACATTGACACAATTTTTAAAATAGCTTTTTTGTTATAAATTTTTTAAAGTTTAGCACAGTAATTGTAACTATATTTACTGGTTCTCCTGGTACAGAAAATTCTGAGTGCCTCTTGGTCATTGCTTTGTGATCCATTTTATACACTTTTTTTTTTTTGAAAAGCCAAATGGAAGGTTTTAAATGCAGACTGCAATGGAGCATGATAAAAGAACAAGGAGAATCGGGGCCATAAGTAGGTTAATTGTAACTGCTGAGAATTTAGGAATTTTTTTAGTTTGGTTTGTTTGCAGTGCAGCTGGGCTAACTTTGCAATGTCAAACCAGTTGTGGGGTTTTGTTGGGTCATCTTCATGTTTACAATCCATATTCCACGGCTAGCAGCTCTTTGTTATGGGATATTCGGGGCAGCTGCTTTTGTTTGTAGGTGGTTGAACGTAATTTAGATTTTAAAAAGACTAATGTTTTCAACTTTTTTTTTATTCAAAATTATGTGCTGTTCTTTTCTTTTTCTTTAAGGAACCCCAAAGGGGTAAGTTTAAACAAATTCTATTCTGTCAGGCCCTAGGGGATTTATGGTCTCATCCTTGTTCTTTTGGGATGAGAGGCAATTAGAGAGATGTCTGCCCCTAGGGAGAGCCGATGTGGTTGAACTTCAAGGGAAGAGCTACCATCATGTTGATAACTTTCAGGTTATTCTTTTTTTTTTTTTTTTTTTTTTTTTTTTTGCTTCCTGATATAGGGCTTCATTTCCCTGGGATGTATTAGAGAGCCCACTGAAAAAGCAATTCACTGAAATTCAATCTAAACAAGAAAGACTTGATATTGAAGGCAGAGAAGAAAGTCTAGCAGGATGAATCCTTCCTGGGAAATGTAATTTGCCAATTCAATAAAGAAGTCCCCAAATTAGTTGTGCCATGATTTCTTTTTTTAAAGTCTAACTTAGGTGTGTGACTTTGGTCAGTCAGTTGCCCTCTCTGGACCCCAATTTCCTCATCTGTTAAATGAGGAGATTGGACCAGCTGGTCTCTCATATTCCTCTCAGCTCTAATTTTAGATAATTTGCTAAATCCCTGTCTGCGGATGCGTCATATTAAATAGTCAGTGGGTTCGTAGCTTTAGATTTGGAAGAGACTTTAAAGGTTATTTAATCCTATTCCATTGTTTTACAGATGAGGAAAGGAATACGGAGGTTAAGTGAATGTCCCCAAAGTCTTTCAGGTAAATAAATGGGAAGAACTGGCATTTGAACCTTCTGCCTTTAAAGAAAGTATTTTTCCCTGTACCTTGCTGACTCCACAAATAGATACAGTGGATTCTTTCAAGGCATCTATAGACTAGTACCAATACTATCTTTGCAGACTAACATTAATGACAAAGCATCAAAATCAAATTAAGAATCCATACTGGTTTCATTGGTGTAGCCACTCCCACTAATGCAGCTCGCAGTCCCCGTGCCAGAGTAGATGTAGGAAATTAACACATTGAATAAATATTTAAATATATAAGCAAAGCATCTGTCATCTTGGCAAGCAAAGTAGTGTATTTTCTGGAGTGTGAATTTAAAGGAAGTAATGACACATTAAGAGAGGGTGGGTGGGGGCTGGGGTTGCCATTTCTTTTTCCAGTTGCTAAGAGGCTCTTTGAAGGAAGTCAAACTTCCAGGAGCTGTTTCAACAATGAAAGGAAGAGATTTGGGCTAGTTGAGAGGAAGAAGGCCTTCCAGGCTTTGGGTGTAGTTTAGGAGATGTAGGCTTAGAGCCAGAAGTGAGAGTTTCAAACTGTTTCTTGATTTGGACAATGGATTAGAAGATTAGGAAAGTGAGCACTACCAGCAGATTGAGGATTTGAGCTTGATAAACCTGACACTTTCTCCTGCCCTTCTCTCTACCCTTAAGACCTCCCCTTTCACTTTACTCCCCAAGCTACCCTTTCTTCTCTTTTCATCTCAAAATTGCTAGACATCATCCCCCAGGTTCTCTTCTCCTTTTCCCCATTCTCTGATAATGAGGTTTCTCATCTCCTTGCCAAGGTTATCCCCTTTTCATATACAAGTCTTGATCTTAACTTTTTTTTTTTGAGAAAAACTAATTCATTCATTTTTAGTTTTCAACATTCACTTCCATAAGATTTTGAGTTCTAAATTTTTCCCCCTCCCTCCTCCTCCTCCATCCCCAAGGTGTCATACAATCTGATATGGACTATACATGTACAATCATATTAAATGTATTTCCACATTAGTCATGTTATGAAAGAAGAATCAGAACAAAAGGGAAAAAAAACATGAGAAAGAAAAAAAAGAGAGAGAGAAAATATTATGTTCTGATTAGCATTCAGACTCCATAGTTCTTTCTTTGGATGTAGATAGCATTTTCCATTATGAGTCTTTTGGAATTGTCTTAGATCATTGCATTGCTGAGAAGAGCTAAGTCTCTTGAAGTTGTCATTGAACAATGTTGCTGTCACTGCATACAATGTCCTTCTGGTTCTACTCACTTCACTCACTATCAGTACATGTAAGTCTTTCCAGGTTTTTCTGAAATCTACCTGGTCATCATTCCTTATAGCACAATAATATTCCATCACAATCATATACCACAATTTGTTCAGCCATTCCCCAATTGATGGGCATCCCCTCAATTTCCAATTCTTTACCACCACAAAAAGAACTGCTATAAATATTTTTGTACATATGTGTCCTTTGCCCTTCTTTTTAATGATTTCTTTGGGATGCAGACCTAGTAGTGGTATTGCTGGGTCAAAGGATATGCACCATTTTGTAGTCCTTTGGGCATAGTTCCAAATTGCTTTCCAGAATGGTTGTTGATCCTATCTCCTTCAATTTTTCCACCAACTTGGCCCCACTTCCTTCTCTAATTTTCAACTTCTGTCTAGCTACGGGTTTCTTTCCTACTACCTTCAAACATATCCAATTATCTCCTCTCCTTAAAAAAAAATTCATTTGACCCTGCCATTCCCCCTACTATTATCTTATATCTCTTCTTTCTTTCTCACCCAGCCTTCTGGGAGGGGAGGGGGAACCAACCTGTCTCTAACTGTTGCCTTCACTTCCCTTCCTCTCCTTCACTCTTCCCCATTTGAAATCTAGCTGCTGTCCTGATCACTCAGTTGAAATTGTTTTCATTGGTTACCAAAGATTTCTTAATTGCCAAATCTGGTAGTATTTTCTCAGTCCTCATCTTTCTTGGTCTCTATCATGTATTTGACACTGCTGACCACATTTTCCTTCTAGAAATTCTCCTCTCTCAATTTTCATGACACTATTTGCTCCTCCTCAGTCTCCTCAAATCTGACCTAAAACATTTATTAGCTGTGTGACCCTGAGCAAGTCATTTAACCTCTCTTTGCCTCAGTTTCCTCAACTGTAAAATTGAGATCGTAATACTACCTACCTTGTAGGGTTAGTGTGAGGATCCAATGAGATAATATTTGTAAAGTGCTTTGAACAGTTCCTGGAAAATAGCAGGCATCATATAAATGCTTAATCCCTCCCCTTTACTGGCTCATGATCCATATCAAGTCCCATAACTGTTGATGTTTATAGAGACTCTGCCTGTGTCTTCTTCTCTTCTCTTTCTACATACTTTCTTGGCAGCCTCATCAGCTCCCATGGGTTTAATTATTGACTTTATTCAGATGGCCCATGGACAAGTATATCCAGGTCCACTCTCTCCTCTGAACTTCAGTCCCATATCACTCGGCCTGTCAGATATTTTTAACTAGATATCCCATAGGCAGTTATTTTAAAATTTTAAAATTTTATTTTTTCCCAATTACATATAAAAACAATTTTTAACTTTCATTTTTTGTTTTTTAAATTGTGAGTTCCAAATTCTCTCTCATCCTCTCTCCCCAGGCAAGCAATTTGATAAAGTTTATACATGTGCAGTCATGCAAAATATATTTCCATATTAGTCATGCTGTGAAAGAAAATGCAGGTTAAAAAAAAAGAAAAATAAAGAATTTTTTAAAAAGAATGCATATTTCAATCTATATTCAGATTCCATCTGTTCTTTTTCTGGAGGTAAATAACATTTTTTGTGATGGTCTTAGATCTTTGTATTTCTGAGAATAGTTGAGTCATTCGTAGTTGATCATTGTACAATATTGCTGTTACTGTGTATAATATTCTCCTGGTTCTGCTCACTTCATCTTGCATCAGTTCATATAAGTCTTTTTTGAAAGCATCCTGCTCATCATTTCTTATAGCACAATAATACTCCATCACAATCATAGATCACAACTTGTTCAGTTATTCCCCAATTCGTGTCTCCTCCCATAGGCATTTCAAACTCAACATGTCTAAAACATCAAGGTCCACACCATTCTTTCAGGCTTCTGTTTTCATAGCCTTGATGTCATCCTCAATTCCTCTCTCTTCAGTTACCAAATCTTACCACTTCTATCTAAACAACATCTCTTGTATCTGACCTCTTCTCTCTACTCCTATCAATACCCCCTTAGTTCAGTTACATGTAATTTACACTAATTGTTGCAATGGCTTCCTAGTCTTCATACCTCAAGACTTTCTTCACTCTAGGTCATCCTCCACATTATAGTCAAAGTGATTTTGCACAGATCTAACCATGTCATTACCCTGCTCACTAAATTCCAGTAGCTCCCAATTGATTCTAGGAGAAAAGAGAAATTCTACCACTAAGATTTTAAAGCCCTTCACAATCTGGCCCCAACCTATCATTCTAGCCTCATTTTACACTACCTTCTACTTTCCCCATGCTGCAATCTAGATGATCTGACCCTTTCTCTGTTCTTCAAACATGACAGTCCACATCCCATCTCTGTACCTTTGCCTTGGATTGTTCCTCATGCCTTGAATGTAGTCCTGCTTCATCTCTGCCTCAATGCCTCTCTTCTTTTAAGACAGCCCTCAAGCACCATCTTCTATAGGAAGCCCTTCATGAGCTTCCCACGTGGTAACGACTCCCCTCTCTAACTATGTTGTATACTGATTTGCATTTATTTCTTCCTGTTTATTCTGTATATGTATCTACATGTACATATACACACATACAGAGAGAAAGAGAGAGAGACAAAGAGAGAGAGAGAGAGGTAGAATGTTAGCTCTTTGAGAATAAGGACCGATTCGCTTTTTTGCTTTTGTATCCCTAGTCCCTATCCAGCGTTTGGTGACTGATAGACTGAAGAACATAGGAAAAGATTTGGGAGAGGTAATTGTAACTGGTCTGTTAAGCTGACAACAAAGGAACTGATTCTAATCTTGGAAGTTTTTCTCTAGAATCTTGTTGGCTCTTTTTGCCTCAGTCAGAGTTCCACACTGGAATGAGCAGAATTGAGCTCATTTCTAAAAGGAACATCAGTTGCCATGAAAGAATTCAGATTAACACAACATCCAACACATAAATCAGTCAATAAGCATTTAATAAGCACTTACTGTGTACGAGGCATGGTGTAACGTACTAAGAAATAAAGGCAAAAACAAGTTTCTGGCCTTGAGGAGCTCCCCTACCAATAGGGGAGAAACATGAAAATAACTAAAGCCACACAAGATACATTCAGAATTGATGAGAGAGAGGAAGGTATTAGCAGTTGGGGAGTCTAGGGAAAGTCACCTGAAGAGGGTAGAGTTTGAGCTGAGTCTTGAAGGAAGCCAGGGAAAATAATGTAGCAGTGAAGCAGGAGAATATCCTAGGGACAGGAGAGAGCTGAAGCAAAGGTACACAGGTAGGAAATGGAGTATTATGTTTGATATAGGCCAATGCACCTATATCATAGAGTATGTGGAGAGCATGAAGTATAACACTGGAAAGGTAGAAAAGAAATATAGGTTATGTTGTTCAGTCATTTCCAACTCTTTTTTTTTTTTGCTTTTTGGAGGGGGGAAGGCAGAGTAATTAGGGTTAAGTGACTTGCCTAAGGTCACACAGCTACTAAGCATTAAATGTCTGAGGCCTGATTTGAACTCAGGTCCTCCTGACTCCAAGGCCGGTGCTCTATTCACTGCACCACCTAGCTGCCCTGGTATCCAATCCCATTTGGGGTTTTCTAGGCAAAGATACTGGAACAGTTTGCAATTTCCTTCTCCAGCTCATTTTACAGATGAGGAAACAGAGGCAATCAAGGTTAAGTGACTTATCCAAGGTCACACGGCTAAACTGTGTCTGAAGCTAGATTTGAACTTGGGAAGATGAGTCTTTCTGATTCTAAGCCCAGTGCTCTATTCACTGTGCCACCTAGTTGCCCGTATAGGTCATGAAGGACATTACATATTAAATAGAGGACTTTATATTTGGACCTGGAGTTAATAGGGAACCATTATCCACAATTTAAGAAAATAACTTGGGCAAGTAAGTGGAAGACAAAAGTAGGAAAAGATTTGAGGCGGGGAGACCAGTTAGTTGGTTATTGTAATAGTCCACTTGAACTAAAATGGCGGCTGTGTGGATGGGAAAAAGGAAGTATACAAGTGACATAGAAGTAGAAAAAAGCAAGACTTGGCCATGGATTGGATACGCGGAGGTGAGTGAGTGTGAAGAGATGAGGATGGCTCTGAGGCTGTAGGTCCAGGTGACTGGCAGGATAGTGGTGTCCTCAGCAGTAACAGGGAAGTTAGAAAGAGGAAGGTTTGGGGAAAGATGAGTTCTTTTGTGGGTATGTTGAGTTTGAGGTGCCTAGGAGACACCCAGTTCAAGATATCCAAAGGGTAGATAGTGATGTGAGACTGGAGTAAGGGAGACACCAGGGCTAGAGATATAAAACTGGGAATTGTATGCATAGAAATGATAACTGAACCATTGAGAGCTGATGAAACCACCCACCGTGACAGTAGGGAGGAGAAAGAGAAGACAGAAGGAAGCTGTGGAGGACATGGTTAGTGGGTATGGGGGGAGATCCAGCAGAAGAGACTTAGAAGGAGGGGCCAGACAGGTAGGAGAAGAAAGGAGGAGGGAGCAATATCGTGAACATGTGGAAAGGAGAGGATATCCAGGAAGAGATGATCAACAGTGTTAAATTCTGTAGAAAAGTCAATAAGGATGAAGACTGAGAAAAGGCCATTAGATTTGGCCATGGAAAGATCACTTGGTAACTTTGGAGAGCACATGAATGATTAAGTTGGAGGTCAGAATGTAGAGGATTTGGGAGCTGGTGAGAGTAGAGGTAGAGGCACCCAGTTTATGAGATTTCCTCAAGGAATTTAAACACAAAGAAGAGAGATCTGAGACAATGGGTAACAGGAATGGTAAGATCAAATGAGAGCATTTTTGTTGTTTTTTTAGGATGAGAGGTGTGTTTGTAGTCAACAGGGAAGAGCCAGTAGACAGAGAGATTGAATTTATGCATTCATGTGTGTGTGTGTGTGTGTGTGTGTGTGTGTGCGTGTGTGTGCGTGTGTGCGTGTGTGTGTATGTGTGTGTGTGTGTGTGCGTGTGTGTGTGTGTGTGTGTGTGCATGCGCGCCCAGAACTTAACACAATACTGCAGGTGAGGTCTGACAAAGGCATATAGACACCTCTCCTTCCCCTTTTGCCTCCTCCCCTCCCTCCTTCCTCCATTCCCATAAGCTATGACCCCCTTAATGCAGCCCAAGATCTCCTTGGCTTTTTCAGGTACCACATCCCATTCATATTGAAATTGTGGATCTCTCTTCAGAACTACCATGCCCAAGAGTAAGTCTTTACATTGATCACTATTGAATTCCACCTTTTTAGATTAAACCCAGTGCTCTTGCCTGTCAAGGTCTTTTTATATACCGACTGTCATCCAGTATGTTATCTCCTTGTCCCTCCCAATTTTGTGTCATCAGCAAATTTGATGAGCATATTGCCTTTATCTAAGTCATGGAGAAAAGTGTTAAACAGCCCAGGATCAAACACAGATCTCTCAGGTCCTCCACCAGGCTGTCCTGTCACACTGACGTGGAACCATTAATGACTAATTCATCTTGGCCAACTAGATACCCACTTACTTATAATGACTATCAAGTCCCTCTTAGTCATTTTTGCTCTGTCATTTCCAGTGCAAAATTCATTCTGTTTAGCAAGAAAAAGAAGAAACAAAAAAGGAATTGATCTGTTTTGCTTTTTAGTCAGTTGTCCTCATTCTGCCAAAGCAAAAATCCTATCAATTCTTTGCTCCTGCTTTTTCTTTTGATATTATTAATCCTACACCTACCTTCTACCTACCTCTCCTCACTGTCCATAGCTCATTCTGAACTTTAACATTTAACACTATTGATACAGGATTGTGCCACACTTGGACATTCATCTCCTGGTTACCTTGCTTTGCTTCTATCTTGTAGACCTTTCAAATTTAACCATAAATAGGTTGATGAGTTTGTATGCAACCACATATGTCTCTTCAGACAAATCTCATTTTCCTTCTCACTGAAATTGCTTCCCTTTGTATCTTCAGAATTTCATTCTAGAGCCATGGTCCCTAAACTTTTTTCTCTGTGTCATGGATCCCTGTGGAAGTCTGGTAAAACTTCTGAATACCTTCTAAGAACAAATGCTTTTACATGACTAAAGGAAATGTTAAAATTCAGTTAGAAGTTAGTGAAAATAAAGATGTAATTTTTTCCCCATCCCATCCAGGGATGCCTGGAAATCTGAGACCCATGGACAACAGGTTAAGGACCCTGTAGTATACAGCATCTCTCACCCCTCCTGGGTTAACTTTCCTTGTCAAATTTTAGTCCATAGGATCCTAAGTGTCTTTTCTCTGAATCCTTTGAAATTCACTTTTTCAAAAACTCAGGTACATAGAAGACTATGCCCAGATTTCCTTTACTTCTCTATCTCAAATTCTAGGAGAGCACTGCCAAGGATTCTCATGATTTTCATATCAGCAATGAGCCAGAACAGAATTTCCCCTTATTGGTTCATCTACCTTTTAAAGAATGAAACTGTTACTAAGACAAATCAAGAAGTTATTGGTTGATTGTGCTATAAGAAATTATGAAGGAGGCAGACTCACTAAGAATATCTTCTGGATCCTATTGACATAATAAACCTCACTACTTTGACTGAAAAAAAAAGGAAATTATGAAGGGAGTTGTTTCAGAGAAACCTAGGAAGACTTGTATGAACTGGTGAAAAGTGAAGTAAAAACCGAGAGAACAATTTATACAGTAGCAACATTGTAAAGGCAAACATTTTTGAAAGTTACTCTGACCAACGTAATGACCAACCACAATTCCAAAGGGCTCATTCATAATGGAACACGCCCTTAACAGAGAGGAAATAGATTCGGAGCGCAGACTGAGACAGCCGGCAAGGAGGGAGGCGAGGATGGGGAAGAAGCGCATGTGGCAGCCAGTGCAGATTTTTTTTTTTTGCTTGATTGTTTGCAACAGGGGTTTTGTTTTTCTTATTTTCTCAAGATTGGGGGGGGGGAGAAGGAAGATAAAGTGGACCTGAAAAATGAAATAAAATTGAATTTTTTTAAAGGAAGGAAGGGGAAGAAGGAGAGAAGAAAGGAGGGAGAGAGGGCAAGAGAAGAGAAAAAGAAAGGAGGGAGAGAGAAAGGAAGGAGGCAGAGAAAAAAGGAGGGAGAGAGGGAGAGAAAAGGGAGGGAGGGAGAGAGGAAGGAGCAAGGGAAGAAGGAAGGGAGGGAGAGAAAGAGAGAGAGAAAGAAAGAGAGACAGAGACAGAGACAGAGAGAGAGAGAGGGAGAGAGAGGGAGAGAGAGAGAGAGAGAGAGAGAGAGAGAGAGAGAGAGAGATTCCAGCAGATGCCAAAAAAAAATTAGATTCTTTCCATCAAACCTCTGTTCTAGGCTTATGATCTGTTTTTCCTCTATGTCCTCTAAGGGGGTTTGTACTATACGCCTATGACAAAAGCACTTTTGTTTCTCCCTCCATTGACCTTCACCCAAACATACTTCCTACCTTTTGTTCCTGGATTGCCACAGCTGAGTATACCTTCTTGATAAGCAAAGGTACTACACCCCAGTCCCTTTTACCTATTGTTTCTTTTGAATATATTTTACTTATCCAGAGCCAAGACCCAGTCATGGGTTTCACCTTACCAAATCTCAAAGATATCTATTAGGTCAAATTTGCCTAATTGGTGCCTAATTGTGGGGTATTCGTGTCTAGGCATTCGAGGCCATGGGTTTTACTACTGGCTTTACTACTGATTTTACTACTACTGGAAGTGTTTGCAAAGGGGTTTTATAATTCAATGCTTCTTAAACTGGGTCACAACTTCATACGTTTAAGATGTGCTGAATGGGTCACAAGCGGAAAAAGTTTAATAAGCCCTGCATATACACTATTTCATTTCATAAGGATGATATTATTCTGAAATTAAAATTTTAAATAAATTTAAATAAAATCTGACCCAGGAATTACACCACTTTGAGATTTCCCTGGCCATATGTCAGCACAGGATCTATGTACTGAGATATCTTGGAGCTAATTGATTTGCCCAGGTCATACAGACACTTAGAGTCAGAGGTAGGATTTGAATTCAGGTTTTCCTGACTCTAAATCTCTATTAATAATAGCTACATTTATTATAGTGCTTTAAGGTTTATGAAGCACTTTACAAATATTATCTCATTTTATCCTCACAACAACACTGGGATATAGATACTTATTATTCTCATTTTACAGATAAAGAATTTGAAGCAGGCAGAGGTTAGGTGACTTGTCTAGAACAACTCAGTAAGCATCTCGGGCTGGATTTGAACTCAGGTCTTCCTGACACTAAGTCCAGTGTTTTTTATCCCCTGCCCAACCTAGCTATCTCTGCTATGTTGCTTCTGGGTTTCTGCCAAATTTAATGGAAAAGACCATTTATTTGGTATGCCTTATTTCTCAATCATGGTGAGTAAATTAGGTTTTTATGGCATGTAGTGGACAGACAACTAGACAGACTTTGGAAGGCTGGGTTTGAATCTCAACAATAACCATTGTGATGATGGTGATGATGATGGTGATGATGGTGATGTGTGCCCTTGATCAATGTGTTTATTAAGAATCTACTAAGTACTCAGCTGCTGTGAATATAAAGACAAAAGTGTAACAGTCAGAGTATCATAGGATAATGAACATGGAGTGGAAGTAACTTCAAAGGACATCTAATCAAACTCTCTCATTTTACAGATAAAGAAACTGAGATTCAGGGGGTTAAGTAGTTTGTCTAAAGTCACACAGGTGGAGCTTGCATTGGACTGGCAGAAATTAGACATATTGGTATATGCAAAATAAATACAAGGTGATTTTGGGAGAAGAGGCATCAGAAGCTGAGGGGATCAGAAAATGTTTCATTGAGGAGGTGACAGCTGAGTTAAGCTTTGAAGATAACTGGGGATTTTAAGAGGTGGAGGTGAGGATGGAGTGCATTCCAGGCTTGGGGCATGGGGCATGGGGCATGGGAATGGGAGAGAAAACATGTGTGAGGAACAGCAAGAAGGCAAATTTAGCTCGAGCCAAAGTTTATGAAGGGGGAATTATATGTAAGAAGACTAGAAAGGTAGGTAGGAACCAGATTGTGAAAGGTTAAAAATGTCAAACAGAAGTATGTATATTTGATCTTAGAGTTAATAAAGGAGCCAGTGGAGTTTACCCAGAAAGAGAATGCCATGGTCAGATTTTACTTTAGAAAAACCACTTTGAAAGATATGTGGAGGATGGATTGGATAGGGGAGAGATGAGGCAGGAAAATGAGTTATATGGTGGTGGCTTTGTGAGTAGAGAGAAAGAAGCAGATATAAGAAAGGTTGTAGAAGTCAAAATCAATAAGACTGGCAATTGACTGGATAGGAGGGTGAGGAAGAGTGAGTAGCTGAGGATGACCCTGAGATTGCAGACCTCCATGACTGGAAGAATAGGGGCATCCTCCACAGCAAAGGGGATGTTCAGAAAGGAGGTGGGTTTGAGATGAAAGGGAAATAAAGAGAACAAGTTCATTTTGGACTTTGTGAAGCCTCCATGGCACCTTGTCCAAGATGTCCAACAGGTTCTTATTGACATGAGACCATGTGACTTAACGTCTTAGAGTCTCCATTTCTCCAGGTCTGGTGTCAAATGGAGAGAATCATTCCTCCAGTGCCTACATCACAGAAGTGTTGTTAAGACATCAGCTGCTATAATGACCGATATGTGCAGGAAAGATTATATATAAGTAGAAGTTTTGTAGCTTTATATCTTTTGCGAACTAAGAGAATTTTTATGTAAAAGAATTCTATGTTGAATCATTTTTTTTGGAAATACCCTAAATTGTTATTTCTCCTTACATTGTGGTAGCCCCACTGTTTTTCTTATTCTACTTCACTTTGTATCAACTGTTTTTTCAGTCGTGTCTGACTCTTTGTGACATCATTTGGGGTTTTCTTGACAAAGATACTGAAGTGGTTTGTCATTTCTTCTCCAGCTCATTTGACAGATGAGGAAACTGAAGCAAACAGGGTTAAGTGACTTGCCCAGGGTCACACAATTAGTATCTGAGGCCAGATGTGAACTCAGGAAGATGACTCTCTCACTCCAGACACTATGGCACCATCTAACTGTCCCAAAACACAGGAAGAGGTTTTCTAAAAGAGAGGGGCATCTTGGTACAGAGGTCAGAAGACAAGCTCTGCAGTCAAAGGATCAAAGTTGAAATCCTGCATCTCATACTTGCCTACTTCCCACATAGAAGATAAATCTATCAACCTCCCCAATTCTAAGTCTAATTCTAATTCTAATTCTAAGATCCTATCTGTTTATGGATGAATTTACCATGTCAGTTGCATCCAGGAGAAAGAAAGAGGCTAACTCTTGTTAGTTGTAGTTTGGATTCTTGAAGTCTGGAACTTAAAGGCAGTTTGAAAAATAACTAGCAGTTAGATTCCTATTGTGTCTGCTCAATTTAAAAAATATAAAAATAATATCCTAAGGTAATTACACTATCAGTAAGAAAATATTTGAGCATTTTTTTTCTTGCAACGGTGATAGAGTTCCACTAATCTACCTGCTATCTCTGACCCTGGTACAACCAAAATATGCATTTGTAAGAAAGCTTGTTTGGGTTAGGGACATCTTCAATGACTATCTAGGACCTAGTCTATTGACCTGGTTCTTGGTCCTTGAATTTCCTCATACCAGGCCCTCACTAATTGAATTCCTAAGACACAGGAAAGTAAATACAGGAAGAGTGATGACACCAGAAATAATATTGGTATTGGTCCAAGTCTCTTGGACATGGATTAAGCATTACTGAATAGTTCAAACTGTTTTAATACCATTTAAAAGCATCCATTCAGGAATTTTTCATTGTTGCTGGGGAAGAAAATCTGCCTGTAGCTGGGGGAGGAAGGAAGGGAAGGATATTGAGAAGAAAGAAAAGTGTCGTTGACCCTTCAGCCTGAAAGAGAAATATAGACTATGATGTAAGAAAGTACTGCAATTATAGTAGAGAAAATCCTGCACCAGCAGGTGGACCCAGAGTCAAGCTATTTGCAGGTGAAATATGCAGTATTGGGAATGCTCCTTATTGCTCTTAGATCCTGAGATTCCCCCCACTTCTTTATTCTCTGCTTTATTTCCATCCAACTAAGACTTTCTAGAATAAAACTCTAATGTGTAATATGAAGTGTGACATAATCTCTTTTAGTACTTTCTTTAGATATCATATAAAGTCAAAATGATTGTATATTTAAAATTTATTCAATCCAGTCTAAATTGAAGTCATCGTTTTCCACAAAATTTTCTTTGAGTGAAGTTAAAACTCTAGTACACATTGTCTTGTCACAGAAATATTATCTTCAACTCTTCATTCTCTTATATTGAACCAGTTGCTCTGAGAGTAGTAAGCATGGCAGAGATGAGAGCAATATTGTGAAGGCAGAAATATCAAGACTTGACATATTGGGACCAAACAGGTGACCACTGCCATAGACCTTAGTTCTGGTCCTTATCACCTCTTACCAGGATTATGGCAATGGTCACTTGATTGATCCCACTAAACTTAATTAATCAATTAATTTAATTAATCTCTCCACTTGAAATCATCCTCTACACAGCTGCTGAAATGATGAGGCAGCTAGGTGGTGTAGTGAGTCAGGAAATTCTGAATTCAAATCTGGCCTCAGACACTTACTAGTTTCTGACTCTGGACAGGTCACCTAACCCCTGTTTGCCTCAGTTCCTCATCTGTAAGATGAGAACTCACTGGAGAAGGAAATGCAAACCACTCCACTATCTTTGCCAAGAAAATGTTGTGTGTGAGGATCACATGGAATCAGAAGTGACAACAACATAGCTTCTGAAATGATTTTTCCTTATTTGTAGATCTAATTATGGTTCTACAATAAAATATTAATTCCTCTGTTTATTTTTAAAAGCCCTTTATAACCTAGCCCAAACCTACATTACTCTTCTTTTCACACTCTATGATCTAGGTAAACTGGCGTTACTGGCATGTAGTCCTTCATCTTCCAGATCCTCATGCCTGGGACTCTCTTCTCTTTACTGCCTTGTAGAATCCCTTACTTCCTTCCAGACTCAGCTCTACAAGAACTTTTCTTGACTTGCCCAATTATTTAATTTCTCTTGTTTTTATTTTTATTTATTAAATTATTTTATATAATTGTATGTAATATACAAATATCTAATAATTATATAATTAAAGTATTATTTATCCGTATGTGTTTTTATATGTATGTGTTGCCTCTTCTAATAGAATGGGAGCTCCATGAGAGCAGGGACTATTTCATTTTTATTTTAGTGCTCTAGCACATAACAAGGCCTGGAACATTACAGGCACTTAATAAATATTTATTTGATGCTTGTTTCTATGACTTGTTCTTTGACCCTGTCATTATTTACAATTCCATTATTTACTGAAGAAGTTAATTGATTCTGTATCATTTTATGATTGATTCTATTCCATAATTGATCCTATCCTGTATTACTGCCCTATTTTGTAGGATTGTTCAAGCCACATTTCTTTGTCTCTTTGCCTATGAGCTAAATTTAGAGGTTCCGTTCTGCTAATCATTGTTCTCTTCTTACCTTAAGAAAATTTGTTACCCTTGAGGGATGCAGGTGGACACCAGGGAGTCTGGTCTAGTACCTTCATACCACCAAACTATCTTTCAAGGATGGTTGGTTTGTTATCCAAAGAAGTCTGGTCCAATATCTCTAACCTTGCAGATGCACTCAAACAATGAACATTTCTTTGTCACAGGAGGGAAGGAGGGGGTTGTTGCTGGCTTTTCATTCCTAATATCCAACCAATTGCATTGTCTTCTCCATCTACCCAACTCTGTATTCCCCCAAACTATATGAAGTCTAGTAAGCCCTACCTCAAAGTCTTTGGTCATTGAGGGAGACCACAGATCCAATTTGCTGGTTACTACTAGCCTAATAAATTGATCATTGTCTCTCAGTTTACCTTAATTTTCAAATGCAACATTACTCTTTATTTAGGGTTGTATCATTTGCTTGTGTTTTCTTTGTTGATTGCTATTTTTATTGCACTAGGATATAGAACATAACATTTTTAACATATATGCCTTTTTACAACCACTCATGATTTTCTTTATGCTGTAGAACCTCTTTAATTTTTGCAAATTTTGCAAAGATGGTGTGAGACCTGCCAAAGATGCATATTCTCCAGCCCTCTACCTGAATCCTGACTCTGCCACTTAACACCTTTGGTAAGGTGGTAAGGAAACTCACCTAACATCAGGGAGCTTCAGTTTTCCCATCTGTAAAGAAGAGGTAGAGAGGTTGGACTAGGTAATGTATAAGGACCTTCCATTTCTTAATTGTTGAATCATCTTTGTTGCTGTTATTTTTTTTTAACCAATTAGCAACATTTGACAAAAAGAAATCCTAAAAGTAATATTTTTTAAAAATAATTTTTAAATTGATACCTGTTTTCATGGGTGAAACTATATAGCATATCAATGATCCTATATTGTTTGTTAGAACAAAAATCAGCCTTTTTAGCATCAACATATTGCAACCAATAACGTAACGCAATGATCTAAGAAAAACGCAAAATGGCAGGTGATCCAAAGAGTAATGGAAGACCTATGGTAGGAGGAAGTACTAATGATGCTTTATGATTGAGAAGTAGAATAAAAGACATCATTAAGAACTTGGTGACCAGAAAAGAAAGTGGACCTATCCCAAATAAAGGAGAGACTGGGAATTCAGCTTTGGTGCCCTTTAGATATTAAAAGAATCATCTTGCTACTATGGCACACTGGAGACATAAATAAAGGAATTATGAAAAGATACATAGAAGAATCCCATAGGACTGGGAGACATAGAGTTACAATCTGCTTCAACAGAAGGAGTATTTGTTTAATATTAATGATGATAGCTAGCATTTATGCATTTATTTAGCATTTTAGGTTTGCAAAGTCCTTTACATATGTGTTCTCATTTAATAACATGATTAAAATCACCAATACAACTAGGTGACTCAGTGGAAAGAGTACTAGACCTGGAGTCATGACGACCTGAGTTCAAATTCAGCCTCAGATGCTTAAGAGCTATGTGACCCCAGGCAAATTGTTAACTCTATTTGCCTCAGTTTCTTCATCTGTACAACTGGGATAAAAATAGCACCTATAGCCTTTTCTCTCTCTCATCTAAACACACACACACACACACACACACACACACACATACACAAACATATGCACACACATACCCTCAGCCTCTGTTGGTCTGTTTGTCTCTTGATGAACTCATCAACTCACATGGTTTGGATACTACTGCCACCTCCATAAAGATGACTACCTTCCCCTCCCCCCAAACTTCAATCTTGCATCACCTGTCAGACATCATCACCATCGTAATTGTCATCAGAGATAGGATTTATATTGGTCTTTAGTTTTGAAGTTTGTAATGTGCTTTGTGTTTGTTAATTCATCTTATCCTCATCTAATCCTCTGAGGAAGGTGATATTATTATTCCCATTTTACAGATGAGGAAACTGAGGTGCAAGGAGGTAAAAGAAACTTGCTCAAGGTCACACAGCTAACAAGTGTCTGGGGTTGGTTTCAAATATCTCCTGACTTCAAGACTTACATTCTATCCACTGAGCCACTGAGCTGCCTCCAGGACATTGTATAGGTATCTCAGTCAACATGTACAAAACCGAACTACTTATCTTTTCTTCTAATTCTCCCCTCCCTCCCGACTTCCTAAATCTTTTGAGGGCAGCTCCCTTCAGCTCACCCAGCTTCAGAATAATCAACCACCATATGCAATCAATTGCCAAGTCTTATAGATTCTCCCTCACATGTGTTAGATATGTCCCTTTTTATCTACTCACACCATGACCATCCTAGTTCAGGTGCTCATCACCCCATGCGTGGATTACTGTGATAATCTCCTTACATTCAGTCTCTCCCTTCTCCAATCTAACCATATATAGCTGCTCAAGACTGGAACTTAATAAATATTGTTATATTGTTTTTACTGTACCACACAGCTGGTTTCTTGCCTGCCATAACCAGGGACCCATTTATTTAATCAATAAGCAATTATTAGGCACCTAAAATCAGGCACTGTGCTAGGCAATGGGGACACAAATAAAAATGAAAGACTTTGCCTCAAGTTTACATTCTGCTAGGGAAAAAAAAAACAACCTGTATGTGATATGCCAAGCACATCAAACCATCGCCACCACCACCACCTTGACTACTATCTTTCCTCAAACGCCGATTGAGATAGCTGAGGACCCTGAACCCAAGAGCCTTTGGAATAGCAGTGCCCCCTAAACTTCTGCTTCCAGCTCAGATCCCACAGACGGTACTGAGGGGAGAAATACTTGTGGAGAAGGGATCCACTTTCTTCAACTTTAGCAACAGCTGATAACCAACTGTCACCCATGGGCATAGATGCACAAAGACCATGAGAGTGTTAGCACCCCCCAGGAATGGTCCTGCTTCCAGTCCAGCCTTCAGAGTTGTCATCAGGGAAAGCAGCTAATATGGAGAAGGAGTCAGTCATCTCCACCAACTGCTAACCAACTACCACTCACAGGACCCCCAAGTCATCCTAGCTGAAGCAGCAATGTACTCTGAGACAGAGAGATGGGAGGCAGCCTGTACCAGGCAGCCCAAACCACCAGGACCACCTTGACCAGCATCTCTCTCAGACCCTGATGGAGACAACCCAGAATCCTGAAACTGAGAGTCTTTGGAAGAGTAATGCTTCCAATCCAGTGTCAAATGGTTCAGCATCAGAAACTGATGACTATGGAAATGAGGGCCAAGAAGAGGCCTTGCTATCTTCTTTGTTGCTGCATCCTAAGGACTATGGGATTTTTCCATTTGATTTGCAGTCGAAACTCTTTCTGTATGTATTGTCTCTCCCGTCAAAATGTGAGCTCCTTGAAAGCAGGGATTGTCTTACTTTTTTTTGTTTCCCTGGGACAGTGCTTTGCACATAGTAAATGATTAACAAATGCTTTATTTATTAATTTCTAAACAAATGCAAGGCATATATGTGTGTATATATTATGTATATGCAAAACAAATTATTATATCATCTTGAACTACTACTCATCAACCTATGCACCTATATGCAAGAAGTATTCTTATCCACAAATATAAAATTTTTTTAAAAGCAAACAATTTATATCATTCTGAAAAATTCCTAACTAGCAAGAGGATAGTCATTAAATATGTGAACTCTAAAAATCAAAATAAAAAAATAAGGGCTTTGTGAAAGCAGGATTACTTCTGGGTCATTAAAACAATCTGTTTATAGCACTATTTCACTCTTGGATTATTGTGATCACCCCTTTTTGCATCTAGTCTCTCTAAGATCTATTTTACACACTAATTTGAGATGAATTTTCTTCAAACACATTTCCATGCTGTCTTCTTAAGTCTTACTTTTCCCTGCCTCCTGTTTCCAACTTACTGCCTGTTCAGACCATTGATTTCTGTGTTTGCCGTGACCAGGTTGCCTAATTGGTTTTGTACCCTAATAATTGCTTGATTCTTCCGTCTTTGTTTGAATTCTCTTGTCCTATATCCTTAATCTGTAGCTGAAACTGAAAGGACATCATGACAGAATTAGTGTCTGTCCTATTGTGTGTGTTTATGTGTCTGTGTTCTTGTGCGTGTAAGTGTAGACTTGTGAAGGTATCTTGCCTCTAGAGCTATATTTGTAAACCACTTGAGAGCATCGTCTACACTCCACCACTGTATTCTCCAAAGGTGCTACCCATCACCTACCAGGAACCCAAATACTTGAAATTGGTACCTATAGAACTGACCCTTTTTAAATATTACTTTTCACAACAGGAGACTGCTCACACAAATACGTCCGTAGTTGAAGCTAAAAATTAGAGCTGAAACCTTAAAGTTAAAGTTTTTTGATTGATGTGGCATTAGGAAGTCCACCGATTATAAAAATGTTCAGTTTTTCCTTCATTGAAGACTTCTTGTATATCTATATGCAATATATCTCTAACTACCACTAGGTGGTGTTTTTGTTCAAGCGAATTCCAAACTAAAGTCGCCCTTTGGTCTGAGTTACTTCAGAAAAGGAAAGGGAATGTAAAGCAGAAACGCTACTAAATGTCTCTTTCCTATTAATCTCCATTTGCAAAACTGGCAATGAGCTAAACGAGAGCTTTGTTTTACTCAAGAGCTAGGAGGTGTCCATGGTCCTATTTCAGGGAAAGATATAGGACTCTTCCCTCTGAAGAAGAATTTGGGTTGGAAGAAGAAAAGGGGGAGGAAGCAAGTCTGGAGTGAGGGAGAGGTATGCCGTCTTGCCCATCCTCCCCTCGGAGGGCATATAGCCCAATCTGCACCTGAATAAGAGCTCTCTCTATAACAAGACAATAATGACTTTTGTATTAGTTTGGAAAGTGTTTTACATGTATTTTCTTATTTCATCCCCGTAAGGACCCTGTGAAAAAGGCACCTAATATCACCCCCTGACAATGGGGTAATTGAGGCTCAGGAGGTAGTGACTTACCTGTGGCCATGCAGGTAAATGGAACCCAGTATATCTGAACACTAGTCTGAGGACTCTGTCCACTATACCGTCAGGCTTTACTTGAAGACCACTAGTAAAGGAGAGTCCTATACCTCCCATAGCAACCCATTTCATTTTGGGCTGCTGGCATTTTTTTTTTTTTACAGATTAAGTCTAAATTTACCTCCCCACAACTTCCATCCAGTAATCCCAATAAACCCTCAGAGGCCAAGCAGAAATCTAATTCCTCTTCCATATAACCACAGTCTTCAAATACTTGACCATCTCTATCATGTGTTTCCTCTTTTCCTTCCTACATGCCCCAAGTGTTCTCTTCTCCAGCCTTGTTGTTTAGTAATTTTCAGTCATGTCTGACCCTTTGTGACTCCATTTTTGGAGTTTTCTTGGAAAAGGTATTGGAGTGGTTTGCCATTTCCTTCTCTAGTTCATTTTACAATTGAGGAAACTGAGACAAACAGGGTTAAGTGACTTGCCTAGGGTCACACAGCTAACAAGTGTTTGAAGCCGGATTTTAATTCACAAAGATGAATCTTCCTGAGTCCAGGCCCAGCACTCTTTCCACTTGCCACCTGGCCCCTTCTCCAATCTTACACAGCTCCAGTGGCTTCATCTGATCCTCCTAAGGCATGACCTCAGAAGGGTCACACACAATGTTCCCCTCTACCACATGTACTTGTACTCATAAACCCTCCAATGAGAAAAATTTCCTATTCAAGGTCAAAGGATACTTATTTTATTACATATTCTACAAAGATTATGAAAATGTCCACATTGTTGAGGTCATACCATTCTTTGACCTTCAACTGCTTCAAACTGAAGAAAATTTTTTTTAAGATACAGTACAATTTCAAACCCAAAGAGTATAGGGAAAAGGTTGTATCATATTCAGAATTAGCAATATATAATATTTTGATTACAAAGATCTCAGAGTATTTTATTTATAATCAGACCTGATTTTAAGAATGGCTCTAAGGAACCTCTTTCCAGAAATAAAAACAGTTGGGAGAGGGAGGTGATTTTTCTTCCACATGGTCCTCCATGTTTCATGGTCTTCAAGGCCCTGGGTCTTCCTGCTCCCTCATTCAGCCTGGGGGACCACCGGTGTGGTCCCATCACTGTGAAGCTCTCCTCCCATGGTTTAATTTTCGTCATTATTGCAACTGCAAGATTGCATGTGGCCGGAGTAGACTGCCCACACTGTTCTGCTGGGCCTAGAGATCCAAACCACATAGGCTCTTAGCAGTGACAGCAGCCTGAGCTGGTCTTCCCAAAAGCAGCCTCCACATAAATCTGTCCCCTGCCACCATTTGAAATGAATTTGTTCCATGTGCTGAGGCAGTTTATGACCCTGAAGTGGGGGGAAAGTTTCAAATAATACTACAACATATAATTCACAAACAAGTCACGCAGATACTGCTCCATTCGAATAGAACTGATGTGTGTGTGTTTGTGTGTGTGTGTGTGTGTGCGCGCGCGCACGCGCGCGTGCTAAGAGCTGAATCTCTGACCTTGGTTAGCTACATTGTTAGGAAGAGTTTCTTCTCCAATTAAGTAAACACCTAAGTCCTTAAATCTATGCTTTTTGGTTGATAGAAACCAGCTGATTTTGACATTAGTCAGTTCCAGCTGTAATGTTCAAGCTGGAAGGATGCTTAGAGATCACCTAATACACTGTGCATGCGAAACTATATTCCATGAACAGGAATATAAATTGACCAGTTTTACTCTTCCCTTCATGTAGAGTTCCAAGATTTATCTGTTTGTTTTTTGAAAATCAGTCATTTTTTTTTTGTGGCCCAAACAACAAACTAGCATTTTGTTGCTGTCAACGAAAATTTCTACAGCATAGATTCCATGGTCGCATATGCTGTTTCTTCACTCTTATTTTTAATGTGCCAAAACTTTAACATTTAAAATTTGATTGTGATAACAGTAGATTACGTTAAAAGAGTGCCAAGCCTAAAGTCAGAAAGACAGCTTCCCGAGTTCGAATCTGGCCTCAAGACACTTACTAGTTGTGTGACCCTGGGCAAGTCACTTAACCTGTTTGCTTCTCATCTATAAAATGAGCTGGAGAAGGAAATGGCAAACTACTTCAGTATCTTTGCCAAGAAAACTCCAAATGGGGTCCCATGTGAAGAGTCAGACATGACTGAAATGACTGAAAAGGGTAGCATATTAATTTGTGTATTCCTAGTAGGTGTCTACGTTCAAATTTCCTGTGTGGTCTTGAGAAAGTCACTCCATTTTTGAAATAAAAGTTTTGGATTAGGTGATGTCTAAGGATCCTTCTAGCTCCAATGTTATGGCTGGAACTGAACAACTAGATTATGTTGAAGAAAATTTAGTGATAGTCTTTGTTTTTACATCAATTTCATTTCTCAGTCTAGCCCTCCACACACACACACACACACACACACACACACACACACTCTACACACACACACTCCACATACACACACTCCACACACACACACTACAACAGGTGTCCTTTTAATAAAGAATAGTCAAGAAAAGAGGGCTAGGTAGCAGTTCAGCAATACTGACAGTTCAATCAAGTCTAGCCGTTTATTCTGTTTTCTGCCTCCAGAGTTTCCCACCTTTGCAAAGAAGGGAGAGAGCCCTATTCCTACATCTCTTCTTCAGTGCCAAGCTCGGTCATTACACAGAACTCAGTCTTGATTTTGTTGTGCATTTACGTGGTTGTAGACTCAGGAGGGTGTTGGAGCCAGCTCAAACCCATCTGGAAGACTGATCGTGAGATTTTCAGTGTGAGCGTTTTTACCTCAGAAATTGGCAAATGCTACAAACCAGGACTTGATTTATTGTCTTGTTGATATCTAGACTTAAGTGATGGAGGAAATATTAATAATGCAAATTAAATTTTAAAGTATGTCCTGCATACTAGATTTTTTCCTGATTGTTAAAAATTTCCAGCACACTTATGGCTATAGTTATTATGTATTTTGTTTTCTTGGTTCTCTACATTCTGCTTTTCATCAGTTTATACAAATCTTCCTGTGCCTCCCTGAAGTTTTGGTTCCACTGTTTCTTACAAGGCCACAAAATTTCATCACATCCATGTAACACAACTTGTTCAGCCATTTCTTAATCAACAGGCATCTACTTGGTTTACGATTGATTCCTACTACTAAAACAAGTGTTGCAATAAATATTTTAGGATATAATGGCCCTTTTTTTCCATCTTTGACCTCCTTGAATAGAGCGGCTTACATTTCTATATTTCTACAATATCTTAAGGTTGACAAAATGCTTTCCTCCCAGTAACTACAGGGTAGGTAGAGCAAATATTATTATTTCTATTTTGAACGTGAAATATCAGAGTAGGTCTCTAGGTAATTTGTTGGAAGTCACACAGCTATTAGCTGTAGAAGATAGGATTTGTACCTAGGTCTCTTCTTGTTTCAAGTCCAGAGCTCTTTTCACTACAAAAAAAAAAAAGCTGCTGTTTTCAAATCTATTTTACAATAACAAACTATTTAATAAAAATTCTTAAAATAGATGCACAGGCACTGTGGTAGGGAGATCCATCCTGCCCTACCAGAAAGTCAGAGGGGTGATGGGGGAGGACATAGGAGTGAATAGATTGGGGGACGGGTTATACAATGGGATGGCTATTTTGGGGTGGTGGGTAGGGGAAAGATGGGGAGAAAATTTGTAACTCGAATGATGTAAACTAAAATAAATAAAAGTTAAGAAATTTAAAAATAATAAAAAATAATTCTTAAAATATTGCTTTTTGATAGATTAGGCAGTGGAGCACTCCTAGTTAATAGAATGACCATTTACCATTTCAGTATATAAATCTAGAAGCAGCAGAGTAAAATCGTCTTTTTGCCCTTTGGAGAAAAGATGCTGATTATCTTTACTATGTGGCTAAGATTTCTTGTGTAAATCAAATTCATGCATATAGATTCTTATTTCCTTTTTTCTCATTTTATAAAATGGCAAATCTGTTAACCTAAAAAAATGGCTCCAAGATGCAATTAAAATCATACTTAATGGTACGGATCCTAAATGCACATATTTAAAGAAAAATGATCATTTTAACAGCCATACTTAAAACAAATCATGAAAAGTATCCAGAGTTATTTTTATATTTTATAGCTAAGTTTGAAAAAATAATTGACTGGTCAAGTCAACAAAAACACTGAGCTAAAAAAAGTTACCTAAAACTGTTTCCCCAGTATTCTGCAACAGAAACCATTTAACTCTGGATGCTTGGATTCTACATCTTAGTACTTTATGGAAGCTTCTACTTATAGAAACGATGAACATGTTGATCTGGAATGAAGCACAGCAGAAAAGAATGAACACTGCAGAAAACTCAAAATGTAGCCATAAGCACATTTTACTAGAATATATAATTGTGAGAAGTCACAGGTGGCACAGTGGATAAAGCATTGGGTCTGGAATCAGGAAGACTAATTTTTCTGAGTTTGAATCCCGCCTTACTTACTTACTGTCTACATGACCCTGTTTGCCTTGGTTTCCTTATGTGTAAAATGAGCTGGAGAAGGGAATGGCAAACCACTCCAGTGAGCATCTCTCTGCCAAGAAAACCTCAAATGGTGTCATGAGCTGAAAAATGACTGAACAAAAACATATTTGTAAGGACACCTAAAAACTCAAGTTGATTTATTCATTCATTTCAGCTAAAATTTCCACCTACTTCCGCATACTTTCTCTACCTGTTAGATTAACATCTTGAGCTTGACTGCCTCCATCAACCTGAGTTTTGAACACATATGTGATGTAGTTGCAAAAAGTAGACTTCTTTACAAGAGAATTCAAGTAAAGACATAAATGTTTGCACATTTTAAATATACACTGTCCTATGACATTTTTGCTTATTACATTCCTGAACTTTGTAAAAGGTCTCACTATACAAAGAGCCCATCCTGCAAATCTATGACAGAAGAAGACAAGGGAACCTGCAAAGTTTCCCATAGGCAGGCTATCTACATATGCTGTGTGTGATAACCTGCAAGGCTAACCTCAGGCTGGCTGGGCCAGGCTCACTTTCACCCTATTAACCAATTATGAGATTCAAAAGTTCTGAGATGTAGATCTTGAAATGGTGGATGAAAAGAACACCTCTGAAGCAAAGGCCCCTCAAGTGTAAAATCAGAGACCATGAGGGGCGGCTACATGGCACAGTGAATAGAGCATTGGCCCTGGAGTCAGTAGGACCGGAGTTCAAATCTGGCCGCAGACACTTAACACTTACTAGCTGTGTGACCTTGGGCAAGTCAACTTAACCCCAATTGCCCTGCCCTCCTCCCTCCAAAAAGCAAAAGCAAAAAAAAAAAATCAGAGACCATGCCAGTCCTGGCACTATGACTCTTTTATAGACATGGTGCCATATACTGGCATATAACCAAAAGGGTCTGGGATTGGCCAGCTATGGAACGGGCACCTCTCCATAGTTGTAGTTCAGTAGTGTCTGACTCCACATGACCCCTTGGAAATTGTCTGTTGGGGTTTCCTTGGCAAAGATACTTGGTGTGGTTTGCCATTTCCTTTTCCATCGTGGCCTCATTTCACAGATGAGGAACTGAGGCCAATAAGGGTTAAGTGACTTGTCTTAGGGTTACCCAACTAGTAAGTATCTTGGTCCACATTTGAACTCAGATCTTTCTGACTCCAAGTCCAGTACTCCATCCTCTGCACCACCTAGCTGTCCCAAACTTTGAATAGCAACCCAAAAAAGTAGAAACAAAGACATTTAATTTTGTGTTATTTCTGTGCTGAAGAAGGCATTCTATTCATAACACTACCAATCTTGGAGGTGAGAGGGACTGATAGCCCAGTCTACTTTTTCCCAAGGAGGGACAGAGTTTGCCATTCAGATACTTCACCCTGGACTTGCCAGCTCCAAACAGAAACTAACTTCACAAACTTCACAAACCAGCTATTTTAAACATCTGGTAGAACTGCTTTACCCACCAGGCAGAGAGTCAAGAGGACTACTAGGAATATGGAAGAAAAGATTCTATTCTTTCCCAGGCCCATGGCTTGAGTTTGGAAGACCTTGAGCATTACAGAATAATAGGATTTAGAGGTGAAATGGCCCTTACAGATTATCTGGGCCATTATTTTACAGATGATGAAACAGAAGGCTGGAGAGATTTAGTGATTTGCCTGAGGTCACACATGTAGTAAGCAATAGAGGCAGACTTGGAATCCAGGTTCCCTGGTGCCATATTCTGAGCCCTTGTGACTGTACTCTGCTTACAAGGGGCACCAGTTCAATGGAGAGAATGAAGGCCTCAAGTCGGGGGATGAGGTCATAGAACTTTACATGCCCAGACTTTATTGATTAGTAAGTGGCTTCTGTATGGGTTAAATATCCATAGCTTTGCCAGATCAAAACTATTCCCTAGAAGCAGAGCTTACCTAGCAGCAATACTTTGCTTATTTGTGTCCCGGAAGGCAGGGACGGGTTAATTTTTATCTTTCTATCCTACAGGCCTAGCACTGAGTATTGCCTAATAACTGTTGCAGTGAACTGAATCTAGGGCAGGTAGGATTGGGCCGGCTGACTTTGAAGAGAAGAGCTAAGAGAAACGAATGCAGACAAAAACATAGAAGAAATAAGAATGAGGTTGACTTCCTAGAAAATGCCTGGAGAACTAGATTTAACCAGTAAGACCAATGCAGGCATTGTGACTTTTCCCTTTGGTTTCCTGTAACTCTCTCCATCATCCCTATCATTAGTGTTTATTAATTTAAAAAACACTTATGGAAAGGCTGTGTACTATTTGCTTGTAAAAGGAAGGGAAAGGCTTGTGAACTCTCTTACAGGTCAGTCTGGATGCTGAGGGGATCTTAAGTATAAGCAGCAAAGATGGTGACAGCAGGAAGCCAGAACCTAACATAGTGTCTGATCCAGAGTATCGTGTGTGTGTGTGTGTGTGTGTGTGTGTGACCTAGGGTAAGTCACTTAATCTCTCTAGGCCTCAATTTCATCATCTGTAAAATAAGAGAGTTGGCCTAGATAGTCTGTAAGGACCATTTCACCTCTAAATTCTATTAGTCTGTAACACTCTCCCTGCTGTACCTTTCTCTGAGCTGCTAGGTGGAGCCATAGTGCATAGAGTGCTGGGCCTGGAGTCAGGAAGGCTCATTCATCTTTCTGGGTTCAAATTCAACCTTGGACACTTATTAGCTGTGTGATCCTGGGCAAGTCACTGAACCCTGTTTGCCTCCTTTTTCTCATCTGTAAAATGAGCTGGAGAAGGAAATGGCAAACCCACTCTGGTGTCGTTTTCCAAGAAATTCCCAAATGGGTCATGAAGAGCAGGACAGGAATGAAAACTGACTGAAAACAACAGAATATCTGGGTAGTACCATGGACAGAGCACTGGCCCTGGAGTCAGTAGGACCTGAGTTCAAATTTGGTCTCAAACACTTATTATAGTTGTGTGTCCTGGGGTAGGTCACTTAACATTTTTTGCCTCAGTTTCCTCATCAGAAAAATGAGTTGGAAAAGGAAACAACAAACCCCTCCACCATCTTTGCCAAGAAAACCCCAAGACGAGTCACAAAGGGATGGACACAAATGAAAATGAAACAACAACAACAAAGGTGATTAATTTTTCACTTGACTTGAACCAAGTTCTCCTGGTAGAAGAAGATCTTGATCATGAGGGGGATAGGAATACTGAGTCTATGGCACCTCGCAAGGATAGGGTATATGTTGAATCCAGTGTCTCTTCCCTCTTACCAATAGGTTGGTTATATTTTTATGATTGAAAAAGCATTTCAAAAAACCTTATAGGAAATAAAGTAGCAGTCACAGTTTAGTATGAAAAACGATTTCAGTTCAACAAATACAATGGCTTATATTATACAGAGCTCTGAGGTTTGCAAAACCTTCCTTACAATGACCTTCTGTGGTAGTTACTGCAAGGATTATTATCTCTATTTTGCTAAATGGCGTAGTGCATAGAGTACTGGGCCTGGAGTCAGGGAGACTTGAATTCAAATCCATCCTCAGACACTTATTCGCTGTGTGATTCTGTAAAGAGGAGACTATAACATCATCTACCTCCCAGGGCTGTTCTGAGAATCAAATAAGATTAGATATATGTAAATTGTATAAAGACATATATGTGTGCATATGGTATTATATGTGTCTACATGATATAGTTAACATAAACCTATATAACATATAGACGTGTGTGTACATATATTACATGTATATTATAGAATATGTATTTGCATTCAATACATGTATATGTGGTACATTGCAAACCTTAAAGTACTGTGTAAAAGTGCTGTATAATAATGTAACATATCATTACAAAATATTTCTGTATTAACTATGTGTGTTATATATAAGTACAAATTATATATAAATACATATATGTATATATATACACATATATATATATAAAATAATTATTTTACAAATGAGGAAACTGAGTTTCAGTGAAGACAAACTTACTTAACCAGTGTCAGCTAAGTCTTAGATCAAGGTCTTTCCTAATGTCCAATCCAAAGCTCTCTCCACTAAATCACTCTACCAGTCTACTAGAGAAGGGCCCACCACGTGCAAAGGCATGGCCTCCACAGGGAAAATTAATTGATATCACAGTGCTCAAAAATGTCATCTAAATCTGACCTTGGCAAAAAAATGATACATTTGTCTGATTTCAGTGATAACATCACAAAATGTGACATAGAAAACTCTGGGCTTGTGGTGCTCTTTGAAATTTGTTTACAGATAGTTATAAGTAAAAATGGTCATGGACTAAACTCCTAAAATAATTTTATTAAGCCTTTCATTACAAGAAATATAAGTGCAGAGAAATCTTATTTTGCATTTAAGTACTATACTTGAATTTTCCACGGGTAGTATTACTTGCAGGCAGCTATATGTCCCTATAAATGAGAACAGTAACAATTTATGGTGGGTAGGTAGTAAAAGTTGATTTTATTTTAGTGTGTGTGCAGGTAGGGGAGGGCAAGAGAGGGCAGACTAGTTAAAACATTCTGGGTTGGTCATTTCTTTCTTCTTACTTGCAAATCTGTCAGATTGTCTCTTCAGTGCTCAGTATATCAGACCTCCATTGCCAGAGGGCATCACAAATTCCACTATTCCTCCCAGGAGGTCACAGACAGAAAGGTTCATATATATAAAAATATTTGTAGTAGCTCTTTTTGTGGTAGCAACCCTGGCCCCCAAACTGGCAAAGAAATGGCTATCCATCAGAGGAAGAAAGCCTAAAAAAACTGTGGTACATGTATGTAACAGAGTATTATTGTGCTCTAAAAAAAGCTGAAGATGAGGAATTTACAGAAACATGGGAAGATTTGTAGCAACCAGTGCAAAGCAAAGAAATTAGAACTTGGACAACCATAAATATAACTATGATATTTTAAACAAAAACATTAAAATACCACTAAAATCTGATTAATTGCAATAACCATTTTTGGTTCCATATAATACATGATGAAGAAATACTTTCCCCTTCATAGTAGAGAGTTAGGGGACTAAAAATCTAGAATATAGCATCAGACACTGAAGATAAGGTTATTTGGCACATTGGAATTGCTGTTTTTCTTTGTTACAAGAGAGGGTTTGATGCTGGGGAGATATTGAGAAATGGATATAAACAAACATCTATAAAACCAAACAAATACACAGTGAATCACAGAGTTGAACCAAAAAAGGAATAGTCCTTAAAAAAAATTTTTTTTTGAGTTTTATTTTCCCTATCTCACCCAGGTTTGAAATGCAGTGGAGTCCTTGAAGTGCCTGGGTCTTTGATTTGTTTTGTTTCTGATCTGGGCTGGTTTGATCCTCTGTGGGTCTTTCTGGTGGGCTCATCATATTAGTTCAGGTCTCTGTGCAGATCAGCTTTAACCCTACTGAATTTCAGGATTCCCAAGCTTAAGTGATGCATCCATCTTGGCCTTCCTTGATAGCAAGGCTTACAGGCACATGTCACCACAACCAGCATGGCTATTTTCATGAATTCAAAATCTCTATCTCTAATTCCATCTTCATTGAAACTCCAGGATCATACTTTCTAGTACTTACTAGAGATTTTTACTTGGATATTTCTATTTCATTTCAACTTTAGAGCTAAAATGAATCGCTAACTACCTCTAAACAAAATGCCCCTTCCTTTTCTTCATATCTGTGACATTGGTTTTCTTATTAAGCCTTAAAGAATCACTGAATAGGCACTGCCTCAGTCAAACAGAGACCTGTGTTATGGTAAGGGAATCTGAAGGTCTTCCCTGTGTCTTAATGGGCGTTACTTGGAGCCTTGTTTTTCAGGAAGGCCCTTTTGTCACTTTGTAATTAAGCAGTGGGTCACAAAGGTTGTGACATTCTCTGACCCTGGAGAAGGCTATATATACCTCTGAGGTGAGGTTTTGCTTTGGGTCTCACTTATGGGAAGAGTTGTGTGATTTGGCCAGATGAGACTCTGGGCAGTCATTGAGTCCTCCAGTTTTGAAAACCCAGATGTTGGTGTTTCTCTCTCCAGTAACTAACCCTATATGTATGTAGTGGTCAGACAGCTAGAAGCCCTGTCTGTTTGTCTGTTGAATTTTGTTATTTTCTCTGTCTGTATTTTTTGTCTGCTTGTAATTTATATTTTCTGAAGTTCAGGGTACTGACTTTTTCCCCTGCACTAAGTGAATTTTATATATGTATGTATGTGTTTGAGTTGCTTTCCTTTAGAAAAGCAGTTCAAAGAACCTGTATTGTATTCATCCCAGCTCTCAATGTTACCCCTTAGCCAATGCCTTCATTATCTCACACTTGGCACAGGTAGCTGGGTGGAACAGAGTTCTGGGTCTGGAGTTAAGATGAACTGAGTTCAAATTCAGCCTTAGACATTTACTAGCTGTGTGAACCTGGGCAAAATAGGATAATCATAGCACTCCCCTCCTAGGCTTGTTGTGAGAACCAAATGAGATAATCATAAAGTGTTTAGCACAGGGCACGACACATAGTAAATGCTGTATACATGTTAGCTATTATCATTACGAAAGCAACAGATTTCCACTTTTCCATAATCACAGAACCTCAGAAGCAGAGGAAACATTTCAGACCACCAAACCAAGCTTTATAATGGAAAAGGAACTGTGATTGCAGGTTTCCCTACTCTACCCCTTAATACTGCTACCAGTCAAATCTTCCCCAAACACCACTTTCCATCATTTCACCTCTCTGCTAAAAAATCTCATCTTTCTATGTATTTACACTGACTTTTATGGTTCCTGTTGGGCAGGTCATGAGAACAAGTCATTGTCATGTGTGTCTTTCCTCATCTGATTCCCTTTGGTCTGTTCCAATCCTTCCCATCCTTGAGCGGCCTGATCATGTCCCATTTACTCCATGAAGCCTTCAATGATTACTGTAGCCTTTGTAAATCTTTGTAAATCTCTTACTTTTCTGAACTTAGAGGGTGATGGGAGAGGATATAGGAGAGCGCAGATTGGGGTAGGGGATATACAGTGGGATCACTGTTTTGGGGGTTGGATAGGGGAAAGACGGGAGAAAATTTGTAACTCAAAATCTTGTGGAAATGAATGATGTAAGCTAAAAATAAACAAAAGTTAATTACTTTTATGTGAGGGTTAGGAAACATGTGCAGGCTGTAGATGGTTAATGTTGAGGCACAAGGAAGTGTTGGGGCCCTGGAATTAGCTGGGCCACTTAGAGGCCAGGGGGTCCTGCATTGCTTACTTACATGGGGTTACCTGATGTTCCTGATTAGTGTCTCCACGCCTTGGGACCTTCATGCCCTTGTGACTGCACCTCCCCTCTCACCATTCTGTTCAGCTGGGCTCTGTCACATGTGGTATGTGGATCTGGGGTATATATAAGGCTTAAGCCTTGGGGGTAGTTTTGAAGTCTGCCTTAAGATCTGGCTGTAAGGCTTCCCCATTGAGAGACCTCAATAAACCTTCTCTGCTTGCACCTATGAGCCTTGACTCTTCTGTTCTTAAAATACACTAGCACCTACTTGAGTAAGGTAAGTAACCAGCTTCCCTGCAGGCAAGTTAGGGTACTTTGATAGAGAACCCTGACACTTTTCTGAACTTAGCACTTAGCACTGTGCCTGACACATGGCAAATGCTTAATGAACATTTATTAGCTGTCTGATTGAACTTATAACATTTACACAGTACATTATTCTAAGCTGTACTATAGAATTATACATTCCATAATGTTTTATTGTTATTTCATGTGGATCAGTGTAGCCACCCCAAGCGGATTATATATTTTTTTGGTGCCCTTCTGGAAGGGAAGAAGGTTGACAATTTTAAAAAATGTATATGTGTTATTTGATGATTTAAATTATTTACACAATTATTAGACAATTTCAATAGTTATGCCTAATTGTTTTTTATTCAAGATTTTAAATTATCGATACATTTCCACTTTTAAAATAACTCACTACTGATGAGAAGATGCTTACTCAAAGTTTATGCTGATCAGCGAAGCAATTATTTATAACGATCATCCTGAAAGCATTCCTTTGAAGGTGAAAAACAGATTTTCGTATTTTAAGTGCTACCTTGTCATAAGTAGAGTATACTCTAGTTTGCAGGAAAGTTAATTACATCCAATTATAGTCTAATTGTTGTCTAGCAATGACACAAGAAGACTAGAATAGCTTACAACATGCTTAAAATAGAAATTATTGCTTTTACTGCAAATTCTGATGAAGGATGGTGTCCCATGATTCTGGATATAACATTAATTCAGATAATCTGATAAATATCAATGCTGCACAGGATGAGCTAATAGCAATTTATATAAAAAGAATGCCAAGTATTGAAACAAATTCAAAATAATTATACTTAGGTTCTACCAGAGGAAAGGAACATTTAAATCCAACTAGTGGCTATTCCTCCATGAAGCATTCTTTGATTCCCAAAGCTCACAGAAATCTCTTCCCTTTCTTGGAATTTTCACAATGTTTTGTTAATTTGTATTAAAGACACTGGAGTGTTTGTCTTTTCTCCCCTACTTTATTGTTAAGCTCTTTAAAGATAGGGACAGCGTCTTATTTATCTTTGTATCTTTCCTGATGCTTAGACCACAGTGGGCACTTAATAAATGTCTGCGGAATTGGTTTGAAGATATCTAACTGGCCATTTAACCTCATGGAACTCCCAGAGAGACCAGCTTTCCGTTTCAAAAACCTACTCTTGAACACCACCTTAGCAACACAGAGAGATGGTAGGACTCTTGAGTATCACTCACAATTGTTCCGTATTCCATCTTTCCCTCTGCTTCAAGGTGTACACCTCCTGCTTCCCTCACTCTCATTCTTTATCATCACTTTGACCTCCATTCCATCCATCCTCAGTTCTCTCCCAGGCCATTACCCCATGCACTGAGTATATTCTCCTTTCTTCTCTCTCTTGAACCCTTGGTGGATCAGGATAAGCTTTGAGTAAACACCTTCTCTAAACTGCCCTCTAATCTGGAGTCCTTTGCCCACTTGTCCTATCAGTGGTTATGTGCTGCCAAACCCCAATGCTGGATTATTTTGATTATCTATCTTTGTTCAACAGAGCTAGAAGAGATCACAAAACTGTGATTAGAAGATCCACTAAAATTTTATGCTTTCTAATCCCTTTTGGGTCCTCACTGCACCTTCCTTCTACTCCTTCCCAGACTCTCCATCCCACTCACCACAAAGGATATTCCAGCCTTTCTCCCTTCCCCTCAAATCTCCCATACTAACCCCCAACATCCTCTCATCTGGGGACCTAATTTCATATGTATTCACTGAAATCTCCCCTTTTATTCCTGTCTCAAAGCAAGAGGTGGCTCCCCTGATACCCCAGATCAATCCCTCGACATGTACCCATGATGCCAATCTCTTCCTTCTCTAGCAGACTGTCCTCACCATCATTCCTTCCCTCTTAATTTTTAGTCTCTCCCTATCTACTTATCCCTTTCCTACTGCCTACTTCCTGCTTTCCTATTCCTCAATTCTGAACACTAGAAGTACTAGATGCAATATTGACACAAAGATATAATTTTACTTTGATGTAGCTCAATGTCCTTTGCTTTCTGGATAAAAAAAAAGCTAATTGATGCATTGTAATAGTAATCTGTTTAGCAGGATACTTAGCACTTAGTACTAAGTGCTAAGTGTGGAAGGGGCAAACCCTGTCCCACTGTTGAGAAGGCATGAACTCCCCTGTTGATGTGGAAGAAGGGGATTGGCTGAGGTGTGTAT
>CM053582.1:296684802-296703103 GCA_028627135.1 Pseudochirops cupreus | reverse complement strand
TTTTGAATGTTTGTCTTGATTTGTAATGGAATAAACAGAGTGTTCACTCTATTTTGTAATCTGAACTCTAAAAGCTGTTCACAGTAGCATTCCTTTGGGAATCTGCTGGTGAATGGCATTACATGCATCTGGTCTGCAATTGCATCTGATACAATCTGGTCCTTTGACATTTTCTTAAGTTCTAATCCTTCTAGGGTTAAAAAAAAATCCTAACTGGACCCTGCCGCCCACATTAGTGATAGTCCTGTCTCTTCTTTCTCTACTACATTTGGGAAAGTCATCTATATTAGATGTCCCCACTTCTGTTCTCGTCCTCTTCTAAAACCCTCTGCAATAGAGTTTCAGACCTTACCATTCTACTGATGCTTCAGGGATTTCTGAGTCACCAAATCTAATGACCTTCTCTTCTTGATCTCTCTGCAGCCTTTGACACTGTTGAGCACTCTGTCCTCCTGGATCCTCCCTCTGCTCTAGCTTTCTCCTTATTCTCCTCTTGGATCTTCATCCGTCTTATGTCCACTAACTCCAGGTGTTCCAAAAGGCTCTGTATTCTAGGCTGTCTTCTCTTTTTGTCTTACTATATTCTCACTTGATCATTTTATTAGTTCTCATGGATTCAATTATCCAATTCAAATTTTTAATCATCTCACTATTCAGATGATTCCTAGATCTATATATATCAAGCCCTGGCTTGTTTTCTGAGCTCCAGTCCCCACATCACTAACTGCCTTTAGGAAATCTTGACCTATATGTCCCATAGACATCTCAAATTTAGCAATAATACTTAATATTTATAGTGTTTTTTAGGGGAACCTAGGAAGTGCAGTGGATAGAGTGCCAGTCCTGGAGTCAGGAAGACCTGAGTTCAAATCCAGTCCCAGGTACTTCCTAGCTACGTAACCCTGGACAAGCCACTTAACACTGCTTGCCTTAGTTTCCTCATCTGTAAAATGAGCTGGAGAAGGAAACAGCAAACCACTCCAGTATCTTTGCCAAGAAAACCCCAAATGGGGTCCTGAAGAGTCAGACCTGACTGAGATGACTGAACAACAATTTATGAACAGTAACGTCATTCTCCCCAGCAGCCATGACTGCACCCTCTATGTCATTATCTCCTCACTGCTGTTTCTGCCTTTACAGAACGCCTCATCTGGCTCCCATTCCTTCCCACTCAGTAGCTACCCATCAGTAAGCTGAGCCTCTCCTCACCTTTCCCTTCAACTGCTTTAATAGATTCCTAATTGATCTCGCTGTCTCAAGTCTCTTTCTTGATCTAATGCAAAGCATAGGTCTGACCGTGTCACTGCCTTTAATAAATTCCAATGCGGTTCCCTGAAAACTTCAGGAACAAATACACAGTTTGACATTTAAAGCCCTTATGATCTGGCCCCTTCACACTGTTCCAGCCCTCTTACCTTCCCACATATGCTCTCTGACCCATCTACAGTATCCCACGTGGTGTGTACCAGACATGACAGTCCATCTCCCATCTTGGTCCCTCAGCACTGTCTGTGTCTACCCCACCCCTTGAGGGCTCTGCTTCCTGGCCTTTCCCTAGTTTCCCTGGATTCCTTAAAGGTTCACCTTAAATTCCATGTTCTACAGGAGACCTTTTCTGGTCCCTTCCATTAGCTGCTGCCTTCCATCTCCAATACAATTCAATAAGCATTTATTAAGTCCCTACTATATGCCAGGCATGGTGCTAAATGCTAGGGATACAACACAAAGATAGTTCCTGCCCTCAAGGAGCTTACAATCTAATGGGGGGGGGGGTGGCACACAAAAGGAAGCAGGAAAGTGGGGATGGATTGGGGGCAGGAATAACACAAGAGGGCGCCTGGGCAGGATAGGAGAGGCAGAGCTGGGTGAGTCCAAAAGTCCAGTTTCTGCCTTCTATTAAGGAAGGCATTGAAAGAGGTTCTCTAGGCCTCCAATCCAAGGGAAAGGGAGGCTGAGGAAGGGAAGCATCAGCCAAGGCCTGTGTTAGTCCCATGGTGACAAGATCGGAGACAATGAGCTTAACCTGGGAGGGGAATCTTATTTCATGGAAACCAGGCAGAGAAGCAGATGCACGGTGAAATTATTTTCCATCTATTCTGTAAATATCTTGTATGTACTTTGAATCTTTATGAAATTAAAAGAGCAGTTAGGTGGCACAGTGGTTGGGCTGGAGTCAGGAAGACCTGTATTCAAATTTTGCCTCAGATGCTCACTAGCCGTGTAATTCTGGGCAAATCACGACCTCTGTCTCCCCCAGCCCTCATCTGTAAAATGGGGATAATATTAGTACCTACCTCCCAGGACTGTTGTGAGGATAAATTGAGATAAATTTTGTAAAGCCCAAACCTTACTGTACTTTTATAAATGCAAGCTGCTGTTGTTATTACATGGACCTAATTATTTACATGTCATCTTTCCCATTAAAATGTAAACTCCTTTGTTGTTCTACTTTGTCTAACTATTCATGACCATGAACCATAGCCTATAGGATTTTCTTGGCCATTTTTTCCTCCAGTGGATTAAGGCAAACAAAGGGTAAGTGACTTATCCAGGGTCACAGAGCTAATAAGTGTCTGAGGCTGGATCTGAACTCAGGTCTTTCTGAATCCAGGCCCAACTCTCTATCTACTGAGCCACTTAGCTGCCTTCAAGAATCTCCTCTAAGAAAGACTATTTTTCACTCTTTTTATTTTTAATGCTTAGCACAGTGGCTCACATTATTATAATAAATAAAATTATTTACTACTTTTAAAAGCTTCATGACTGCGCCCCACCCCATCCCACTCCCCATCAACAACCAATAAAATTTTACTCAGCACGTGCTACATGCCAGGTACAAGGCATACAAATGTAAAAGTAAGGCAAGCCTTGCCTCAAGGAGCTCACCTGCTGTTGGGTTGGGACGGGGTGGGTGGGCAGTATACCTACAGAGAAACAGATGATATACCCAAAATGGACATAAAGTGATTTGAGATGGGGTACTAACAATTAAGCAGAATTTAAAGACCTCTTGAAAAAGGTGGCCCCTGAAGCAAATCCTGAAAGGAGGAAGAGATTTTAAAGGAGCAGAGGGGAAGAGGAAGAACATTTCATTTATGGCATGGCAAAAAGCCTGTACAAAAGGCATGGAGTCTTGAGATGTAGAATGCATGAGGAACAAGTAGAACAGCATGGGTGAACTACATAGCGTGTGCGGAAGACAGCAATCTGTAGGAGGCCCAGAAAGGTAGGCTAGAGCAAGACTGCCAGACAAATGTTTGTATTGGAATCTAGAGTCACTGATGTTTCTTGACAGCCAGGATAGGGTTGGACCTGCGCTTTAAGACCACACAATTGATTGGCTGTAGATCAGTGAGGGGAGGCATCTGGACACACTGAGACCAAAGGGCCTATTGTAGTAGTTTAGGCTAGGTGGCTCAGTGGATAGAGCACCAGGCCTGGAGCCAAGAAGACCTGTGTTCAAATGTGACCTCAGGCCCTGGGCAAGTCACTTCATCCTGTTTGTCTGTTTCCTCACCTGCAAAATGAGCTAGAGAAGGAAACGGCAAACAGCTCCAGTATTTCTGCCAAGAAAACCCCAAAAGGGGATCATAAAGAGTTGGATGTGACTGGAATGACTAAACAATAGTCAAGAGATGATGAGTGCCTGAATTAGAATAGCTGTGGTGTGAAGAGAGGAGACAGATGCATGCTGAGGACGTCGTCTGTAAAACTTGGCAGCCAGTGGGGGGTTAAGTGAGAACGAAGGATAGAAGATGACTTCTAGATGGTGCATCTGGGTGATGGCAAAAATGATGGTGCCCCCAAAATAAATACGGATATTAGGAGGTGGGGTGGGTTTACGGTTAGATTTTTTAGTGCAGTTTTAAAAACACACACAACACAAAGTGCAGTGTGGGTACAACTAAGTTTGAATGAAATTTTGGGTTTTTTTTGGGAGGTCAGACTTTAACATTTCTTCCACATTATAAATGAAAATGAAAAATAAGAAAGTTACCCAGTATGGTCTTCTCAAAAAGTTTTTATTAACTTAAAATTCCTGCTTATTTTTCCATGAACATAAAGCGATGCCTTACACTGATGGGAAAAAGAAAGCCATATGACTGGCAAAGGTCATGTTAAAATTTATCTAGATTTTATCAGATTTCTTCAGCAGGCTGTAACAAACAACCTCTTTTTCATTTACTTAAATTATTTCTTTAGGCTGAAATTGCTTATTTGAAAGAAATCTGCTAAAAAAAAAAAGTCTTCCTTCTGTATAACCTTTACAGGAAATGGAACCTAAAACAAAACAAAAGATGATTCAATATGTCAACCTTCATTTAATTATGATGCCATTAGAATATTATTAAAATAAATTAGAAAACTAAGCATCAAAAGGGTCTTTTCCTAATTATTAGAATGTGTGACATAATGCAAAGCAAATTCTGTCTTTGACTTAGAAAAGTCTGAAACCCGAAATCAAAAGTACTATGAAATTAAGATGTAATATGTAACTAAGACAAATTTTGGGGAAGAGAGATGGTAACAGTCCAATAGGGATGATTCAAGGAATATAGAATATTTTCTCCCTAGTCAGAAAGCAATTGACATAGTATTTCAAAATGAGTTGCAAGGTCGAAACCTACTGATCAGATTACTGATGCCCCCAACTAGTAGAAAATGGGTCTTTTCCAAGCTTACATTTGCCAATATTCCTATCACCATCGATTTTCCAATCACAGGTTTGGCTTACTAAAATATACTACCTTTTGGGCTTAATGATTCCAATTGATAGTTAACTGGTCTTTCACATGTCAGCAGTTGGTTCTGAACAAGAGATCTCGTTTTGCATTTTTGATGTAATGGAGAAAAATTCACAGATTGGACTCACTCTTCATTCAGTTTATTTCCTGAATTTAGTTTGTGATTCAGCAATTCTACATTTTGTAAGATTATTGCTGGCTTTCAGGCATTTTACTACTGTGACATTTCTGCAGAAAGACTTTTATTCTAACATTTTGTGTGATTTTTACATTGGTTGGAGGCAGTCTACTGGCTCTCCCGGTTGTTTCTCCTGTACAGAATGTTTGTAGCTCTCATTTGTATATGAATTCTGAGAGTCTGGCATCATGCACAACAACATGCATAGTCATATTTTACAGTAGATAAGTTAGAGGAAACCATTTTTACATTTAATGATGGGCGTAAAAAAATCTGAGTCTCTAGATTTTTATGTGTGAACACACAAACCTAAACACTGATGGTGTCAATTTAATGCAATACATTAGTAAGCACTAACTCAGTGCATGGCTTTGTTGTTGATCCTGTTATTTTGTCAAGAATTCATTAGTATAGGACTAGTTAATTTGGAAAACTTTATGGAGGTGAGTACTTAAGACTGATTGGTATCACTTCACAGAACAGAAAAAGCAGTTTAAAAAAATGTACAGAGGGCTTGGATTAACATCTAGCTAAACCAGAGCATTCTAGGAGCTTTTCTCAGTGGAACTAGAAAGCTTTTAAAATGCTTCCAGATCTTTCCATTTTTAGTGTCCTGTTTTAATCAGCAATGAGAGTAGAACTGCCACATTCAGATTCTACTACCTCCAATGCATTGTGCCAGCAACAACGGCACATGAGAATTTATTGTTTAATAGTGTATATTTTAGTTATCTGTTTTAGTGTTTTATCCAACTAAGATTCACGAAGGCAGGCACTATATGCTCATCTAAGTTTTTACGTCTCCCATAGTTCACAGTTGTATACAGAGAAGTAGAGGCCTAATGTATATTGAATAAGTTAATGGAAAAAAGAATGGGGCCAATGCTACCCCACCTGTCTCATTTGTGATCAAGTAGCATAATTAATATGAAAATTGCAAAATGACTACAAATGAGGTATAAGTAACAGCAAGGTGGCAGAGACAATAGAAAGTTATCTTTTAGCCTGTGTTCCAAGGCTAAGAGAATGAGATTGTAGACTGATGGGTTTGACATCAGAGGACCTGAGTTAGAATCCAGGCTCTGCTACATTTGTGACCTTGGAAACAATACTTTGACTCCCCTAATGTCCCTTTAACTCTCTATAAAAAGGGGGAGAGGAGCAGGGAGCTGACTAAATGACCTTAATGCCCTTTTCAGATCTAAATCTATAATCCTTTCATTTTTAGGCAAAATCAGAAGGAGCAGGCAATGAGGCATGAGCAAATAAATACAGACGTACCTCAGAAAATCCATCATGGGATAAAATTACAAAAAGTCAAATTGAGGCTTGAGGTAAGGAGCCAAAGGCATGGAATAGCCTGCCTCAGGAGGGAATGGGTTTTCCTCTCTAAAAGCATTCCAGCAAAAGCTGACCGACGACTTGTCTTGTAAATTGTCTATGTGGATTAGAGGGCCTTTGAAATTTTTTCCATGTCTAATACTCATGATTCTAGGAAACAAACCAAAAAAATGGAATAATTTAATTTGCTTCTAGTTGTAAATATCATTATTGTATGGTCAAGATGATAATCTATGGAAACATTTCAGAAGGTAAAATTCGGCCAGATTGGTTTCCCTCAGATTTTTTCATATACCTAGAACATATACTAAGAAAAAAAAAACCTGTGAAATGTTTTTCGTCATTTTTTCCTCAGGCATTTTAAAAACAACTTTTTGTCAAGTCTTATTGAAGTTGGAATACTGAAAAGCAGTTCAACGGCATTAAAAAAAACATCTTGAAACCTCAATAGGGTAACGTATGAATTTTTATCTTGTTTTAAAATCTTATTTAATTACTAGGTTTCATTTGTTAAAGAATTAATACCACTTATCTCCATGACAAAAATAAACAATACTAAATAACTTCAAAGAATTAATCTCACTTAAAAGTACTTTAAAATAAATTTAACTATGGATTCTTGATAGCTCCCTCCACTCCTAGGCCAAAGATGGTTCATTTGAGTTATCAGATGTTGTTTTCTGTCATTCTTGCCTAAAATATTAATTCCAATAATCACTGAGAACTGTCAAATTTCACCTCTGAGTGGATAAAATTTCACTCAAAGACCACAGTCCTGTTTTGATATCACTACTCCATAGATAAATGAAACTGGTTATAATTAATAATTGATATAATCGGTAATTGGTATAATGTTAGACTCAATTCAAAAGGGTACTAATTACTGAAAAAAATTTTACAAACATAACTGAACTTAGGAGATGATGCCCCTAGAGGAAGGATTACATTAAAGTTGGGCTTTTGTGTACTTACTACTAAAATAAAGAAGTGACTGAAATGTTTTAATCTTCAAGCTAGCTTTTATATATGTTAGCAAGGTATGATATTTTCTTCCCAAACAATGTACACCTTCTTACATTTGAATTAGTGGTCAATAAGTACATTCTTCACTGGAAAGTTCTTCCTCCCTCATTCACACTTGACAGTGATTCATGACACTTTAAATGCATTTCTCTTTATTTCTAGAATAGTCAGCACCTAGCATTTACCAATTCAATACATGGCATCAAAAATACCGTTCAAGGAAAAAGGATGACACTTTCTATATTACGATGAAAGGGAGGTATTATTACACTGGTAGGGTAGTAAGGAAATGACTCATCTGATTAAATTTAAAGGACAGTTTAGCCCTTTATACATCTAATAACCTTTGGAGATGGTATAAACTTTTAAAAAATATTGTGCCAAGTTTCCATCGTCTTTTCCTTTCCATGTTACAGGGGCAGGAGAGGGTGGGATGTTAACCCCAGAAATGGCAGGAAAGCTGGGTGTTTGTGGATGAGGAGAAAGGATGAAAGATGTATGTGAATGGGGGAAGGGGGAGGCGGGGAGGGAAGAGTTAAGAAGTGCCTGATGATTGTCAATAACTTGCATCAGGGTGACTTTGGGTAGTTTTTGAAAACAATGAGTATGAGAGTACTATTAGAATACCAGGCCGCAGGTGTAATGAAGCACAAAAAAGGTAAAAGAAAAAGTCTATTATTTGAGTTTCCAATAGTAAGAAATGCTCTTAAAAAAAAGGTAACATTATTTCTGTGTAAGAAGAGAGAACAGCAATCAACTTATGAATGTAATTTAAAGATAGACTTTATTCTCTGATGATTTACTCATGCAAACTGCATGTAAAAGAAAACAGTACAGTTTGTGAAACATTTCAAATGTAAAGACTCCAAATGTTAATTACAGAAGTAGTGTGACATACTTAAAGTCAAAACGGAATTTGTACAACTAATAATGGTTTTCATTTTGCTGAATACAGATTGCTTTATAATGAAAATTCTGCTAACCTTGGTAAAGTACAGTAATTGTTTACATATCTCCTTACATCTATGTCGTTTTATTTTACAGTTGTGAGAGTTCTATTACCAAAAAACTTATAAATAAAAAGAAAAATGTTTTGAAGCATTCAGGAGAGTGAACCAATGAGGCTTTACCTAACCCACCAAAAATATGATAAAAAATAGTAATTGTATAACTTTCTTGCAGAATTCACATTTTGTGCCTTTGAGATCAATTCCTTCTCTGCATATCTGTGGCAGACTTATAACTGAGAAATTACTTTCACTGATTAAACTGCAACTATGAAATCAGCTAAAACCAAAGATTTTAGACACTGGATTGCCAACTAAAATTACTTTTAATAGGCCACATATTTAGAATTCCTATTATCTTTACATTTAAAAGTCCCAAAGTGGTATTCAGATCATTTGGATGCTTTGTAGTTTTGACCTCAGAAAGACTGGATACTATATAAAGCATATTCTTTTCCTAGAATCATCAAGGACATTCCATACAGGTTTTTAAAATGTCAGTCAAGCAGACAGTGTAGCATGTAGAAGGAAGAACAAACTACACAACTTATTACAGAAGCATTACAGATATCCATGTTATATTTACATAATGGAATCCTGCCTGAATGCCAGAAGTTGCTACTGGGTATGCTTTGTAGCTATTTTACAAAGTTTGCTTACCTGAAAGCATACACCTACTAATTTTTGTTTTTGTTTTTGTTTTTTAACAATTTAGTCTATTGTAAAATATTGTACTGTATTTTGAACATAAGTGCAGAATAAGAATAGATAATGGCACATTTAGAAAACTCAATATCCTGTAGATGATTGGATAATGAGATAAGTGTCCCTCCAATCATCTCATCAGAAACAGACGACACCATGGAATGTTAGTTATCCAAGTCCGCACAGAAAACAACATTCTAAACTGCAGTCATCTACTGGCCAGCATCACATTGAAGGCATCTTTAAACACTCAAGCAAAGACTGCCGGCATAAACTACTGAACCACCCACACGAGCGCACACACGCGCAGCACACCCACACTCACACATACACTCCACATTATAATTACATTGTTTTCAAGATAGATACTGATTTTTCCACGAGAAAGGTATCAAAATTTGCTACTAAAAGATGACAGTGCTTTCACAAGATTAAGTACAAGTTAGCTTGCAAGTACAAGACTATGACAAAAAAAAGTTTTGAGTGGTCTAGTGTAGTCACTTTAGGTTTTTCTGGTGATCATACCATACTTGATTATGCATAAACTCCTCAGTTCATAACTTGAAATTCACCAAAAATCAAGTTAATTTTGAAAATTTTTAGATATCTGATAACCCTGTATTATACACTCTATGTTTACTGTCTTTTAGCCTCACAAAGTAGGGTAACTGCACACTTTTATTTGGATTTGAAATGATAAAGGTTGACATACTAACATCAATTTAATTTCTTTTAAAAAAACAACACCCTTTTTTTTTCCACTAATGACCCTGATCTAGTTTAAGAATGTGCATACAAAGGTACTGTATGTCTTATACCATACTGACATTAAAAAAAAGTTTAAAAGCCAAATAAAGCCCCATAATATGCTATAAAGGAAATGTTTTCTCCCACGGTTCTTCCTCTCACAATGTGCAAAATAAAAAAAGGCAAAAAGATTAAAAGCAAATTTACCGTTACTATCTTTCTCTTGCCTAGTGCTTTATGACCTTGTTAATATTACAAAGTCAGTAGGGACTATGCAGAACTTTGGTATAAATGACATAACAATACTACCATCACAGATGAGGGTAAAGGATAGTTAGGAAGGAACAGGGAAGTGGGAAGGGAGATTTAGTAATATCCCCGTATTTGTTAAAATAATAACATCAAATTAAAAGTGAAATAAATCACATTGTACTATACACACACTTTACACATTGAGCACAGAAAAGAACTATTAAGTCTAACAATATTTATAAAAAAAAAAGAAAAAAAAGTCTTTTCCACAGAGACTAGAAACTTGCTCAGTCTTATCTTCATCTGCCCATATTTCAATCTTTAGAGCCAAATTTAATTTCAATTTTTAAAAAAATTAATAATTTTTACAACTACAGATTTCTCCTAAATGGAGACTGGTCTTTCCTTGATTTCCCTTTAAAGTCATTAATATCTAAAACTGTTGCAATCCAGATTTTTAATCAACTTCCTGAGGGCTGTGATTGAGAAGGAGGAGCCATGACAATCTGTGAAAGTGCTGGCTCTGTACTCTGGTCCGCCATCTGGGTAAGGACTGAAGTGGCTACAGCTTCTGCCTTGGAAGTTGAACTCACTCCATTGGAAGTGCTGACGGAACTGTGCTGTATCGCTTCAGGATGGGGGCTACTTGGCACGGAAATGTCTTCTGAACTATCATCTTTATCAGCAGCTGAGAAAAAAAAGGACAAAAAATTTACTTTGCTCAAATGAAACAATGGTAAGGTTAGCTTACAGATGACAGACCACTGTGCTGAGAGATTACTTTACAATGGGCATCTGATGAACTGTTGATTAGCCAGGAAGGAGCAGGTGTGACATACTGAAAAGAATGTTAAATGGGGCAATCCCTGTGCTCCCCCAATAGTTGATAGTGCCTTCAAATCTCTCCCCTCCCCTCCCCCCAGTAGCTGACTGCGCCTTCAATGGCCAGCTGAAAGGCACAAATGTGACAAATAACGATTCTCGTTCATCCGGTGTTTTTCTAAGGTCTAAAAACACTGCTTTATTCAAAACAGTCCTGCAAAGCGTGGAGATGAGGGAGCACTGCACAGCGCTTCTTCACAGAGTAGGGCTCCAGAAATATTACTTCTGAGTAGTTTAAAAAAAGGTGGAGGGGACGGGGGAGTGGCAAGTTGCCAAAACATGTCATTTAAAACCCCTTATCAACATTTCTATTCATCAGTTTACTATGGAGAAAACATTTTTGCTTAGTTCTATGTATATATACATTTGTTGCTTTTAAGATAAAAATATTTATTACACAGCAAAAAGACAGCACAATAGGCTATTACATACGAGATATAAGTTTTCAAATTATTCCCTCTACATTTTTAGAACTGTAGTGATTTTGGCTGACTTTCCATCACTACAGCAGTGGATGATGACAACACCTGATTCTAATGATGCATACACATGAGAATAAGCAATATTTAGAGTCTAAATGCCACCAGCTGTTACAGTTATGTGAATTAATTAAGATTTTTTAAAATCCACATTAGAACCCTCCAGATACTGCAAAAGAATAGAAATTCAACTCCAAAAAAAAAAAGAACAGAAATTCAAAAAAGTCTATCTACAAGTTTGCTGTCTGGAAAATAGTCTGTTATTCCTCTAGTAGAATGAAAACCAGTTATTTTTTTAATTTAAAATCTAGCTGTGAAAAGAAGAATAAATATAAGTTCATTTGAGGGTTAGGAGAGACACTAGCAGCTGGATACCTGAGCTGAGGTTTAAAGTAACTCAGGGATCTGAAGAAGTAGAAGGGAGGAGGGAATTACTTTTAGGAATGGAGACAGAGGAACTAGAATGTTGTGTGTGAGGAACAAGAAGTCAGTTGACCAGAATATGGAATCTAAAAAGGGAAGTAATACATAATAAGCCTTGAAAGGTATCAGGTCAGGCTGTGAAAGGTTTTACATACCAAAAAGAGGTGTTTATATTTTATCTTAAAAGGCAACAATGTGAAGGAATGGAAGTGCAGAGACACAGCCACTTGCTGAAGGTCACACTAGGTGGCAAGCAGAGTTGGGAGTGCAACATGTGTATTCCAAAGACCCCCTGAGAAATGAACTCCTCCCCCAGGGCATCCCCTCTGGGCACTGGGCCTGAGGTTTCTATTGCAGGGGAAGGAGAATTTGAAAGTAAACTTCTAGTGAACTTTGAACTCTCCACTGTCAGAATTATTCAGAAATAAAGTATTTCTCCTTTAGGAAACTTTAAAAAGACATTTGGAACTACTTATAGTAGATGTATGCCTCAAAAGGTAGGACCTGAGGTTAATTTACATCTTCCTTATCTACTTTATTTTAGCACTGGCCCTGGAGTCAGAAGGCCCTGAGTTCAAATCCAGCCTCAGAACACTGTGTGACCATGGGCAAGTCATTTAATCCTGACCACCTCCAAAAAAATTTTTAAGTTGATGCAGTTTAACTCATAGTCATTTCTATATTTTCTTGCATTTCCTTACCCCTGCCTGCTCTTTAAAATCTGTCCCCTCTGCTATTCCATGCTCCATTGAGGAAAAAAAAAACCCACTACATCAAAAAATAAATAAATGATACCCCCACAAAAAAGCAAACCAAAAAAACCTAAACCTAAAAAATAAAGCCTCCAATACACAGTTTCACACTCTAGTGAAAAGAAATTCCCATGCTGACCATGTCTGAAAATGCTTGTCTCTTTCTTCATTTTAAGTTCATCACCTTTCTTTGTCAAGAGGTAAGTGATATGTTCCATCTTCGTTCTTCTGGACTCAAGGTTAATCAATGTTAACCAGAGTTCTAAAGCCCTTCAAATTTTAATCCATTTTAATTTTTTAAAAAATTAGCAAAAGTATTCTTATTAGGGAATAGGGTGGGAGGGCAACCTGGTCCAAAAATATGCAGGAACCTTGACAATTTTCTCATGATGTCACATACCTCAAAGTTGCAAAATATTCACAATTCAAAAGAAGATTATTGATATCACACAATCAGAGTGGGAAGGGATCTCTAAACCTCAGATTTAGAGATTATTTGATATAATGTGTGCAAAGATAAAACAATGACAGTTTAATCAAACAGGACACTGAACTATAATGGTAGCTTCATTTCCTCTCAATATTCTATAGCAAGATGGGAATATAGTGGCTTTTAGAAACAATAGGGCTAATCTGGGATAAAGGACATAACAGGAAAAAAACATATTTTGGAAAGAATATTTCAAAATGAACGAACAGGGAAAGCATATTTATTTAAATGTATCTAGGAGACCTCAAAGTTCCACAGTCTTTAGCTATAGGTTAATGATTCAGAAAATCCCTAATAGCAAAATGTGTATGTTACTTTAATTGCATATACTAGTATTGTCAGCTCTAGAATGTGAGAGGAGAAAATGAGCAACATTAACAATCACAAACACAAGGGTTAAGAGTTAAATGGCAGCATAAGGAGCCTCAAAAAAAGTAGCAACTGCATGAGATCTTGTTTCACTGTTACTGTGAACTTTGCTTGAGGTTAAAGTATGTTTTGCCTCACGATTTTGAACACACAATATCTTCTATTCTTTGATCATTCTAATATCCTATGAGCTATCATGCCTATAATTGTATATATTTTAAAATAATAAAATAATTATAATCACTCCTGAGTGCAATTTTTTTTTAACAAATGGTTTTTACCATTGCCCAAATCTGGAGCGTAAGATTTATAGTCACATGAGATCACTCTCCTCTTCTGTTTTCCATAATATCACTGTTCTTTTCAATTATTCTTTTGTCTCACTATACTTTTATACATTGGCTTTCACTGACAAAGTTTTGTACCATACACCAAATTCTACCAAGTGCTAGTAAACAAATCCTAGCTAGCACCCTTGACTATAAATGCTTCTTATTCACAAATATATTCTAAGAAGTTAATCTAGTCACTATAAATATAAACAATAGTATACAACCTACTTACTTTCATGCTGTAATATCTATCATCACTGCAATATAGTTTGCCACATTAAAAACATTTTAAGTATCTTATAATTTCCTTCATTTTCTCCAAAATGTAAACAAGCCCTTCATTTGTGTAATTTGTTCATTTCTTTACCATTTTTCATTGTAAAGGTAATTGGACTTTTACGTACTACTGACAATATATTAGAATTTTACTTAATTTACATTGAGAGGAGGGAAGGAAACAATAGCATGGATAATCCCAAGCAACAAACAGTAATCTTATTCTTCTCTTAAATTTCCTATCAAATGGTCTACTGTTTTAGGCATTCGATTCTTATTTCATTTAGTCTTGGATGCATTTCTTAGCAACATACTGGGCAGATGATGGGAAGAAACTGACTGACATACATACTATACAGAGAGATAGAAGAGAAACAAAAATTTGCTGCTGCTAACAGAGGGTTAGGTGGTGCAGTGGATGCGAGCGCCAGGCCTGGAGTCAGGAAGACCTGAATTCAAAACCAGACCCAGAAATTTACTAGCTGTGTGACCCTGGGCAAGTCCCTTAACCCTCTCTGTCTCAATTTCTCAGCAATAAAATGGGCTTGAGAAGGAAATGGCAAATCTCTCCAATATGCCTGGACAAGGAAACTCCAAATAGGGTCACAAAGAGTCAGATACGAGATTGAAATGACTGAACAATAAAAAATTGAGGGTTGGCAATTTTAAAGTTATTAATTTCCTGACTTTGTAGGATATTCATGCAAGCCCAAAGTGAGTATACATTTCCTTTCAAACTATCAAAATTCAAGAATGCCTCACTTGTTAAGAAAATCATGTATGCATAATGTTATCCCCAGCAGTTTCTATATGAAATTATTTTCTTCTGTCAGATGGGAGCTATAATGGCCTCATCCCTGCAGCAATCATTGTTAATATAAATCCCAAACATATTTCTATATGGTTCCAATTTACTTCACAATGTGATTCGCTATTCTGTCAAAATGGCTAGATATCAAAGGACTGAGATTTATGTGCCCAAAACTGACAAAAATCAGTGTTCTAAATATATATGGCAACAGAGAGTTGCTAAATCTCTTGAATCTTTTAAATTAAAAAATATTGCCCATTCTGATGAAACTGCTTACAATGACTACAAGTAAAGATGGTGGCCATTAAGTTTTATCGCAAGCACCTGAGGAACTGTTTGCACGCAATAGAAAATGTTTCTTTTCTTCTGAATTACTGACATTGGCAAATTAAAATGAAGTGGATACATATGGCAGAAACAATCTTCACATGTACAAATATCCTGAAATATCCCTAAATCATAAAAACGAAAGCTGTGGGTTATATATTATGAATGTTGCCTAATGCATTCCCAGCTCTGTTATTTGTTACAAATTTGTGTACGATGGACAAAATTGGCCATTTATTCAACAGCAGCAGCTGGTTCTAACATTGTGTATCTTATCCCCCCAAAAAAGGAAGTTTCAAAAGGAAAAGCAAAATTAACCTTTAAAATGCTGAACACAAAAACTGAAGCATTTATTTCTTTGTAAATGCTTTTTCTATCTAGGATAAACTGCTGCTTTTTAGCTTTCTGTTTGTGTAAATGTAAGGAATAGCTTCAAAGTTCACAATGCTGAATACATTAAACATTCAAAGAATCTAACAGAGGACAGAGGAAATGAGCTGAGATTGACTCTTTTTAAAAGATTCACTGATCTTAGACATACTGTTAAGTAAAGGACAGCTGCTCCCCAATACTCACTTAGTCATTAGAGAATTGGGGAAGAAGGGGTGATCTTTCACTTTGCCAATCTAAGAAAACATACTGCCCTGAAAAGACACACAAATATTTAGTACTTCCAATATTGTGAAAATTATTATGAAACTTCATTTATCCAAAGGAAACTACGTTACAAGATGATGCCCACAGAAAACTGAAAAAAATCTATAGTTAGGGGCATTTAGAAAACTAGGTTTAAATTACTATAGGCAGGATCCTGTTCTCCAACAACCTTGCAGAAATCCTGGTATTTAATCTTCAATCCTAGAAGGGCCGTTTCCATGTTTTTCATGCTAGCTCAGTTCTCACTGGCAGTATTTCACTGACGCAGCCTCAGGCTGTGGGTAATGGGACATTACTCACCATGATAGCCAGATTTCTTCTGCATGGCGGTCACGGGGCAATCTTTATGAGCCAGAAGAAGCTGCTTCAGCTGTGCTACTTCATTTCTCAGCAGGGTGACTTCACTCTGGAGATGAAGAAACAACTTGTATGCCTTACCAGACTCAAACTAAACATACATTTTACTATTTAAAGCAAGCAGGTATTAATATCTGAAAGTTGGACAACTTCAACAACTCATCTAGAATATGTTACTTAAATACTTAATTAGCACTATTAGTTTTTATATTCAGACATGCAAAAACTCTGCAAAGTTCATAAATTATGACAGGGCCATGTCCATGCATTATGCTTCTAAATTTGTAGATGGCAAATTTCCTTTCTATAGGTCACTCTCACAATGGTTTGTGGTTTCTGGAGGCTTTCCTTCAACCAAACTGCACTAAAACTTATTCACATTCATTGTAAGGCTTGAAGTGATAAAGACACCATGAGAAGGTAAGGCTAACTTTTACAGAAGACAATATATAGACATTAAAAAGATGATACTAGAAATACTGTACTAAGTCCAATTTTAAGAGAAATTTTTCTTTGTCCATGCTTCTGGAGGCCTTGACTATAAAAAGCCTCAAGAGTTTATAGTGCCCCATACGCTTTCAATAAGTTTTATCTTCCATTTTAACTCTTCCGTTAATTCTCCTGAGTCTATATTTGGACATTTCAGCGATGTATTTACATTTTGAGTTCTATTTAAAAAACAACAACATTCTTTCGATGCAAAGGGAAATATGCAACCATCTTAAAGATCTTAAAGATTAAAGAATCTTAAAAGATTACAATTAGCATGCTAAATCCTGAAATCTCAGATAAGCAATCTAGAAACTAGAAAGCTATCACGTATGAACAACACATTGAACATCTAAAACATCTAAATGGTTCCACGTGACAGAAATTTAAAACTGATAAACCCATGCTGATTTCTGTCCCACTCACTGAAGCTCTTCAATATGGCAGAGAGTAACTCCTATGGGTCATGAATAGCAGTATTCCTAGGAGTGCCTTACTCTGATCCAAGTGTTAACACTCCAACTCTTGTACTAAATCCTATATAAATGAATAGCTGCTACTTACCAATAATATGTAATTAGCAATGACAAGGACGTAAAAACAGTATTTTCAATTATAGTAATGTCCCGTTTATTTGGATATTAGCCTTCTAGCAACCTGAACCATTTGAAACTATGAACCTGGAACTAGTAAGACAAGAAATATTTCTTGAATAGCCTATGACTACCCCTAAACTTTATGGGCTTTCCCTAGAAGGGACAGTTAATAGAGAAAACAAAGGCAGCAGAAGTCTCACAGTCAAAAGAAGTAACAATAGACAACAGAAGGAAGAGACATTAGAACTATAAAAGGTGACACACAAGAATGGGAAAAGCCAAGCCATCTCAAGTCACACGGTGTGGGAGCAGACAGTTCTATAAACCTAAATAAATTCCAAAGGCATTGTTGTTACCACACAGTCCAATAGGTTATACTCATAATGATAACGTTAAATTATCAAAAACATTAGATTAAGTTCAGAATACTCTGAGATGAAACAGAAATGTACTTAATATTTTGAAGAAAAATTTCTAAGTTTTGGTGCTTAATGTGGTAAATCAGTTATTTCTCAAAATCATTTATGTGAAGCACATCATTCTCCGAAAATACCAAATAAAATAAGGTGTTATTGTAAAACTAATGTCAATTCTTTATTAGTATCTGTACTAATGAAGGTCAGTAGTGGCATGAAAAGGCCAAAATTTTTCCAAAACTTCTCTCTCTCTCTCACACGCGCACACACACACACACACGCACACACACGCGCACGCACACACACACACACACAAACACACACAGACACTCTCTCTCTCTCTCTCTCTCTCTCTCTTTCTCTCTCTCTGTACCTGATCCTGACTTTCTGCCAGTTTGATCCTGAGACCTGACTGGAAGTATCAAGCTGCCCCAACATGTGAGAATCTATATGTAAATAAATCAAGAGTTAATTCAATACCTGACACGTACGCGATTTGTTTCTTTTTTTTTTTAAATTTTATTATAGTTTGCATCATTCATTTCCACAAGATTTTGAGTTACATATTTTCTCCCCGTCTTTCCCCCACCCACCGCCCCAAAACAGCCATCCCAGTGTGTCCGCCCTCCCCCAGTCTATTCTCTCCT
>CM053582.1:296661245-296684302 GCA_028627135.1 Pseudochirops cupreus | reverse complement strand
TTTTTGTGTCTTTTTGTGTTAGATTCTAAACTTAGCCATTTGTATTGAACCCTCTTTAAATCGGAACCAATGAAAGTAATGATCATATGATGTTCATCTCCTTCCTTCCCACCCCTCCATTTTCTTATGTTTTAATGCCTTAGAGGAGCTATTTTTGCCTTTCTTTGTATGTCCGGTACTTAGCTTAGTGCTTGGAACATAGCAAGCACTTAATAAAGGCCTTTTGATTGACTGAAATAAAACAGCAATGATGAGTAAGTATAATTAATTACTAAATTGTGTGGCTCAGATTACAGAAATGAGAAGGGCAAATTGCTTTTAGCTTATATTTACATAGTTTTATCAATATAAAACAAGTAGTAGCAAGAATAGGCCAAAAATAGGGATTTTGTTCATTGGTAGAAAATAATGGCTAAGATTGCTGGTTCTGCTAGCTTTACCTGGACCTTTTCAGTTTTTCTCAGTTGTTTTGCATATAAACTTCAGTCCTGAGTTTCATAGCAAAAACCTTTTATTTAATACTTCATCCTATTATTTATTATAGGGGAGGGGAGAACAGGTCTGTTGAAAAGAATTTCCAAACTCCTACTCCACCCAGCTCCACTGAGTTGACATATCTGAAGTGGACTAGTTACCATAGGATACGACAGGTGTTAACAAAAATTTCTGAATATAAATCGGGTAATCAATCAATCAATCAATCAGTATTTATTATGTGTCTACTATGTGCTAGGCATTGGAGTTATAAACACATAAATAATTAAAACAATCCCTGTTCATAAAGAACTCACATTCTATTGGGGAGCACAATGGGTGTGTGTGCATATATGTGCAAAAGCATGCATGCATGTATGTATGTATCGAGTATAAGTATATGCAGAATAAATAATGCGCACCAGTAAGCGGGAGGTGGGGATTAGTGAAGAGGGAGGGCCTGTTCTAGGCATGGGCAATGGCCAATGGCAAGCTCATGTGATTCAGAGTGACAGTTGGAGAAAAGCAGTTGAAAAAATTAATCATCTAAGGCAGCGGTTCTCAACCTGTAGGTTATGTTCAATTTGTAACAATGAAAATACATCCTTCATATCAGATTACCATTCATAACAGTAGCAAAATTACAGTTATGAAGTAGCAATGAAAATAATTTTATGGTTGGGGGTCACCACAACATGAGGAACTGTATTAAAAGGGTTGCGGCATTAGGAAGGTTGAGAACCACTGATCTAAGGACTTGGGGTTGTTTGTTTTTTGCTTTTTTTTTTTTTTTGAGATCTAAGGACTTCTGCTGTCTGTGTATGCTGTTAACAGCCTTTGCTGACAACTTAGCTTAGTCCTTTGTCTGCAGGGGGAAGGCCATAAGAGGTACAATTCATTAGATATCATGAGATACTAACAGAGGACCCAAAAAAGCTGCAGAGCAGTCAACAAGCAGAGGAAAGAGAACAACTAAGTAGAAAAATTCATTCCTGCTAATAACTATTATCCTATATCTCTTCTGACTTTTGTAGCTAACCTCCTCAAAAAGGCTGTGTACAATAACTGCCTCCACTTTCTCTCAACCTCTTACAATCTGGCTTCTGACCTTATCGTTCTGCTGAAACTACACACTCCAAGTTACTAATGACTGAAGCTATCAAATCCATTGGTCTTTTCTTAATCCTCATTCTTCTTGACCTCTCTACAGGCTTTTACTAGTGATCACTTTCTCCTCCTTGATACTCTCTTCTCTCTAGGTTTGAAGAACATTACTCTCCTGGTTTTCCTCCATTTTCTCTCTGTCTCCTTTGCTGGATCCTCATCCCTAACAATAAGGGTGTCTCTCAGGGTTCTGTCCTAGGCTCCCCTTCTCTTTTCCCTCTACATGATCTCATCAGCTCCCATGGATTTAATGACCATCTCTATAGTAATGACTCTCAAATTTACCTTTCCTGCACCAATCTCTAGGCTTACTTCAAATTTCTCCAATTGAATTGCTATTCAGACATCTTGGGCTGGATGTCCAGTAGACATCTTAAACTCAGTATGTCCAAAACAGAATTCATTAACTTCCCCCCACCGCCACCCCATCTTTCCTATTACTGCGGAGGGCAACACCATCCTCCCAATCTCTCAGGCTCACAACATAGGAGTCATCCTGGATTCCTCATTATCTTGCACCCAAGGACTATCATTTTCATCTTTCTAACATTTCTCATAAAACATCCCCTTCTCTCCTCTGACACTACCACCACTCTGGTGCAGACCATCATCACCTCATACCTGAATTATTGCAACTTCCTGCTGGTGGTTCTGTCTGCCTCAAGGCTCTCTCCAGTCCATTCTCTATTCAACCACTAAAATGATCTGATCTTATTATTACCCTGATTCTACTCAACAAACTCCAATAGCTTCCTCTCACCTCCAGAAGCAAATATAAAATGCTCTATTTGGCATTCAAAGACCTTCATAATCTAGTCCTCTCCTACCTTTCCAGTCCTCTTGTACCTTATACCTTCTTATCCCCAACACTCATTCTTCAATCCAAGGATACTGGACTCTTGGCTGTTGCACAAACAAGACACCTCATATTTAGACTACCAGGCACTTTCTCTGGCTATCCTACATACCTGCTATATTTTCCCTCTTTTGATCCAACTCTGATTGAATCTCTGTGGTTTCCTTTTAGTCCCAGCTAAAATCACATCTTTTAGAAGCTTTCCCTAACCCCTCTTTAACTTCAGTGCTTTCCTCTGGTTAATTATTTCATATTTATTCTATATATTGCTTGCTTTGTATATATTTGTTTGTATGTTGTCTCCTCCATTAGACTGCAAGATCCTTGAGGGCAGAAACAGTCTTTTGCCTCTTTTTGTACCCCCAGCTCTTAGCACGGTGCAATGCCTGGAACATAACAGGCATTTAATAAATGTATACTGATTGATATAACAGAGCTGAGTAGCAGAGAGATTAGACCAGAGGACTCCCTAGTTTAGCAGAGAAAGCAGCTTGCCTACTGACCAGCCACAGTGGGCATCAGTGACAGCAGCATTAGACATGTGAGTTGTCCCATCTGTGTGTGTGTTCCCTGGTCTCAAAGATTCCTTTTACATATGCCTTGGCCACATCAGATGCCTCGGTGTCTCCTTTCCAACGAGTGGTACATAGTGACCAGATGGATACCTGCTGTGCACATGAGGACTCTTGGGCAATTTACTTTGCTCTGCTATTTGCTACTGCCTTTTCCTCTGACCTAGTATTTCCTCTAGTAAATGGTGGGACGCTGGTGAGCTATGATTTTGAAGGGCTGCTGACTCATGAATTTGATTTCTAGGAGTTAGATGTTAAAGAAGAAATGCCCTCAGGTGTTATATATTTTTTACATCATTTGTTCTTCACAATCACCCTGCAACTGTGTAGCTGTGTAATATTATATAATATATAGATAAGGAAAATCATACTGATAAAGGTGAAGTGATTTTTACAATATCATACAGCTAGTTAAATGGTGAAAGCAACAGTGGAATCTTGTGGTTCTAAGTTCCACACTCTTTCCACAACACTAGACTATTAGTCAGGGAAGACTTCTTAGAGGAAATGGGACTCTGATTTGTTCTGTATGTATGGATAGGAATTGAAAACATGAAGGAGAAAAGAAAAGGCATTTCAGGGAGGCCAAGATGTATGGGGACGGCTGGGGTGAGGAACACTACCATCAATTAAAAGACATGGGAATGAAAGTGCACTAGCTTTCATTTTCTTATATTTAAAGGAAAAAAAGCCAAACCAACAACACAGTGGGTTGACAGCACCTGTGAACAAAACCTGAGGTAGCCTGAGCCTGGCAAAATCTTTTTGGCCATGTTTCCTTTGAGAATGGAAATGATTACATGTGTTTCTAGTCAAAAGATCCTTACTTGTGATCAGTATGCACAGTGTCCCTCCCACTTTACCTCCTTCTACAAAGCACAGTCATTATAATTTGAGAAGGCTTTTCCCTCAAGGCAGCATTCCCTGTATAGTTTTAGAAGGGGGAGGGGTGGATTTCTCTTTTAATCCTAACTTCTACCATAGGATTAGTGCATACTGAGTCACAAAATTAGACTGATCACTAGAACAGAATTCAGAATGCTGAGAGCTTTGATGGCAGTAAGTTAGGGAAGGGTAGTGTAGTGGTAAATGTTTTGGTTTTGTCTTCCACGTGGAGAGTCTGTTACATTTTGTGATTCAGAACTATACCAGCATATTCATAGCTGCCGTGGGTGCTACGAATATCGCGTCGGCATCGTACTACCTCATAAGTCTTATTACAAGGTTAAATGAAACAAATAATGGATGCAAACTACACTGTAACATAAATGCAAGTTAGTAAAAATTTTCAATCTTGTCTAAACTATTGTTTCCAAGTGATCAGAGATTCTGGGCTATATGACTAACAAAATGAAGAACTAGACATTTTCTCTGAACCACAACTTCTCTAACCTCTCCAAAATAGAAATTATTCATCAAAGATAGAGAAATGTCAGTTATCTCTATGTTCTAGGACACCAAGAACCCAAAGAAGGTAAAACCTGCATGAACTAACACATAATTCCAGTGCACAGAACAAACTCTTCCCCCCCTACTGCTCATTATGCTCTTCACATCAAGTCTTCAAAAGATCCTCTTCCCCCTTTCCAACACTGTGAAAATCTAAATGCTATACTAAAGAAACATGCTGAGGCTGTGAAAGCCAGAGCCACTGCTGTATCCTGGGCTGCAAGAGAACTTTGAAGGAGAATAGAGGAATAGGACAGGACATATCAGGAACTCAACTCTACACTAAATGCCACCTCCTCCTAGTAATGTGGAGATCCAAACTCCAAATAGCAGAAATTTGGCCAGGCTGCAGTAGCAGCAGTAGGACAGTGCTTATTGTACTGCTGGGCCAGAAGATTGGGGGAATACTGGCAACAAGCCATAACACTCAAAGTGGGGGGGAGGATGAGGATGGGAAGATGTCATGTGGCATGTCACTAAGCCTGAAGGAAAAGAGTCTAGCATCCAATTTGGGCCAGTTCTGTCCTCCCAAAAGTCACTTGGGGCAGACCTAAGCTGACAAAAGTGTGAATTGTCCAGTGTGGGAGAAGGCTGAGAAGCTTCAGGGATACCACCAACAGAAGGGAGGGAGTCAGAAAGTGAGCAACAGGGCAAAATAAAGGGAATGGGGGGGGATGGAAATTATCGAAGATCTTAGAAGAAAAAAATGCAAAGACACTGAGCATAAGCAGATAAGGCAAAAGAAAAGACATTAACAGAGGGCAGAAACATGGCTGTGGATTTAGAAAATCAGTTCAGGAATCTGTAAGTACTGCAAAATAAAGGAAAATGACTCAACATCTGATGAAGCAGAGAACCCTATGAATTTGAGGAGAACATGGAACCACAACATATTGTCCCTGAGGCTTTTAAAAAAAAAAAGGATTGTGAAAGAAGAAGAAATACAGCAGAAATATTTGGCAAAACAGAAAAAACTGAATTCATGGTGCTAAGTCTCACCAAAGGAACAAAAGAAAGGACAACTGATTGGGAAGGCAAATACACAGAAGTGAAGGACAATTTGGAAGAAAGAAAGTAAAAAGCAGTAAGATTAAAAGAAAACATGCTCTGTACATAAGCAATACATACTGATCTCGAAGATAACATGTAGAGACAGCTTAAAAATTACAAATCTCCTAGAGGAATAAGACAAGTCAAAAAAATGTGAACATTTTAATGCAAGAAATAATGCCAGAAAACTGTCAAGAACTTCTGAACAAAGAAAACAATGCCAACTGAAAGAATATATCACCTTCAGGAAAAAACAAACCAAAAAACCCAAAAAGCCTAAGGCTGCAAATTCCAATACATACGTGATTAAACTTAACAAGTCCATTAAGAAATAATACATTCTGCAGTGATCAGGAGGAACAGCTTCAAGTACAAAATAAATTTGAATAATAAAACTGTTCTGCACCTATCAGAAAAAACAGGAGGGAGTGAAATAATGAGCTCCAAGGTGACCTACCCTACAACTCTCAGCTTAACCATAAATTTAAAAAGATGGGCATTTGATAATAAAGAGGCATTTGAAACATTCTTAGAAAAACAGGAAAAAAGTCTATATGAACAGATGCTGGAGGAAGAAGGAAGGAAATAAGTTCATGCCAAGGGGAAAACATCTGTACTGTGGAACAGCTAAACTGATCAAGAGCCAGTAGCTAGGGAGGCTGGGAATGGGGCAGACAGAGCTGGCATCTATCCTCTGATGACCCCACATAATCAGACCTGCTGTCCATCCAAGCTGAGCTTATTTGATTCTCAAACATCCCAGACATAAGAAACGCTGGAGGAGTGAATGAATGCAGATAGAACAACCAACATCAGCAAGAACTGACAGCTGAGCCAAGGAAGAGACTTCTTTCTAAATATACACAAAAAGACAAGAGTAAAGGTAGAAATCAAGTGGAGATGATGACAGAGAGGCAGGCCTGGGACATTCTGGAATGAACTGATCACTGCAGTACCTTACCTATAGGTGAAGCAACATTTTTTTTTCGTAGGACTAAATTATAAAATAAAATAGTGTATGGGAGGGAGGGAATCAGGAAGATGAGAGTATGTGATATGCTCCAGTCAAGTTGAAGGCTGGCGTGAGAACGTGACTCCTATGGGTATCTAAGGAAGAAGCAGAGGAGTGGGTAAGAAGCCAGAGCAAAGGACTGAAAAAGGAGTAAAAAGGAGACCTTGTTTTGGTGGTAGGAGGGAATGAGACTGGTGAATCCTGTTAGGAGTGAAGAGAGATGTTCTATGATAGGACATGGAGAGTGCAACTAATGAATCCTGTTAGGAATGAAGAGAGATGCTCTGTGAAAGGACATAGAGACCCTGCATGAAGTGTTATATACTTACTCTGATGCTTAGAGAGACCCCTGCTTTAGGTCATACGATATACTTTTGTGGGGGAACTAAATGTTCATAAACATTATTTTTTTTTGCTTTTTGGAGGGGGGAAGGTAGGGCAATTGGGGTTAATGACTTGCCCAAGGTCACACAGCTAGTTTTGTGTTAAGTGTCTGAGGCTGTTTTTGAACTCAGGTCCTCCTGACTCCAGGGCCAGTGCTCTATTCACTGCGCCACCTAGCTGCCCCCATAAACATTTTTTTTAATTTCATAAGTGTCCTATATCACAAACTTCTCTAGCAGAAACAATTCCTTGTGCTCTCAACCTCAGGTGCCATTTAGAACATCATAGCAAGAATTTATTAAGTGCAGTAGTATTTGGGGTTCTTTCCATGTTTAGTTCCCCCTTTCTCACAACCCTTCCCTCCCTATTTTGTATGCCTATCTTACTGAGGGCAGTACCACATAGCAGGGTCCAGAAAACAAATGGGCAGTTGTTATCATGACCTCTCTAATGCTTTTGGTTATCCTTTCCTTTTCATATTTTCACCTCTGTATTATTAGGTTTCTTCTATAAAAGGAGGCAGTGACACTCATTGGCCCTTAAGATCCATTCCATTCCTAAAATCTGTTATTCTATTTGCAATTACCTAAATAAAAATTATATACAAAATAAAATTATTTTATTAATAAACCAAGTTATATTTCAATATTCCTAAACAAAGCATGACTTTAAATGTGTAAAGTGAACAAAAATAGAGCAATACATCTTAATTTTCCTCAAAATTTCAAGAAATTTATATACCTCTAGTTGGTGGTTTTTGATGAATTTCTAAGAGATTTTACTTAGGTCATCCCCACTAAGTGGAATACTGGCATCTTATTTCACCCTCGTTCCCACAATAGTGGAAATTACTACTAGTATTAGTCTCCCTTTACAGAGTAACAGTATTTCAGAATTCCAGATGAAGTCAAAGTAGGTAGAGGTAGAAGAAGTAGACATGATTTAAGGAAAAGAAGATACAAGCTGAAAGACAAAACCCAACCACAGAACTTGAATTCATCTACATTGAACAAATTCCTATGGGAGAAAATGTTTAAAGTTTTACCTCTTTTGTAATTTTAGGACTATAGTGCAAAGACATGAAAACTTTAGCCTCATTACCTAGGAAAATAGTACTGACAACTAAATTCCTATCATTATACAAGATGACCCAAAGGTCTTAAGGCGGTTTTAAACTTTACTGGCTTAGCGTTTGAAACTTACACAAAGACTTTTCAAACATGATGTATATTCTTACCAATATAAGAATATGAAAAACTTCAAAAACTTTGAAGTTATGCTTTACAGGCACACTGCTACCAAAATTACACTGTTCAATATCATGAGAATGAGTATTATCAAATTATCAATAAATCACTACCAGTGTTACAGTGACAACATAGTAGCTGCAACTGCACACAATTAACAAATGGATGCTATACAATGTGTGAAAACAAATAGTTTCGTTATTAAAACAAATTACAGAGAACATTTAAAGATCACCTAGGTCAGTAGTTCTCAACCTGTGGGTCACGACCCCTTTGGGGGTCGAACGACCCTTTCACAGGGGTTGCCTAAGACCATCGGAAAACACATATTTCCAATGGTCTTAGGAACCGAGACACTGCTCCTCTATCCATCTCCAGGTGGGTCTGCCCACATACGAGTATTAAAGGGTTGCGGCATTAGCAAGGTTGAGAACCACTGTCCTAGGTTATCTCCTAATGTAAAGCAAAGTGACTAAAAATAGTAGCCAGCTATCCAGTCAACGCAGCCTGAAGAAAACATGAATTCTGACCTTACTCCTCATAGCAATGCAAATAACAGATATGAACTAGTCCTTGAGATGTCATCTGGGAGAACAGAAAAATCAATGAAAAGACTAGGGTAAAAGCAAAATCCAGAGCAATTCAACAATGTAAGGGATTCTGCTGGAGGAGGAAGGAATCCAGGAATTCAGGGAATGCCAGAGAAGAGAAGGAATAAAGCCTAGAAGATGAAGAAAGTAGGCGAGAGAAGACAAAAACAAAAAAGAAGAAACAATAATCTAGGAGGTTCAATTATGCAACAACCCATTCTATACAACAATCCATTCAAAAGACGGTGTAATGTGGTGCAAAAAAATATAGAATTCTCACTTTCTGTTAAGTGGACCATTCAGTTCCACAGACCTCAATCTAAAGAAATTTTTATGTAATGCAAATATGTCCTTTCCCACCCATTTCACTTAGCCTATATAACAAAGGCACACACAAGTCATAAAAAGTACTAAAATGCTGTACCATGCTGTACTAAATACTGTACCGTGATAAGAAACAGAATTATGAAACCAAAGGTAAAGTTAGTAATAAAATATGCACAGTACTGTAAAGTTAACATAGGTGTGCAGTACATTGCCCCTCCCCACCCACTGCACCTGTTGTCACTGGTAGCTGGCTGCTCAGCTTTTCTTATGAAGGTATTAAGAGATGTTTAGACAGTGGCTCTCTTTGTCCTCATATATCTCATGATAGCAAGCAATGTTATCCTCAACATGTCTCTGAACTTTAAAAAAAACTTGTATTTGGATTCATCTTTTCAATACAAGAAAAAAATTCACTCAAATGATGAAATGTTTCTGCCAACTGTTTCACTGTGAACTTTTTTAGTTCAATCTCAGGTTCTGAAGCTTCCCTTTCTTCTGCAGTCTTTTCAGTTAAGCTAGCAGCTCACTTAGATCCTCATTTGATAATTCTTCTTCATGAGACTCAATCAACTCTTCCATATCATTCTCATCTATTTCTAGCTCCAAATCTTGTGTTAATTTTACAATCCTGTTACTCACTTCTTCAATTCATCTTTGTCAAATCCATGAACATCAGTAATAAACTGCAGGCAAACATTTCTCCAAACTTTCTTCATACAAGTTTCTGTTACATCTTGTCATGTCTCAGTAATATTTCGAACTGCATGGTAAATATTATAGAACTTCCAGAAATCTCTCAATGTCAAGTCATTATCTGCATCCAAAGCTGATATATCCTGGATAAAGGCAGTGAGTAAATAATATGCCTTGAAACTGCAATCACTCCCTGACACAAAGGCTGTAATAATGAGGTAGTGTTAAGGTGGAAGGTAGACCACTTTTACATTTGCATTATATTCATCCAGATGGGGAGGGCGACTGGGGACATTACCCAAAATAAATAGAATTCTGAAAGGAATTCCATTTTCATTATAAAACTTCTCCACTTAGGTAATGGAACAGTACATAAATCATTGTTCAAAGATGATAAAGGCTTACCCAAGCCTTAGGGTTAGTGAAATAATGCACTGGCAGTGTTGCCTTGCTTATTCCTTTCCAAACTCAGGAGATTTTCTGAGTGGTGCACAAAAACAGTAAAAAGTTTTAATTCACAAGTCCCAAATGCATTTCCTTCAAGCGGAAGAGTAACTATTTTTTGAAGCTATGTGCCCTGGTACAGTTTTTTCCTCCACTGATATGGGTTCGACATGGCATTCTTTGATTAAACAGACTAGTTTCACGTACATTATAAAGATTTGCTTTGGCAAATTTTATTATTTTTTGCAGGAACTCTAGGAATTTCTTTGCTGCTTCAATATCTGCACTAGCACCCTCTCCTGACACCTGCACATTACAAAAGCCTGCATGATTTTAAAATCAGAATTGGAATGTGAAAAATTTCTTTCAGAATTCTTTACTGCAAAGTCAAATTTGTGTAGTAAAACTCATTTACATAAAGCAAGAACTGTCTGTATTGGACCTTCATTAGATGGTTTAAATACTGATTTTCTGCTTACTCTGTAACTTTGGGCAAGTCATTTCCTTGGCCAGACCCAAATTTGCTTGCCTACAAAAGGAGTGCTGGAACAGATGATTACTAAGTTCCCTTTAATTGTAAAATTGATGATCCTATGATCCTGTATGGATTCAAATCATAAGTTCATATCTTTGGATTTTTAACATGTTTATCCCTTTGCCCCAGGAGCTGTTGGTAGTCAAATACTTCAAAAGTCTATACAAACTTCATGTTTGCTTAAGGAGCGATAGAAAAGCAAGGGTAATGTTAGATCCTATTACTGGTCTTTTTCTGCACAAGATTAATACAACAGCAAGAAAGCATTTCCTTGATCCCTACAAGTAGGCCAATTTATCAGAGAGTGTGTAAAAGGGAGTAATATGAAATAAGACTGGAGAGGAAGGCGGATACCAGACTATGAAGAGTTTTGAAATTTAAGCTAAGGAATTCTTATTATTCTAGATACAACAGGGAATCAACAATAGTTATTGAGTAGGAAAAGTAACATTAACTATGCTTTAGGATGACTGTATTAGAGGCTATATGGAAAATGAACAGGAGATGAGAAAGAATGAAAACATTCCAATAAAATAACCATCATAATATTCTAAGGCAAGGGCTCTTAACCTGAGTTTTATGAACTTGTTTTAAAAAATAATAACTGTTTTAAAACAAAACTGATTACTTATCTTATATATTTAATAGCCTTATTCTAAGCAATGGTTAGAAGATAATCATATGGGGTCCGTGACATAAAAAAGGTTAAGAACTCCTGTTACAGAGAAAAAATGATGAAGGTTTGGTTAGCCTACAGTGTTAGCCATGTGAATGCAAAGAAGGGGGCGGATGAGAAAGATGTATAAGTGGAACTGAGAAGATGTGGCAGCCGATTGGATATGGGGGATGAGAGAGAAGGAAAAGTTGACTTCAAGGCTGTGAACCTGGGTGACCTGAAGAACTAACTGCATGGGCTTCAACAGAAATAGGGCAATTGAAAGAAGGACAAGTTTAGCAAAATAATGAGTTTCATTTTGAAAGTCTTGAGTTTGAGATACCTGTGGGTAATCTAGTTAATGGTACCCAACAAGCAGCTGTTAATATAAACTGCAACCTCAGAATGATACTAGAGCAGGGAGTTATATGAGTAGACACGGTAACTGAACCCATGGGAGGTATGTCACCAAGACAGACAAGAAGAATGCCCAAGAACGTTAGGGGAAACTGACAAGATATAGGTTATTGGTTTAAAAAAAAAGTCCTTTGTTTTTACAAGTTATCTGACAATTACAGGAACATGGAAGGAAAAATATTTTCTTCCTAACAATCTTCCTATTATCTGTTATTATACCATTACACTGGTAGGCAACATAAGGCATGATATATAAGTTTGTGGCTAAATTATGTGGGAAATTATGTAAAGAAATTTTGAGATACAACTATAGGATCTGGTAGAATAAGGTCTTATTCTTTTTTTTTTTTTGGCTTTTTGGAGGGGGGAAGGCAGAGCAATTGGGGTTAAGTGCTTGCCCAAGGTCACATGGCTAGTAAGCACTGGTAAGTGTCTGAGGCCACATTTGAACTCAGATCCTCCTGATGCCAGGGCCAATGTTCTTCTATTCACTGCACCACCTAGTCGTCTGGGTCTTATTCTTTAAAATGCTTTTGCAGCATCACTAAGGTCCTTTGCAGCTCTAAAATTCTGTTCTCTATGACTAGTCTTCAAATTCTAAAACTCATATCACCATAATTTTCCCTTAACAGTTATTAACATAACCAAATATATTTCACCTTTCTTAACTATACTCTCCTTGAATGGCGCAGATCTCATTTGATGAAATTTGAATATTTCACTCTATTCCTTGAAATATTTCAATGTTTCATGACAGAAATTGCAGTTATCAAATCTGTGTTTTAGAAAGGAGCTTAAAAATGATCTAGGTCAACCACTTCTCTGATAGATGCATCAATCCCTTCTGTAACTTACACAAATGTATCATCTCATTTCTACTGGAAAATCTCAATTGTCTGGGGAATCACTAGCTCAGGGGTGGAGAACCTTCAGCCTTCGAGGTCATATGTGGCCTTCTAGGTCGTTGGGTACAGCCTTTTGACTGAGTCCAAGTTTTAGAGAACAAATCCTATTAAGGGGATTTGTTCTGTGAAGTTTGGTTCAGTAAAAGGGTCATACTTTAGGATGTAGAAGGTCACATGTGGCCTTGAGGTCACAGGCTCCCTACCCCTGTACTAGCTAATGGGGTACACTGCTCAACTGTTTCGACAGTTCTAATTATTAAGAAATTTCTTGTTACAATAAACTAAAATCCACCTCCCTGTTTCTTCTACCCTTTGGTCTTTTCCCAATTAGGGTAAGAGAATTAGTCTAATATCTCTTCCATATGACATCCTTTCCAATATTTGAAGATAGTTATTAAAGCCTCCCACTCCTAAATCTTTTCTTCTCCAGCCTAAATATGGCAAGTTGTTTGGGTCTTCTCATTCAGTGAGTTACAAATCCATCTATCATTGAGCCCATAGGGCCCCATTTTGTCCATTAAGGATCATGAGACTTTGCATATCCATTAAATTCCTTGATGAAATTCAATGTCTGCAGTATTTGTATCCCAAAGACATGAAGGGTACACTGTCCTCTCAAACTTTTCACTCCAAAGTACAACCAATAAATTTTTAAGTTTGCTCAGTTCCTGAGACTAAACTAACATCACTGATGAAGATTAAGACAGAGATGTGCTGGCAGAACAGAAGGGTAGAGCGGTCTTTGAAAAAACTGTATCTGCCTAAACTCAGAGAAAGATATAGAAAGACCATAGTTTAAATGGAGACTGAAGCAAATCTCGTTATCGTTCTCTTTCATGTCTGGTTTTTCTTTTTTTTTTTCTTTTCCCAGTGATCACTCATTGGTTACAACCCTTCTATATGACCAAACTATTGTACAATGTGAAAGTATTTGCAGATACTATACATGATTGCACGCTACCATGGGGGGGGGGGGGAAGGGAGGGGAGAAAATCTGAAACTCAAGTGATTGTGGAACTGAATCTTGTAAATTAAAAGTAAATGAGTAAATAAAAAAAATTAAAAAAAAAAAAAGAAAGAGCATAGGCCAAGAAATCAGAAGACCCAAGCTTGTGTTGACTGCATCACTTCTGCTAACTGTGAGACTTGACCTTGGAAAAGATGTTCAATAATCTGTTGTTCTATAGGTATTCTCTGCAGCTGTATGTAAAAAATCAGTTAATTCTAAAAAAAAAAAAAAGAAAAGAAAAGAAAAAAAAAGAAAAAATGTATCTGGTTGCACAGTAAAAAAAAAAAAAAAAGGGAGGCTATCTGTTACCAAAAGATAACTGAGATTTCGTGCCATACATCACCAGGGTTCAAACGAAGGGTTCTGACCTAACTAGGGGAAGGCAATAAGAGGAAAAGAAGGGTACTAAGTTTATGAACAGGATTAGCTATAGCTACATACAGTCCACACAGAGAAAGAACTGCAGAGAAAGCTTGGTTTACAACAAAAACCTATCAAGACTAACTTGAAGAACATGTTCTCCAAACATGTAGGGTTAAAGACCCTACTCTGACTTGTTTATTGCTAGAGGAAAAAAGCACGTGAGCACTCAATTAAAACAGAACAATAACAATTGACTTGGAAAAATCACCACCACCACCTTACAAATTACTTTCATGTTCTCAATCTCTGTGGAAGTTAAGCTAATTCACTCTTCTTTGAAGCTCCCACTCTAAGGCCCAATCAAGTTAACTTGTAACTGGCAACTGAGTATAAACTAGGATACCAAATCTATTGGTTGGCCCATTACACCAGTCTCTTACCTGCCTTCACATCCCGATTAGACTGTCCACCAGGATCACCTTACCATTTGCCTGCATCCACCCCCACTTTTCATTTTTTCCTCTAGGGGCATCGAGCAAAACAATACCATTACTTATGGAAAGGTGTATCATACTCATCAATTGAAGGCAGTATCAGCTCATCATTTCTACAACTTCCCAGACCAAAACTGTCTTCTCTGCCCAGTATCCAGACTCAGGCCCTGTTCTCAGCAAATTTATATTCTAATGGGGGAAAATCACACATACAAATTTTCTGAGAGGAGGGAATCAGTTTCTTTTTTGTAATTGTTTCCCCACTACTCAGAACATAATAACAACTTAAGAATTTTTTTTTCATTTATTCATTTGCTTCCTAGCCTGATACTTCCTCCAATCAACATTACCAATACAATTCTTCTCTTCTTACTCCTTTGTTTTAAAACATGTCTGTACTCTGTCTTAGTTAGAAAATGTCTGAGATACTGTGCTCAGTTCTGAGGCATTACAGTTTAAGGACATTGATAAAGTGGAGTCAAACAGAAGCAGAAGAGAAGTGGCTAATGAAGATATGACTTCAAACACATGGAGGATTAATATACTTTTTTAAAAAGCACAAAACATAGAGATCACTATTAATTTTCACCTGAGAGCTAAAATTTTGATATAGAGTTATGTTACAAGAGGAGTTAGACAAGATTTGCGTTAGATAAAAATGAAGTTTATGAACATGTTATCAACTACTAGAAGAAACTACTGAGATTATGAAACTTCTGCTCTGGAGATCTTTTAAAGTAAATTTTAAAAAAAATTCTTTTTTTAAGGTTGGGTTATAGCTCTTACTTAAGTCAAATGGTCACTCAAGGTTCTTCCATTCCCATAATCATGAAATTCTAGTGGAGCCAGGTGTTTTACAGGAGAAAGGTAATCTATGTTTGCAAAGTACAACAGCTTCACAGAAGTGTACTGCTGTTGGCAGATACACTAAGTAGTGTGCTTTGCCACTATTTCCAGTTCCTTATTTTAAAATAATTTGTTAAATGAAAGGCTTAAAAAAGCAAAACAGAAATACTGAAAATATAGATTAATATGAGTTCTCTGCCTTGATATTTAAATTTTAAAATCTCCCAAGTGTTTCTGTTCAAAATTCATACATGTCTTCTTTCTGTAGTACTTTTCACATAATAAGTGTCTTAACAAATATCTGTGAGACTGAATTTTCAGTTTATAATTTCCCTTCTGTCTAGCATTTCACTACATTTTAAAGATTTAGTCCAACCTCATTTTACAGATGAGGTCACTGAGGTTTAAAACAGTTAAGCATCTTATTCAAGATCATATACATAATTAGCAACAGATCTAGAACTCTGGTTTCCTCTACCTTTTCTTGCACATAGATTGTTAGTACTAATAGCCCACTTTCCTGCATGTATAAAATTATTTAAGGTCTAAATGAGGGACCTTATTGCAATCTCCCATCTACTGGATACCTCCCATACCCAATCTATTCAAGGTATAGATAAAGGTAAGGAAACAAGAATGACTGTGTTAGAGAGGACAGATAGCAGGTTTCCTAAACTGAAATTTAGGCATGGAATGGTGGACAGAGTACTGGATGTGGCGTCAGGAAGTTTCCTCTTATGAGTTCAAATTCAACCTCAGACACTTACTAGCTGTCTGACCCCTACGGCAAGTCATTTAACTCTGTTTGCCTCAGCTGCTCATCTACAAAATGAGCTAGAAAAGGAAATGGCAAACCATTCCAGTATCTTTGCCAAGAAAACCCCAAGTGAGTTCATGAAGAGTCAGGCATGACTGAAAAATGACTGAACCAACAAACCTCAATCTTAAATCCTCAGATTCCTTTTTAAGTGCACATCTATAACGTTTCCTGCTTTAACTATGTAATTAAAGTCCCATTCAGCAATACTTATCCTACTATTCATTCATATAGAATAGATTTTGATCAAGAATATTTTACTGGACCTTTTTAGGTCTCTAAAATTTCTTCGTAACATTTCAGATAAACCAAAACAAAAAACAAAACCCCCCCCAAATTTAATGTTTTTCCAATGCACTTTATATCAATTCTTTATTCCTACTGAACTGGGACGTCCAAATATCTATTCTTAGATGTACTGGATAAGTATATGACAACTAAAATAGCAAAATCAAAGAAAAACTTGTGCTACTTAAAATACAGATTTTGGGAAATAAGTAGGGTTGTGTGGTATAGAGATTTTAAAGATACACTAATGGAAACACTAATTTAAAACATCTTTTCTCTATGAGGAACTGGTTTACAAAAAGATGAAAATATGTCCAAAAGCACCCTTTCCACTGTACCATACTTCTCTTCATTTATATCTGCTTACATTTTAAGAAATATAGCAGTCTTATCTATTACTTACTACCTTATAGAATATAGTTAACCCAAGTTAAAAGTTAGTAACACTGATTTTTTTTTTAAAAAATTATTGTAAACTAAATGAATCTGTAATGGCTACCTTAAACACAAATAAACGTTGGAAAAATTCCAGACTAGACCATGTGTCCTTCCTAACACTACTTAAAAACAATTATGCTCAGAGAAAAAGAACAAAAAATCTTCTTCACATTATAACCATCTTTAATATTTTAAACAAAAATTTATTTAATAGTACTAAATATATACCTGAAAGAATTCACGTGAAACTTGAATTTCATAAGGCAAACAACTTATCGCTTCCACTTTTCATGGCAAGGATACTGAAAAACAAAATGGTTTTGAAATGTTAAAAAAAAAATAGAATGAAACACCAGGGGAGGAACAAATTATAAATACCTAGAACAACCATGAAATGTGGTTGACAACGACATTATTTCTAGAAAACAAACGAATCATCTACCCTGCCAATAATACTGGAATTTATGATCTATCATTGAAGATTTTCGGTCTATTGGTCCCCAAGACAGGAACACATCACTTATGAATGCCTAGTATTATAAACAAAAGGTTGCTCTGGAGAAACTGGTGGTGAGTAAAAGCAGATCCCTGGAAGAACAGGGGTTGGAGAAATTGAGAAGTGGATTCTTGGATGAAAATTCTCTCTCTTTTAGATCTCACAAGAATATAGGACTGCAGATTTAGAGCTGGAAAATACCTTCAATTTTTTCTTTTACAGACGTAGAAAAAGTGAGATCCAGAGAGGTTAAGTGATTTAAAGGTCACATAGAAAAGGGACAAAATCAGGATGTGAACTCAGATTCCAATGTTGGAGCCAATGCTCTTTCTACTGTATGATGGTGCTTCTCTTCACTTTCATCTGCTTATATTTAAAGAAATTTAACAGTGTTATTTATTAACGGATTAAAGTAACTAAGCCAACTATATACATTAGGGATTACTCAAATAAGGTTCTGTGGGCTAAATGCGTATTAGAAGAGTTCTGAATCTATCACTGACTGGTACAATATCAAATATGTTGGAAAAAGGAGGGATTTTTGACCACACAATAATTCCCAAGTGTTCTATGCCAACTGCTAATGCTAACATTTTTCCTTCCTGTCATAACAGGAAACCAGGGTCCAAAACTTGGTTCCCCCATTCAGTCATCTTCCAAAAACATTTCCAACCCTTGATTTAATTAACATTTTATTATGTATTTGTATAAAACCACAAATGATGACAGTTTTATGAAAGCTTTATTATTACAAACATTTTAAATTATGTTTAACAATAAGTTATTTTAGGGACAGGAGTTTTTCTTATTCTATGGTGAAGGGGGCATTAATAGTTCAAAAAAAGGACACTGGCTTTGGAAGCAAAACAAACTGGGTTCAAATGCTAATTATGCTATTATTATTAATTGTATAACCTTAAAGAAGATACTTAATTTCTGAGTCTGTTTCTTCATTTGTCAAAGAAAATACTCATATAACTAAACAGGGTTGTGAGGAACCTGTCTACAGCAAAAACACATGTTAAATTAATTAAATTCATTAAAGGAAACTACTACAACATGAGAAGATGAAACCTAACAGACTATCATGAGGGTAACCCATAACTGAAGTATTATTATTATATGACAGTCAGTTGAATGACAGTAACAAAAAGTTGTCATCTAGTCATTATATATCAGGATCATATGATCTACAAGTAGAAAGGACTTTGAAGAATCATATAGTTCAATCATCTCATTTTACAGATAAAACCAAAACTCAGGGAAGTTAAAACCAATGTCACACAGGTACTAAGCAATTTGAGATTCATGTCCTCTGACTCCAAATCTAATTAGATTTCAATCAAATACAGAGATTATGAAAATAAGTAATGTGACAGGCTTTTAAAAATCCTTAAGAAAATAACAAAAAATCATTCCTTATTAAAAACTTCAAAAGAAGGAAATAATAAAGTATTTATAAAGGTAAAGTGAGCAAAAGCACTTTTTACTAGGAAAATGTATTGTAAAACATTAATTTAAACATAGCACTCTATATAATAGGGGCAGCTAGGGAGCACAGTGGATAGAATACTGGGCCTGGAGTCAGGAAGACTCCGCTTCCTGAGCTCAAATCTTGCCTCAGATACTCAATAGCTGTATGACCCTTGTCAAGTCACCTAATATTGTTTGCCTCCATTTCCTCATCTGTAAAATGAGGTGGAGAAGGAAATGGTAAACTACTCTAGTATCTTTGCTGAGAAAACCCCAAATGGGGTCACAACAAGCTGGACACAACTGAAAAACAAATGAACAACAAAAAATATAGCACCACTAAAAATAAGTCTATTTCTTACCACTGCAAAGAACCTATAAGTTTTGGGGGCTAGAAAGTACCTCTGACAGCTAAACTGCCTTTACATAACAGAAGTAAAAACAAAAAACAGTGAGCAGAACCAGGAGAACATTGTACACAGTAACAGCTACATTGTGTGATGACTGGTAGCCTTAGCTCTTCTCAGCAATGCAAGGAACTTAAGACAACTCCAAAAGACTCATGCTGAAAAATGCTATCCAGAGAAAGAACTACTGTGATGTCTGAAAGCAGATGGAAATATACTATTTGCTCTCTTTTTTGGCCATTTTGTTTCTTCTTTCTTGTGGTTTCTCCCATTGGTTCTAATCCTTCTTTACATGACTAATGTGAAAATATATTTAATATGAATGTATATGTAGAGCCTCTATCAGTTTGCATGCTGTCTTGGGGAGGGCAGGCAGGAAGGGAGAGGGAGAAAATTTAAAACTCAAAATCGTATAGAAGTGAATGCTGAAAACTAAAAATAATTAATTTTTTAAAAAAGTAAAAAGACAAACTATAAAAAAGACTAAAAACAAAAATGTGCGCTCTTGCTTCAGTATCCACATGCATGTGTGTATGTATATGTACATATATATATATAATATGTATACACGCTGTAAACAAAAATGACCTTAAGTAAGATCTGAGAACAAGGTACAGCAGAAAAATGGTGATGGGGGAGAAAGACACTCCAAAGTAGGCCATGGAGCAGAGAGAGACAATTATTATTATTTTTCTGAGAAAGTTAATTAGAATTACTATATATCAGGGAAAAAAAGCCTACATAGTTAAAATCTGGACCTTAATTTGAAACCTTTCTCTCCTAAATACCTCAGTCCCAAAGTGAGGGTTTTAAAACTCGTGTATGTAAGAAGTTTTTGAAAAGCTGTTTTTTAAATTTAATGAATCTGTATTATTATTTTCTTTTTTAAACCATCCATACTTCCCAGCATTTCCTTTTAAGAAAAAATCAAAGAGTTCTGCAAAGCCAACACATCAAAGTCTGACAAAATATGTACAGCTCCATAACCATTAGACGTGAGCAGAGGCAACTTCTCCCTTTCCTTTGAGGCCAACCTTGGTCATTACAACTTCGAAGCACTAAATTCCAACTGTTGTGGCAGCTAAGTGGTTCAGTGGACAGTGTTAGGCCTGAAGTCAGGAAGTCCTGAATTTCAACCCTGGCTCAAACCCTGACTAGCTGGGCAACCCTGGGCAAGACACTTAAACTTCCTCAGTCTCAGTTTTCTCATCTGTAAAATCAGGTGAACAGCAAGTACTTCAAGGGTTGCTCTGAAGATCAAATGAGTTAGCATATGTCAAGCAATTTACCAGCTTTCATTATTATTATTCATAACTAACATTTACATAATGCCTATTATGTGCCAGGCATTGTGTTATTATTGTGGTTGTTCTTTCCATTTATGTTGTCATAGTCAATGTTTAGTAGATTTTTTTTACTTGGTTCTGCTTAATTCACTTTACATAAGTTAATATCTTCCCGTGCTTCCCTTATTCATATACATTCATTATAGTTATCATTTCTAACAGCACAGTAATATTCCATTACATTCTTGTTCCACAATTTGTATATTTCCCAAACATCCAACTTTTCCAAATTGCACTCCTCAAGTTGAATGGTATCTATTTTATTTCCAGTTCTTTGCTACTATAAAAATCACTTCTATAAATATTTTGGTGCATATGGGGGCCTTTTTGTCATTGACCTCATTGAAACACATGCCTTGCAGTGGGATTTTTTTATATTGTTAGTTGCAAAATTCTACTGCCAAACACAAAATCTTTTACTTGCCAAACCAAAAACTTAATTTTAAAAGTTATACTTTATACTTCATTGTCTGACACATCTATTTCAGTTACAGATATAGGAAAATCAATTATCCATATTTATGTGATTAACGAAACTAAAGTACAAGTTTCCATTTTGGTGACAGAGAGTCAGAGGTATATTGTGAAATAAAATTGGTAAAGTTATCACTTACGTGAACTAAAAGGATTCTGATAAAGCATTTAACTCTATTGCCAAGAAATCTTGAGCTGTTCTCAGGGGTTAACATAGGATCATAGAACTGTAAAGCTGAAAGAGACTTTAGGAATCTATTAAAGGGAACTGAAGACCAAATTTGTGGCAGAACTGGGGAAAGGTAGTATTGCACAGAGGACAGAATGCTTGAGAAAGAAGGTCTAGATTGGAATCCCAGCTTTGCCATATACTATATATGTGGTCTCTGGCAAATAACTTTAACCTCTCTGTGCCTTAGTTTTCTCATATGATAAAATCAAAGGGGAGTTGGACTAAATGACCACTGAGGTCCCTTCTAGCTCTAAATTTGTGACCTGAGGACCTAGGTCTCCTGACCATGAATGCAGTTTTCCCTGTGATTCCCCATGCTGCCTGGTTACAGACATATATCTGGAAATTCTTTTTTCCTTTTACACAGATCCCCTCTGAAATCTAAGATTTTCATAGTTACCTGCTAGGCTGACCTATATAGTTCAGACCGATATAGACATTCTCAAATAGAGTTTAAATTTCAGGTAAAACTCTAAGTACATTACCTTATTCTTAACAGTAATTAAGACACTTAGGTGGAAAAATAAACTTTTTCATCATCAATAAAGTAAACAATGGTTGAAAAGGAAAACAATGACCTAAGGTAAAAATGTGTTAACTTTGCACTTGATACAGTTATTTGAAAGAGATTGTACTGCAGAGAACATATAACAAGGATACACATTCAAAAGAGACGGAAGAATAAAAGGAAATGGCAAGTTTCTCAAAACAGTTTTCATTGGTAGATGTTTTACTACAGAAAACTCTGCCTTTATGAAACTAAGTTTCTGAAAACTGAGACAGAAGAGTCATCCAGATGGATTTAAGGTAGACATAAACTAGCTGTTATTTCACTTATGAATGGACTCAATGTATTTATAGTAGCAGGCTTAAGAAAAAATTTCAGAATGTGCTGTTAACTCAATACTCAATTGCTTGCTATCAGTTTGTTTCTTCACGTTGTGAGGTATATTGTAATGTGAGTGCTACATTCTGTTATCAAATTAATAGGAAATGGAATAAAACTAGGACTATTCTCATGTCAAGAGAGACTCAGTGGGTAATTTACAGGCAAAACTTCTAAGAAAGAGAGGAGATACTCTAGTCCACAAGACAGAACTGTTCATGATATTTAGTGAGATACTAGAAAAGTAAAATCAGACTAGAGAGGGTAGTTTCCATTCACTCAAGCATTCATTTTACCACTATCAATAAAGTTAAAACTGAAAGCACCTTCTGGTAGGGCAAAGTTGCTCCCAGATTAAATGGCAACTCTGACCTGTTCTATATTTCTATTTGGCATAAAAACTCCAAGCACTCGATCTTAAAGCAGTCTTCATATAGTACTTATACTATTACATAAGCTTTGATTCTATGAAAGTTACAACAGACTTCAGATATATATTCAGTTACAACCATTCTGGAGAGCAATCTGGAACTATGCCCAATAATTGCATACCCTTTGACCCAGCAATACTCCTGTTGGGATTATATCCCAAAGAGATCACAGAAGTGGGAAAAGGTCCCATATGTACAAAAATATTTATTGCAGCTCTCTTTGTGGTTGCAAAAAACTGGAAATATAGGGGATGCCCATCAATTGGCGAATGGCTGAACAAGC
>CM053582.1:296637629-296660745 GCA_028627135.1 Pseudochirops cupreus | reverse complement strand
TCAGTTTTCTGGTATTTAAATGAATGCACTATCTATATTTCTTATGTAGAGAGCCTGTTCCATTTTGTGATTAATAACTATATCAGCATATTTATAGTTACTGTAGGCATTGTGAATACTGCATTGCTGATACACAAGCCTATAACTGATTTTGCTCTCTAAATCAGAATTCTCAAACTAATGTTTAAATCTATAGAATGTAAAGTGAACTACCAATTGAAGATCTTTCCCTTTATTTAGTAACTGAAATCTACTGGTATGGAGTAGGAATTTTTAACTTTTTTCTTTATCATGGACCCCTTAGGAAATCTGATTTTAAAAAAAGGAGAGATTCCTCAGGATGTTTTTAAACACAGAAAATACAGACTTACAAAGGAAAATAATTATATTGAAATAATTATCAAATTTTTTAAAAGTTCATGGACCCCCAGTTAAGAACCCTTGGTCTAGGGGTTAATTTAAGATTAGCGAGATAAAAGATTAGCTACTTGAGTGCTCTATTTTTTCTGTATTTGGAGAAGAAAGCTGACATCTCAACTAACTTAGAAAAAATAACCCTTGTGGAGTAAAAAGTTTAGCTTACATAATAAGAAGGAACTAAATTAGTATGTAATAAGTTGTGGTCTAGAAATTCTTGAAAAGATTATATTTTCGAAAGATAGCACAATAAATCTTCAGGTTCATTTAAAGTTGACAGTAGCCAACTAGATCAACATTAGGACTACTGCACAAATTTACTAACCCTATTATTAGGAAACAGCCCTTTTCAAGGTGGTGCTTGCTAAGTTGTCTTTGTCCTCATACAGGAATCTCTTATTCTGACAGTCCATAGTAAGGGTCATGTTTTATATTGTAGAAGGTACTTTGGATTAAAACCCCAATTAAAATGGGGCAAGATTTACATGTGATACTGCTGCCTTGCAAAGCTCTTAATATAGGTTTATCTTTGTTTTTATCTATGGGATGTGCCATTTTTCTAGGTACATTCTTGCAGTCCTTGGCAGTGTACCTGTGAGACACTTTAAAATTAGAAAGTCCTCTTGATAATAAAGAAATGAAGTTTGGACAAATAAAGTATAAAACAAGAGTAATAAGTATATGGAATATCCCAAATAAAAAGGAAGAGGACAAAAAAAAATCACAAAAAAGAGAATAAATGTGAAGATAGGGACGATATTGTAAAGTTGTAGAATTCCAACAGCTATCAGTTAAGAAAAAATGTAGCCCACAAATTTAGAAATCCAAAAAACCCTTGGAATAGCAAGCTCTTTAAACTGCTTAAGAGAGAAACACTGGACTCAAATTTAAAAGCACAAATTTCTTTTTACCTGATCTACCTTTCTTATTTAAAATAGCATGACAATCGAAATGAGGAGCCAAGATTTAAATATTTGGTTCAAATTTTATATCTAAGACTCATTTTACTCTTATCCACCGATAGCCTGGGTAATACATAATGACAGTTCATAAATTTGTTTGGTACACTGAATGCTATTCAGAAGAAAGCCCAAATCATTCATTATAACATTCTCTAAGTTTAATCATATGCGGAGGAAAAATGTGAGTAAATCAAACTCCTCAAAAAAAAAAAATGCTGGATTCATATTTTGAACAGTACTCATACTATTAAAAAACTTCTTACCAGGTATGAATAGGAAGAAAGGAGGGTGAAAAACAGAACCAATTTTGCAGAATTTTTAAAGAGTAGATTATTATAACTGTACTACCAATATGGCAATACTATCAATTACCTCTTTTCTTCTATGACAGTGGTTCTCAACCTTCCTAACGTTGTAACACTTTAATACAGTTCCTCATGTTGTGGTGACCCCCAACCATAAAATTATTTTCGATGCTACTTCATAACTATAATTTTGCTGTTATGAATTGTAATGTAAATATCTGATATGCAGGATGTGTTTTCACTGTTACAAGTTGAACATAACCCACAAGTTGAGAACCACTGTTCTATGAGACGAGAAACAGAGATGGAAATTATCTCAACTTCAATATATGCAAAGTAAGGATAAGGGGTGGATCCATTTCTTTATTATTGGTATAAATGGTAATATTAATTTGATCCAGTCTTCAGGAAGAATGCTATTTCTATCTAGCCCAATAATAATGTCCTCTGTTTTTGACAACAGGTTATTTTTCAATATTTCAAAATATCAGTAATTCTAGTGCTATGGCTGGGCTGCTTCCACTGATACATACTAGAACATTCTACAATTTTCATAAGTTGTCCACAATCCAAAAATGTTCTACCTAGGTACCAAATTTCTGGTAATGAGACTCACACACACTTAGGGAGGCTGGTCTCTTGGATACAACTACAGACCCATATTCAAATACTTTGCTGGTCACTTACTAGAGGTGTTAGTTATTTCAAGAACCTACAAGAGCCCAAGGCATAAGAGTAGGATCTTCATAGTATATAAGCATAAATTGCTATACTTCTTTTGAAGCAAAATTTGAATCGATGAAATAAACCTAGATGCTTGGCAGATGAAGGGAAGATTATCAAGTAACCACACACACAAATATATTTATACACATAAACATACAAATGTGTGTGCATGTAAATATGTACATGTATGTGTGTATATATGCATATACATACACACATTATTTCCATTCTATATATTGAGGAATATCTGTACTACTTTCAACAAAAATTACATTCCTAGAATTTTGATTTTGTCAAAAGAACGGTACTCCTTTCAAGACTTTAAGGAGATGTAATTTCATTTTATTAGATACTCCTTTCATTGATGTAGAAATTGACAGTCCTCAAGAAATACTGTGTCCAAAAAAGTCATCATCCTTCAGCCAACCAGGTGATGAACTGAGATGGTCTTTGAACAATTAGTTAAACTGGTCACATGCAGGCTTCTACTTAAAAACCTTTCCAGCCTGGTAAGGCTGTCAGAGTTTATGTGCTACTAGTATAGTACCCAAGGGCACTAAGGGGTTGCCACCATGGTTATAATGAAAAATAAGAATAGAACTCTGGTGGAACAAAATGTCAGGAAGCTATATCTCACTCTAAAACTGTTACCAAAAAAAAAATGACAATAAATTCAGTGAAAAATTGCATAAAAACATACAGACTTTGAAGATATTTATCTGTGGAAATTAAGATGCTCAGATGATAGCATCAAAGATAACAAAGTCATAGAAGATTTTTTAAAAGGTTCATATGAATTCATTTTAGGACTTATTCATAATAACATGGTTATTAGGTTTTCTGTGCTGTTCTCAAACAAGACACTGTCTCCCAGCTCTGCATTTTCACTGTCCCTCATACTTGAAATTCTCTCCCTCCTCATCTCTGCCTCCTAGTTTCTCTGTCCCATCTAAAATCCCACCTCCAAGAAGCCTTTCCTGATCCCCCTTTAGCACTAAGAAGGACTAGGAGCATCAACTGACATCAGAATTTTATAATCACTTTACTCTGAAATAAAAATGTTCATTCCATTTTCTTTGTCTTTTGGATAAAAAATGCAGTGTCAATTGATGCAGCTTGGTCCTTCAAGGAACTCCTTAAGTTCTGGTCCTTCTAGTGCCTTCCTTCCATTTATCATCTCCCATTTATCTTATCTACAGCTTGTTTGAAAGAACTGTTTTCAGGTTGTCTCCTGCTTCATGTGAGCTCCCCGTGGGCAGGGACTACCTTGTCTTTCTTTATATCCCCAGTACTTAGCACCAATGCCTGACACATAGTAAGATGCTTAACAGATGCTTGTTGACTTTGGAGGCACATTCCTAGTCATTTGAGGTTAACAGCATGAAAGACAATCACAAACTCCCAAAGTGGCAAGGCAGAAATAAGCTATTCATCAGAGAGTTCTGAAAGAAGCTGAAAAGGACCTTGGAGACCATACATCATAAAAGTTACATTAGGTATTATAAAGTTTAGGCAATTTAATAGGGGTATGAGACAAACACAGATATAAATATATTAAATATAACAATACATATTAAAGCAATAAAGAATATTTAACACATCCTATACATTTAGATCTTCTCACATTATAAAAGAGGAGAAAACTGAGACATAATTCAGAACCAATGTGAACTTTTTCAGCATGTAAATATTTCCAAAGTAGGAAAACATACTAAGCAGAAGTTAAAATGAAATTTCCTTAAACAGAAAATTCATTCTAACATCTTCTTCCTTTTTATACAGTACATGTGAGAATTTTTAAAAATGGTTTCGGGGGATTTTCCCAGATCACTCCAACTATTTAGTTCCTCATCCATGAAAATGGATGAAAATGAAAATGTTAACTGCCAAGAAATGTGTACTTTCAGAAGTTTAGTTTAAAAAGTACCAGTCTTCGAGAAACATATGATCTACTGGAGATGTAAACAAATTAATGTACTCAACAGAACAGTTTATAGTTAACAAAGAACATTTAACAAATACAGCACATTTCAATTTCAATGCCTAGCACAGGATTTTGAGTTTAATAAATGTACAGAAACAAAAGTAATGTTTAATAAATACTATAGATGCAGATTTATTTAGAAGGTCAGCTGGGTACAAAAAGATAACTGATTTAATTGCCAGAAAATTTAGGCAATGTGAGTTTTGGCCATTTGTAGCTATTTTAAAAATTGGAGTTTTATATAATAGTTGGGAAAAGACAAAAAACTGATGAAAGAAAAATTAACTTCAAGATTAAGAAGTAGTACAGGAAGACTATACACTCGGGAGTCTAAGGGACATGGAAAAAATTTAATCTATTAGGGAAATAAATAAAACTTATTCTTTAATAAAAGGTCAAAGAATCAGTCATGGAAAATTTAAACCATACACAGAATGAGGAGAATATGTACTTCTATACAAAAGCATATTTACAAAAAAGTATTTCATAAGTAGAGTTTTAATGTGCACCTATAAAAATGACTTTCTGTATAACTAGACCTGTGATTTTATCAGTATAGGGAATTCAGTGTATAAAATTTCTTTAATGATACGGTACTTCAACAGTCAGGAACATAGTCTTTAAGCTAGAGTTCTTAATTGGTGAACATTTTTAAAAAACGCTTGGATAATTGTTCATCAGTATCATTTTTTTCCTTTGTAATCCTATGTATTTTGTATTATGTATTCAAAAACATTCTGGGAGAGGGTTTATTTGCTTCACCAGAAGGCCAAAGGGTCCCTGATACAAAAAATGTTAAGAGCCTCTTAAAGGCTACCTTCTAGTATACTCAGAGGTTAAGCAGTTTCCCAGGGACAAACAACTAGTAGGTGTCAGAAGTAGGGCTTAAATCCAGTTAGTTCTTCCTAAATGCAAGGCCAGCAATTTATCTGCTTTAGTACACCGATTTCATATAAATACACAATAAAAGATCTTGACATTCATTCGGTTTCCAAATACTGAAAACTACTTGTTAATTAATGGATTTTGTAACTATTTTTACAAAATCTATTTTTTAAAAAAATTAAAAAATAAACTAGGTAAAAATTTAAGGTTTTAATTTAATAATAATTCTAATTTCCATAATGAGAATTTTTTTTAGCTATATAAAATTTAATTGAAGAAGGTACTGCCCCAAACTAAAAGCAACCTAAAAGACTGAAGCCAGGAATTAATGGACTAGAAGTAGGAAAGGGTCTTCAGAAAGAGTAGTCAGATTTAATAATTTTTTGAATGGCATCTTATGGCATAATAGTTCAACCTTCAAAGAATCCCAGAGTTAGAAGATCTCAGTCTATTAAGTCCAATTAGTACCAACTAGCAAAAACAGACTAGTCCATTAAGTACAACTAGTTAACTAGAGAACTCAGATCTTCTCTGCAATATGAGTGGTCACTCAACCTCTTTCTCAAGGCTTCCAAGACCCAAGACCAATATTCATTCCCCTTTTGGGTAGCTAAGAGTTCAGCAAGTTTTCCCGTACATTCATTAAAGTATTAAATCTGACTCTTTTTTAACTTCTCTTCACTGTTCCCGATATTGGGGACAATCAGAACAAGTCTAAACTCTCTTTAACATCATAGTCTTTCAAATTCTCAAAGATTTCTATCATGTAAACCCATATGTCTTTCTCCTCTTAAGAGTATATATATATATATATTCCTTGAAGTCAGGGACTTCCATTTTTTCCCTTTCTATATCCATCACTCATCATAAACGCCTACCACACAGTAGGAGTTTGATGGTTGATGAAATCAACTACTTTATTCAGCCAGTCCTCATACACGAGCCAGGAGGCTCTGCACTATTCTAGTCACCACAAGTTTTTGGCGGCATAATCAGGTCTTCACAAACAAATTCAATTCATTTTAAATAAACATAAATAAAAATGTCAATTGTGTCCAAAGATCTGAAGTGACGAAAAGCTGCCAAGTACATGCTATATACCAAGGTATTGTTGAGGAAACTGACACAGGAGATGGTTTGGTTTGGTTTTGGCCACAGTAACTCATGTGCAGAGGGGGTTGCCATCTACAGCGATAAAGCAGTGCCCATATGGAAGAAAGCAATGGCTCCGAATGAACTGAAGTATGTTATTTTCAAATTTAATTATTATTTCACAAAATATCCCAGGCTTCTAAATATTTATGTTGCTTTTGTTTACGCACTGCTTCCCAAGAAACATTGAGAGGCATCATGTCCCGGGGCATATATTATTTCTGGGCACGCAGTTTGGAAGACAAGTCCAAATACTGACTCATGTTTACTAACTTTGACTTTTAGCAACTCACTTAACCTCAGTTTCTTCATCTGTCTAATAAAATCATTAGCACCTATGTTACAGCATTGATGAAACACTAATGAGATATTCACAAGCTTTTAAAGTGCTATGCTCAATGTCAGCCATTATTACCGTGAAATTAGGTCATATTCTTGAAATCTAAGACTACTTGACAAGAAATTAAGAAAATGAAGTGAAATGCTCTTAATAGCTACTTCTGTCCTAAATATCAAATACAAATTTTTCACTAAGGACAACAAATTTCAAACTTATCAATTGAAGTACAGTTAAATGAACTACTGCCTCAGATCTTGTAACTCTTATTTCCAATAAAACACTCTGGTATTATTCCCCACAAAAATTTATTCCCCCGCATACTCTATATGATTTTACAATTCTGTACAATTACAATGTAAACTTTATATTTTACAATTCTCTTTTTCTTCCTCATATTAAAGTATATCAAACTACGATTTAAAATAATATTATTATGAAAGACTAATGTATATTACTCCTCGAAGACACTCTAACAACTTTTAGGGTAAGTATGATCTTTCTTCAAGATGATCAATTAAATAATGAATAAAAGAAATCATAAAATCTGCAGCAGTATGCAAGGCTTAAAGAGAATATACTACTACCTTCAAAAGGCTTTTCTCCTATTCAAGTGACTCTGATAAAGAAAACAGGCTTCTGTCTGATATTTATTCTATTTCACTCACTGCTTAGATGGCAGGCAGTGTAGATATATATGAGATAAATGTAAAAGTCTCATTTGAGTTCAAAAAACAAACTTCAGAAGTTCAAGATGGGGAAAATATAGTTTTCTGAAATAGGAACATGTCATCTGAAAGAGACTTCTTATCTGAAAGAGACATCGCAGCTCAAAGTTCAGTTTGAGTGATCTGAGTGATATGGATGACAAAAAAGGTGATGATACTAAGTTGCGTTCACAAAGGCATCATGATGTATAGCTCAACTGTACTGTGCCTTAGTAAGACCACATCTGAAGTACTGTATTTAATTCTGGGTGCTATATTTTATAAAGAATGTTTTTTGATAAGCTCAAGAACATCTAGAAGAGCAACTAGGATTGTGAAGGGTTTCAAGATCATGCCATATGTGATTCCATTGAAGGAAGTGGGAATATTTAACTTGGAGAAGACTTAGGGAGGTACATGACTATTGTCTTCAAGTATCTGAAGAGTTGTCATGGGGAAAAGGGATTGGCCCTGTTCTTTTTTTGGCTAGAACAGAACTAGAACCAAGGGCTACAAGTTAAGAGGCCAGATTCATGCTCTATTTAAGAAAAAACTTCCCTAATGAGAGCACTCCAAAAGGGAAATGGGCTGCCTGACAGGATGTACTAAGAACTCATACAAAAAGAATGGATGGTCACTTGCTGGAGATGGTGTAGAGAAGATTTTTGTTCCAGTATGGGATAGAGAAGACAGGTTCTGAGAACCCCTTCCAACTCAGATTCTATACAACAGCGTACGAAGTATTTTGAGAATAGCTTCACCTTGCACTTTATATCTCTTCAAAGTAGAGTATATAAATAGTAGCAACAGAAGCATGTGCATGCTTTAGTCACATGGATGCTTTTTTTTTTAAAGAAAAATTACTGTGTATCCTTCCATCATTAAACAGGTTCTGAATATCTACTATGGGTCAGTCATTATGCTGGGTACTAGAAATATAAATTAGACTAATATCTAAATAATGCAAGATTATGTTTTTTAAAACTAGAATAGGTAACAATATAAACTTGGGAAATACATTTTATAATTCATCAGTCAGTGGCTTAAATCAGTATTTTAAAACTCAAACAATTCACTTTTATTCTTCTAAGATGAAATAATCAATAAACATTTATTAAGTACCTACTATATGTCAAGTGTGGATAAAAAGGCAGAAATACAAGTATAAGTCCTCAAGGAGCTTACATTCTATTAAAGGAAAACATACAAGGACAAAAATAACTGGGAAGGGGGGAAAAGGAGAGAAGCACCAGCAGATCAGTAAGAACTTCTGTGACTCAATTTTCAAATTTAAAAACTGCTCATTTTACATACTTCTTAGGGATGCACAGAGTTAGGGGTTGGTGTTAATAAAGGATTCTTTGGGTCCAAGTCACAAATATAATTTGATAGTCTAGAACTGATACAACGACCTGAATTTCATAGTCCTTAATCCTTGATTCCATAAACTTCTAGGTTTCTAAAATAAACTTTTAATAACATGAGCTCACTTCTACAATTTTTACAAAACAGATTAGAGTGGTTGGGTGTTTGGTTTTTTTTAAAGAGCCTAATGAGCCTAAAACTCCTGTTAGTAACAACTGTTTAACAAATATGTTTCGATATGAGACGCAAAATGTTCCAATATTAAATACAGGTAGCTTTCCTAATACTCCTTGGACGCAGACATTTTATTATCTCCCCTACAGTAAACTTAAAATTTTGATGCCTGTGTTCCTTCGATACAATAAAAGGCTTGGCTGCAATAAGAACGTGGGTAATCCCTGTCACTCCATTTTATTTACATAGTAGCTTTGCTCCTGGCTCCAACATCCTCTTAAGGGGAGGATTTTACACCAGAAAACAAGAGCATACAAGTAGACACACACAAAAGGGGCTCCTACCTCCGCCCTTTCCCTGGTCCCCTCCCAGGTTCTCAGAAAACACCAGAGTAGTAAGGTAGTCCCCACAGGTGCCCTAGGGCTTTAAAGGAGAAAGAAAATAAAAAATCACTGATCATTCCCTGACAAAGACTTTGCTGTACACCAGTGGAGGTCACTAATGGGGAAACACCTGATTCAACCTGCATTCACGTAAGAAGGGAAGAGGAAAAAAATAAAGAGAAAAGGCTAGCCCTACAAGAAGCCATTACTACTGGTAGTAGTACGCTTAGTAACGATGATGCCTACAACCCAGGTCAGTGAAGTGAGCGGGCCCAGGTCCCCTTTTCTTCCATGCCGCCGCGGCCACCTCCTCCATCGCCCCAACACACCAGCCGGATCTGGGAAGCAGGGGAAGGGCGCTCCTGTTCCAGGCCAGAGGAAAGGGTAACTTAGAAGTGCCCCCCTGGGGGGGGGGTCACGCCCACCTTCACAGCAGAGGACACAACCCCAGGGGCTTCTCCAAAAACCGGGAGAGCCCGGAAAAAAGAAGAGCAGATGCCGTTATTCTGGGTTCAGGAAAGCGCGCGAGCGGGGAGGAGCCACAACCGGGCAAGTCACCTACCTAACGGTCTGGTCCTCGAAAGGCCGCGGGGCAGGCGCCACCCAGGCCGCAGCGGGGGCGGAACTGCCATCGCAGCCCGAGGGAACAGGGACCGGGGCCGTGAAGGAGTGGATGGTGGGGGGTGGGGACTATAGCGAGCGACGTCGCCATGTTAGCGCCTTCTTCCCGCGGTGCCCCCCGCCTGTTCCCGAACGACACCCCGATTCCCACCATCACTCACCTTCCCCGCTCCCCTGGCTCGCGCACCACCCCCGAATGCGGGGGCCGTGACCACGAGCTCTGGAACCCACGGCTGTTTACAAACTACCCCCGGAGGAAAGGGCTGAACCGCACTTTAAAGGCCACGGGCTCCCACAGGCTTCCGTACGATCTCGCGAGATCTTACTGACAACACTTCCCTCCGCCCCTTCCTCGCGCCCTCCCTCTTACATTTCCCCTCCCACGTTGCCTCCCCCTCCCTATAAAAATGTTCCCTCCCCTTCCTGCCGCAGGACCAACTCCTGGTCAGGTGGTCTGGGTTGGCTATTCTAAGAGGGTGGGGCAGCAAAAGAGTTGGAGGGAGATTAAAGGAAGAGGAGGAGAATGGAGGCTGAGGACAAGAAACTGTTCAGTTCCTGTGATTGGTCTAGGAACATGAAGGGGCGGGAAGAAGGCGGGAAGAGGAAGGAAGTGGAGAATTCTCTCTGGTTAGTAACAGTGCGGTGGATTGTGATTGGCAGGAGAGTAAGGCGGTATTCGAGCGTTGGAGTTTGGTAGTGCAGGCCGCTGAGGTCGTCCGGGTGGGAGGACGATTAGGTTAGGCAATGAAGTGTGTATCCCACGCCCAGCCGCTTGAACTCTTATGCCCCGCAGCCGGGAGGGGCTTGGCAGGTAGCCGGCGCTGCCCTCTTCTCACGTTATTCCTCGAGGAGCACGAAGCCCTGAGAGAAACGCGACACCCTCTTTCCCTCTCCCCGGGCGCCACCCTCCAGTCCTGGAGCGCGTGCGCACTCCTCTCTGCTGCCTGAAGGGGCTCTGTTCGCGGCTGCCACATCAGTGAGAGGCGGAGCTTAGGTTGTGGAATGGGTATTTTTTTTTTTTTTTAGTGCCTACACAGTTAAAGAAAAAAAAAAGAAAGGCAAGGTAAGAGGTAGTTTTAAGGGCTGACAGCCTTGGTAATCGATTGCTTAGGTTCGCTTCTGACTAGACTGAAAGCTGGCGTGAGACCCAAGTTTGAAAGGAATCTTGTCTGAACAGCCCGAACTTTACCTAGTTCTAAGTAAAGGTCACCTGCTGGTCACCCCTGATCGCGATGTAGGAAGGGAGGGGCTCGTTCTTCCCTCCTAGACTAGAATTTGAAGCTTATCTTGTCCAAAGTCGAGGTTGCAGATGGTCTCCTGGTTTGCTGTTTTCAGGTGGAAATTACCTTCTTAGGCTATACTAATCCACCACTTTTCATCTCTTTTTTTTTTTTAGTAGAACTCAAATAAGGAGTCAGCCTTGATGTTCTGGATTCTGAGAATCCTGAGTTACTTATTTATTGTCTGTGTAACCTTGGGAAAGTTATTTCTCGTCCCTTGCCCTCAATTTCTTCATCTGTAAAAATGAAAGGACTTAGATGAGATCATCTTTATAGTCCCTTACAGCCCGAATTCTGTGATGCTGTCAATGGCTCCCTCAGCTTTTAAGAGTATTTACAAAATGGAGAAAATCACATTCATTAGTAATCCCACCAAAGAATCACCAAACATTTTTTAAATATAGGGACGTTTTTCTTCATTTTTGCTTTACACTTTCGTGGGATTTAGAATTGGAAGAATCCTTAAGTGATCATTCATTCCAAATTTCTCATTTTGCAGATGAAGAACTGAGACCCAAAGAGGTTAAAAGACTTGCCCAGTATCACACAGAGCAGAGCTGGGATTCAAATATAGGTCTTCTAACTCCGAATCTAGTGTGCTGTTTTCACAATTTAACCGTTATGAAGTATCTCCTAGTTGTAAATCCTCAGGCCCTGGTCATACAACAAGAAAAATCAGACTCTATGCTTTGAGAAGATTACATTCTTCTGGAAGGATAAAATGTGAATATGTGTAATATCTGCTAATTTAAGGACAAAAAAAGCGCAACATTCCAAGTTTTCTTTCAAAATTGTGGAAAGGAAATTGAAATTATGAAATATTGCCTACTCACTAATTTGATTCATGCTTAGAAAACAATAATTATCCCACTCTTTCCTTTTGATATATATAACAGTATTTTTTCTAGTTATATTTAAATAAAGATCCATCATGCATTTATCTAATAGCAAATTCAGAAGCATTGAGGACTTCAAGTTCAGTTATTAATTTTGGCCTTTTAAAACAAGTAAATAGTTGACTCACTCTTGAAAAAGTAATAGAAAATTGTGTATAAAAATAATATCAAAATTAGCATTATTGTAACTATTACATTACCAACATCACTTATAATTCCAATAGACAGAGGAACATCTGTCAACTTTACAGCTGGCTTTGTAAAGAATATTGATTTTACCAAACTCACATGCAGGAACACAGGGCCAGCTTTTCAGTTGGGTTTGCCTGAAAGGTGATTTTATAGCCCTACCTTTAAATCACAGGTGTGCTTTTAAGATCATGAAAAGCAGATGTACCTGGACTTTTTAATAATCAATCCCAAATTCTCTATACTATATATGGATTTCAGGGGTATTCAGTAATATTAGTTAGTGAAGTCTATTTGTCTGATGGATTATTTAATGAAATAAGTTAGAGGCTTTGGCACTGGTCTGAAAAGTGTGATTGCCCCCCTAATGAAACTTATGAACCTTTTATTAACTACACTTTCTGTAAGAGCAAATTTATTTCAGTATTCCCCAGTCAGTTTTTTCTTCTTAATGTTTACATGCTAAACAATTTCTAATGGCATTAAAAAAAAAAACCAAACCTGGTCTGGGAGTCAGGAGATTCAGGTTTTAGCTCCAGTTTAACCAATGTAATTGATTTTAAGCAAATTTAATACAGAATATTTATCTGTAAAATAAGGGAAGTTGAGGAGTAAGACCAATTTCTAAGTTCCCAAACATAGCTACAATTCTATTATTCTGTTTTAAAGCAGATTAAATTATTAATATTTAATATGACATGTCCTGTAAAATTATCTTTATATATAAATGTACCCAACAAAGTAAAATCTAAATTTATGTATGGATATTCATAGATTATATTTCAAAAGTAAAGAATATACAGTTCAGTAATGGTATTTGGCATTAAAAATAAGGTGGTAATGGCGCTGGACCTTTTAACAGATTTCTGGCATGCGTATATGTGCATGAGCCAACTCAATCCTCTTTTAAAACTAATTTTCAATACACTAAAGACAAGAAGGATGCCAGATTATTAATGCTTGAACATTAAAAATTAAAATTATGGTAACTTCCCAAATTTAACAACAAACATCAAAGTATAACATTAAAATGAGCTATTTAAAAAACAACAATCACATCTACAGCCCTTATCTATAGGAGATTAAAAGTATTCACTGTAAAAATACTAATCTACAAAATGCAGAGTAAGTAGATCATAAACAAGTCTCAAATGAATCATTAAAATAGTGCCTCTTTACCCTCTTCAACGTTGTATGTAAGAGAAAGGCAGTTGTAATCATGACAAGAAAATTTCACAAACTCTATAGTTCAGCAGAGAGGAAATAGCATAAGTGTATTTACTTTACTAGGGCCTATGTTCCTGAAAACTTTCTTGTGTATTTAATTTTTGTAAATCAATCATTTTCTCATTGACATATATTAAAGTTTTGAGATGCTTTATCTTCATTTCTGATTAATCTTCAGTTGGCAGTGACTCCTAATATTTTGGCTCTAAAATTCTCTTGCTCTCCTGACTCACTCAACCTCCCTGCCAAGTAGTTAATGATTTACTTAAATGCACTAGGGAAGCTTTCTATTTAAAGGAACTCTTCCATGAATCCTTTCAGAAAGAGAAAACTTTCATAACATGAATAATCATCTCATGATGGCTTTTTTTATAAATTAATTTTTTTAATATCAGGTTTTCTAAAAATGAGGAAAACCATGGTAGATCAAAGGAATGATAGAAAATAAGGATGAACAGTTTGTGAGGAGAAAAGGCCCAAGTAGCAGCCAATTAGGTTGAAGACAATAGTATCAGAATCCTTTTCCTATGTCCTTTTCAAATGCTCATTCTTTTGATATCTTTTCTCAGTCCATCAGTCAATGACTTTATGCTTCTGTGTTCTCTAATCTCAGTAGCTCTTACATCTCCTCTTATTCACTTCCTTCTATCTATAGTAAACATCTTCAAGATGCTTTTCCTGCTTTGCTCTATGATTATCACCCCTTTTTTTCTTGCTCGATCCATAAATAATCCTGGTACCAGAGTGTTAGACTTGGAGCAATAGAACCGCATTTCATATCTTTACTTATTAGTACTGTTTGGGGTACAAAGACCCATCCCCAAAAACTACTCGGAGAAGTCTCAAGGTGGAAGTGGAAAAGTCTCTTTATTAGAATCTCGCGAGAAGTGGGCAGTCTGACTACTAGAATACCCAGAGGAAGGAGGCCACCAGACAAAAGCAGAAGGGTTAATTATGCTAGCTAGGTGGGCAGGGGTGGAGTTTGGGAGGGGTTAGGAAGGAGTTTGGGAGGGGTTAGGGAGGAGTTTGGGAGTGATCAATGCTTAAAGGGACATGCACTTTTCATATCAACTGCACAGGCGCATTGCCCATAATTCATTGGGAAATGCCTCTTGGGGGGGTAGGGAGAGGTGTGGTTTTTGCCTTGACACGTCTCTAGGTAATTTCTGGTCAAGGATGAATGACATAGGTCCAATATGGCTGTTGGGAGGATAGGCTTGATTGTTTCAGGAGGTGCCAAGTTTGGAAGCTAGACTGATTAGGGATTCAGGAGGTACCATCTTTTTAGGAGGGAGTTATCTCTTTGATAATGTTGTTCAGCGTTTTCTGGTGCAGCTGACCACTAAGAACAAAGGAAGTCTTTAAACTAAGTGTTTGTTGATTAAATGCTTGGGCGATGTATTCATGGGAAACTGTATCTAAGCAGACTGACTGCTAGCTCAGGGAAAAGATTTTGAGGCTGGGGATGGGGGAGAGACAGAGTTAATGCCTTTATGGCTGGGGGAAGGTGTGGCTTTTACAACTTAATTGCACAGGCTTGTTACAAACTGATGTTACATACATAGGTACCCAAACACAAGTGAGATTTACAGACTGAGATTACAGACAAGGCATCCCAGACCCCATCATTCCCCCTTAGAAGAGACACAAATTCATTTGGGGACAAGGGATGAAGTTCTCAGCTTCCCAAGCTGCTTCATGCTGAGAAAAGGTCATAGAGCTGTCCCTGCCTCACAGGGATCCATCGGTCAAGGGGATGGGGCGGGGCGGGGCGCTGCGGCCAGCGTCTGGAACTTAGCAGACACCAGATCCAAAGGGTGTTGGGTAATTACTTCAGGCAATGGTTGGTATTCAGCCTGAGCCATCATCTGCAAGTGGAGGTTGCTGAGCCTAGAAGATACAAATCTAGCAAAGAGAGTAAACAACAAGAGCCTAAAGCAAGTAGGAAAATGACCAGAAGTAGAGTGAGCATGGGCTAGTGTAATCCCTTACTCAGACTGTTTAACTGTCCTTTATATTTCTACATGCTACATAGACTAGGTACCTCATAAGATATTCTTCACTAACATAACTGTAGACGTTAAACAAAAGAGGTTTCTGACTTAATTCTCACAACTGAATAGCAGACATATATCCTTGTTTCACAAAGCTTGTCTATCCTTTGATTATCTTCACTTTGGAAGAAAGAGATACTTCAGAAATTGAGTCTTTTACATATATACTCAGTTACAAATGTTAACTTTTGCTTAGTTCATGGAATAGCTACAAATTCATATTGAAATAGCAGGAACTGTTCTGCTTTACAACTCATTACATCAATTTAGCAATATTCAATTGAAAACTTTGTAAACCTTCAGAAATTGTCACATGACACTTTTCTAACAGTAAGAGGGATCAAGGTAACATAATGAGAATAAAGAACAATAAGCTAAAGCTGTAGCAGTTCCTGTGCAGGCCTGGTCCGGATTCTTGGAAATGCTGTCTGCATCTGATGTCATCTTTCAGGTCCCCTGGCTCAGATGTTCACTCAGGAGCAGGGATATTCACAAGCTGGAGTCAGGCCTGACAGGGGCTCACAGAAGCATGATTTAATACCAAAGGCACATAGAAATGGTTCAGTTTCCTAGCCATGCAAGGCTAGGTTTACACAGAGTCACAAAAAGTTCAGTTTTCTAGCCACACAGGGCTAGGCACAAACATTACAATAAAGTTTCACAAACAGTTACAACATTGCATCAAAAATCCAAACTTTTGATATTATTACCAAACATGCCCAAGTTTTGAGTTTCCATGATAGAGAAATTTTTGAAAGCCAATCTTATACACCTATATAGTTTTTAGAAGAATCAGTCTGATCCTGTTGCTTTCCTCAAAATTTTAGAATCAAGTTTCAAATCTTTCTGCTTTCTAAAAATACTTCCACACACACTCTCAACATACTTAAACCTTTCAGAAACTGATATCAACTATCTGGAGACAGGAGGGGCTTGGATAAATCCTCATTTGTCCCCAAACCTTCTTATCTGTCTTTCATATTTCCCATCAAACAAAATCTGTCTTTCCAAATCCCTCAAAACCATTATTCAGTCCAGCCTTCCTTTACGTTTGTTATCCACAAAACAAGATGGTTCATATCTTTTACTGACTACTTGCTTTGATCATTGAAACTTGCTATAGAAGGAAAAAAAAACAGGGACATATGACATTCCAAATATGATGGGATAAAACATCCTTGGCTCTGTTTAAATTCAGGTAAAGTCACAGATATTCAACCATGTAGTATCAGTACCACCTCACAGCTAGACTCAGGAATAGGGGGAAACATTCCCTTTCAAGGGAATGTCATGGGTAATTACCAGAGAGATCCCATTCCAGCTGAGGCTAGGATTGTCCCTTCGGCCTTTACCAGATGTAGACTTCCACCAGTATTTAACAGCATAGGATCACACTCCCTCTGAGTAGCTTGTAGCATTTGATGCAGGCACTGATTTATGCAGGCAACCATATCCAAATTCAAATTCCAAACAAAATTTAGATATGGTCCCAAACACCTTTTGCCTCAAACAACAAGTTTCGTTAATCACAAGCTTAGAGCCAGTTTTTTTCTTTTTTTTTTTTTGATTCCTTATGGCACTGAGGCTTAAGTATATACTTTAGCAAATGAGAGACCACACTTCCTCCTACACAGTACCCTACTGACCTTGGCCAATCATTTAACCTCTCTGGGCCTGTTTACTCTTCTGTAAAATGAGTGGGGGCTGGGGAGAGAAACTAAATGATTCCTAAGATAATTTTCTGTATAATCTTAATCTGTTCTTGCTTATTTCTGAAGAGTTATAAAGCATCAAATAAATTTGCTTTATGAACCACATAAGGTTTCTGAGGCACAGATATTCCTCATATCTAGGTAAAATTTTTTGACAATGACCCAAAACTGTGGTGTAATGACTTTCATTATTAGATGAAATCTAATGGCCTTCTCTCAATCTTCATCTTTCTTAACCTCCCTTGCAACCTTTGACACTGTTGATGACCCTTTTCTCTGTGATATTCTCCTGTCTCTAGGTTTTTGTGATTGATTCTCCTCCTACCTGCCTAACCTCTCTTTTTCTGCCTGCTTTGCTGGCTTTTCATTCTTCTCATGCCCACTAACTGATAGGATCCCCCAAGGTGCTGTCCTGGGCCCCCTTCTCTTTTCTCCTCTATATTATTTCACTTGGTAATCGCATTAGCTCCCATGTTTTCAGTTATTATCTCTATCTAGATATATGACTTTGATCTACTGGTCTAATTTCTCCCCCAACCTTCACTTACATATCACTGCCTGTTGAGCTTCTTAAACTGGATGTTTTGTGGACACCTTAAACTCAAAACGTGTTCAAAATTGAACTCATTGTCTTTACCCCCAAACCCTCCAGTCTTAACTTTAACTTTCCCCATCAAGAATACTGTCATCCTCTCAGTCATCCAAGCTCACAACGCAGGTGTTGACTTTGACTCCTCTCTGTCACTCCCCCTCCTATTTTCTAATCAGTGGTCCCATGCTGACATTTCTGTGCTCTTAACATATCTCACAACCTTTTCTCTACTCTGCCCCTGCCACCACCATGGTTCAGACCTTCATCTACTTATGCCTAGCTAGTGCAATATAGCCTTGTGGTTGGCCTTCCTACTTCAAATCTCTCTTCATTCTAGTTTGTTTTCCACTCAGGAATCAAATTATCCACCTACCCAGTAAACTTCAGTGACTTTCTATTATCTCCAGGATCAAATAGTAAAACCCTCTGTTTGACTTTTAAAACCCTCCGTGACCTGAGCCCTTCCTACCATTCCAGTCTTCTTATACTTTACAATCCTTGTAAGTATTCTGCGATCCAGTGACCCTGCCCTCCTTGCTATTCCTTGAATATAACATTCTCTCTCCCAAATCTGAGTTTTTTTGCTGACTGTGCCCCATCCCTGGAATGTTCTCCCTCATTTCTGTCTCTTAACTTCCAAGTTTCAGGTAAAGTCCAACCTACCTTCTGCAAGAAACCTTTCCTAGTCCTCCTTAACCTTAGTGCCTTCCCTCTGCAATTTACTCCTAATTTATCCTTTATACATATCTCGTTTACAAATAGTTGTTTGAATGTTGTTTCCCCCATTAGACTATGAAGCTCCTTGAAATCAGGATCTGTTTTTTTACATTCTTTGTACTGAGAGTGCTTAGCATGGCATCTGATGCATAACTAGCGTTAATAAATGCTAGTTAACTAGAGAAGCAAGGGTTTGTAATACCTTTAATGGGGAATGAGGAAGGGAATCAATTTGTGTGAAATCAAAGGGTTACCTTGCTGTGTGAACATACATAATATATAAAACGGTGGTGGAACTGGATGTAACAAGAAAGATTTTACATAGCTAGGAGGTATCATGTGAGCTGAACTTTGAAATGATCTAGGGATTTCAGATGGTAAAAGTGAGGAGGGAGTGTTTTTGAGGCAGGGGGAACTGCTTGTTTGAAGGCAGAGGTGAAATATGACTGCCTGTAGTAGGAAATACTTTTTAGTGTCAAACAGAGTAATTTATATTAGATCCTAATTGGGAGCCACTGGAACTTTTTATCAGGGCATTGAAGGGGGAAAAAAACCTGTGCTCCAAAAACAATATATTGGCAGCTTGGTGGAGGATAGATTTTAGAGAGAAGGCATAAAGCAGCAATGGCCACAGAACACCTTGTCTTCAGGGAGTTCAATTGTATAGATGATATGTCACCCACTTTGCTTTTTGTTTTGTTTGTTTGCTTATTTCAAAAAAATACATATGAATTTTTTCCTTACTTAAAACCACTTATTTTTATTCTGGTGTGGAAGGTAGATAATGTGTAGGATCCTATCTTAATGTGATTGCTTATAAACAGTGGTCAACTGGTATAGTGCATTTGTTGTATCCCACATGCCTCATGTAGTAGAATTTGTTTAGAAGATGAGCTTAGTATCCTGTCTTGATATTTGCTTATAGGACTTATTTGCCTTAAGGACCATAGATAAACATCTAAGATGCTAACATATAGTCTTACAAGCCCTCCAGAGCTCTGAATTTCTATCCTGTTCAGAAATATTAACTTGAGGTTAACATGAACTGATGTTGATGTAAATGATGTTGAAGTAAACACATATGTTTAGAGTTAGAAGTTACCTCAGTAACCTTCCTGTACATTCCTTACCTAGAAAAGAAGTCACTTTACAATATCTTTGATAACTGGTCATTCACCCTTTGTCTCAAGAGCTCCTACTAGTAAAGAGAAATTTTATCAGCTATGACCTTCCCCTTTTGAAAGTCTCTAGTTGTCAAGTTTCCCTTCCTAAAGCCTAAATATCTCTCTACAACTTCTACCTATTGGTCCTAGTTTGGATCCATGGAGCCATACAGAATAAGTCTAACAGCATGTAACAGCCTTCAAGGTAATTGAATCATGTCCTCCTAAATCTTCTCTTCTCCAAATAAAACATCTCCCAGTTCCTTCAACCAACTCTCCTGTAGCATAAACTTGAGACTCTTCACCATCCTGATTGCCCTCTTCCAAACAGTTTCTAACTGAATATTTTCTTAATGAATTGTTAACTGTGCCTTCCTCTTAGCATACTTGTAAAGTCAAGTTTTGGAACCCAAGTTACCTAAAAGACCCTGTTAAATCTGATATTGTTTCATTTGGTCCAATGTGCTAAACTGTCAAGATATTTTTGGAATGTTACCATTAACTCATGTTTGCTATCCCTCCCAGCTTTGTATGCTATGCTGCTTTTGAGAAGCACTACTCTCTCTGCCTTTATCCAAGTCATTAACATAAATATTATCCAGAGTAGGGCTAAGTACAAATCCCTAGAGCATTCCCCTGGAGATGTCTTTCCAATTTGACATTGAACCATTAATATTTATTCTTTGAATGTGGAGATGATAGTCCCTTGGTACTCTGCCCCGGTCAGACTATATCTGGAGTATTGTGTTTGGATTGTCATGTTTTAGAAAGAACATTGAGAAGTTGAGAAGGGACCAGAAGAGATCAGTCAAAAATATGGGAAGAAGAAGAGGAGTACTTCATTTAAAAATATTAAAATAAGGAGGTAATGATAATAGCAGACATATGAGAATTCATTGAAAAAAAAAGACTAGTGATGTATAGCATAGAGATGGATTGAGAAGTCAGAGCCAAATGGCAGCATAAAGTTCTCATAAATTCTCCTCCAAACAATATTAAATAACAACTCAAAATGAATTCTGGAGTGGCAGAACAAAAGGACAGGATGAAACACTTTTCCAGCCCAAGGCAACTTAGAAGGTTGGCAAGAAAGGTCGATTCACTGGAGTGAGAATAGAGCACCATCCAATGCAGGCCACCCTGGCAAGCCAGCAGCAAGGTCCTGGGTTCCTGCACCAGGTAGGTGATAATGGCCATGCCCAAGGCAATCCAGCAGCAGGCCCCGGGGGAAATTGAATTAACAGCAGCAACTTCTGGAGCTCTCATCCCACAGACAGTATGGGGGTCAAACAACTAGCCAGAAGCAAATTACACAAGATCCTTTTCTGGCACTGGGTATAGGACTCTCTTACATTGCCTGTATACAATTCTGGGTTGTGGTCCCAAGGCAAAGAGGAAGACTAGTAAGAGCAGGGATCCTGGTCCCAGTTCCAAGATGGAAAAGGGTTCCAATAATTGCTTACAGACTAGAGTACAGACCAGGAGAGCATCGACCACACCTCTCCTTAGATTATACCACCTTGAGTTGTGAACTGATCCAACTGTTCTGGAGAGCAATCTGGAACTATGTCCAAAGGGCTATAAATAAGTGCTTTCCCTTTGGCCCAGCAATACCACTTCTAGGGTCATATCCCAAAGGGATCATAGTAGGGGGAAGAGGACCTGTGTGTACAAAAATATTTATAGCACCTCTTTTTGTGGTGGTAAAGAATTGGAAATCAAGCGGAAGACCATCAATTGGGGAATGGCTGAATAAATTGTGGTATATGAATGTAATAGAATACTATTGTGCTATAAGAAATGAAGAGCAGACGGACTTCATAATAACCTGGAGAGACTTACATAACCTGATGTTTACTGAGAAGAGCAGAACCAGGAGAAATTTGTACACAATTACAGACACAATGTATGTGTGATGACTAACTTTGATAGACTGGGCTCGTCTCAGCAATGTAACGTTGTAAGACAACTCCAAAGGACTCATGATGGAAAGAGATATCCACATCCAGAGAAAGAACCACAGAGTCTGAATGCAGGTTGAAGCAAACCACTTCCTCTTTTCCTTTTTCTTGCTTTGTTTTGTTTTCTCTTTCCCATTGTTCATTCCATTTGTTATAATTCTTCTTTACAACCTGACTGATATTTAAAGTGAAGGTATTTGTAGATCCTGTTCTGATTGCATGCTGCCATGGAAGGCAGGGAGAAGAGGGAGGGGGATCGAGGGATTGTAGAATTGAAAGTTGTAAACTAAAAGTAAATAAATGAATGAATTTAAAGAAAAAAAAGATTATACCACCTTGGAAGAACTGAAATGTAAGACTCTCAGAACTATCTTTGAACATAGCAGCATGAAAAACCTGAAACTTGGGACAGTGCTACTACCTCCAACCCAGGAGCAGAACCCAACTTTAACATAAAGTTAAAAGAGTAAAAAAGAAAGAAAAAAATGAAAGAAAAGTATGAAAGAAAAAAAAGGCTAGAAGATGAACAAACATCAAAAAAAGAACCTGACCATAGAAAGTTACTATGGTGACAGGGAATATCAAAACACAAACTCAGAAGACAATGAAATTCAAAGTAGCTATATGTAAAGTTTCAAAGAAAAATGTGAATTGGTCTCAGATTCTGGAAGAGCTCAAAAAGGCTTTTAAAAAATCAAATAAGAGAGGCAGAGGGAAAATGGGGAAAAGAAATGAAAGTGATATAATAAAAAGTCAACAGCTTGGTAAAAGAGGAATAAAGAAATACTGAAGAAAGTAATGCCTTTAAAAACAGAATAGACCAAATGGTAAAAGAGGAACAAATATCCACTGAAAAGAATTCCTTAAAAAGCAGAATTGACCAAATGGGAAAAGAGGTACAAAAATTCACTAGAGAAAAGTACTCCTTAAAAAGTAGATGGCCAAATAGAAAGGGAAGGTACAGAAGTTCACTGAAGAAAATAATTTCTTAAAACTCAGAATTGGGCAAGTGGAAACTAATGACTCCACAAGACATCAAGAAAAAGTAAAACAAAATTGAAAGAATGACAAAATAAAAGAAAATATGAAATATCTCATCAGAAAAACAACTGACCTGGAAAATACATTGAAGAGAAATAACTTAAGAATTGCTGGACTAAATACAAGTCATTCCCCAATTGATAAATGGTCAAAGGATATGAACAGGCAATTTACAAAGACAGAAATTAAAGATGTCTTTAAGCATATGGAAAAATGCTCTAAATCACTATTAATTTGAGAAATGCAAATCAAAACAACTTTGAGGT
>CM053582.1:296573960-296620257 GCA_028627135.1 Pseudochirops cupreus | reverse complement strand
AATTTCTTGAAGGATGATTTCTAGGTTCTTTTTCTGGTCATGGCTTTCAGGTAGTCCAATAATTTTTAAATTGTCTCTCCTGGATCTATTTTCCAGGTCAGTGGTTTTTTCAAGGAGATATTTCACATTGCCTTCTATTTTTTCATTTGTTTGGATCTGTTTAATAGTATCTTGATTTCTCATAAAGTCATTTGCTTCCATTTGCTCCACTCTAATTCTGAAGAATTATTCTCTTCAGAAAGCTTTTGAGATTCTTTCTCCATCTGGCAAATTTGACTTTTTAAGGCATTCCTCTGCTCATTGGCTTTTTGGGCCTCCTTTGCCATTTGAGTTAGTCTATTTTTTAAGGTGTTATTTTCTTCAGTCAGGTTATTGACTCTCTTATCATGATTTTCTTGCATCATTCTCATTTTTCTCCCCAGTTTTTGTGATACTTCTCTTATTTGGTTTTTAAAGTCCTTTTTAAATCTAAAGTTGCATTGCTGGGCTTGCTTTGCTTCCTTTGCCTGCTCACGTTGCCAGTCAATTACTTGGCTTTTGGGCTTAGTAGTAAAACTCTGCTTTCAGAGGAGAGAGCTCTGTCCCAAATCGCAGGGGTTTTCGCAGCTACTGGAGCTATTAGGAGGCCACCATTTTTTGCAACCCCCACCACCTTTGGCTCACTGAAAACACACCTCAGGACCACCACCCAAGACTGTGATCCAATCCAGGCAGCTCAAGGAAGGAGCAGTTGGCCTCTGAATGACTGCTTGGCCCCCCTGCAATCTGCAAGCTGGGAGCTTCTGAAGCAGCCACATGGAGATGGCTGCAGGACCGCTGCTGCAGACTGCTGCTGACTGCTGCTAGCTCTGGAGATGTTTGGCCAGACGCTCTCCCCCAAATTTAGCCAAGTTTCACTGACCTTTTCCCTTTGTCCTTGGCTCTTGTGGGTTGGTGATTCTGGAAATCGCCACAGCTGCTAATGATCCGCTCTCTTGAACGCTATAGCCATGGCTTCTCCTGGATGCCCTGGGGCTGAAACCGTATGAGGCTGGGCTCTACTTCCAGCACGCTGCCATGACCACCTGCCGGGCTGCCTTCAGTGGGAGCTTTGTTATTCTGTCATTTTTGTGGAGTCTGGAGCTCTAAAATTTGTTTAGATTCATATTTTATAGGTATTTGAGGTGGTATCGGGGGTAGCTTGTGGAGTTCTCCTGTTTCTACACTGCCATCGTGACTCCACCCCTGTATAATTCAGGAATTTGCTGAAGGTGCAGCAGAGCCCACATGAAGCTTCCCTGCTGTGAAGATAAACTCTGCCCTCTGATAGGCTGAATGTAGTCACATGGAGCCTCTGATGGGAAGAGTTTGCTGGAGGGAAGCAGAGTCCACAGGAAGTTAGTAGTCAGAGCTAGCCAGACGTTGGGGGAGAGAGGACTCTCATTAAGGAGGTAGAGAGGTTTGTGAGTAAATATTGATCTTATATTGGTTTGTGGGAAGACTGAAGGATGCTGTTATTATGACTTCTGAATATCTTTGAAACTAGGCTTACTGATTTTAGGCTTTGGTGTTCTGGTGTCTGAATAAATGCTTCAGTTCTGTCTTCTGTCTGGAGAGTTTGGTATATTTTGTAACCAAACATCATGTGATACTTATAGTCACAATCTTTATTGTGATCATGGGTGCTGTAAATGTTGCATTGGTGCTACAGCTGGTAGTGCTGGCACCTTACTCCCATCAGAAATGGATTACAGAGGGAACAACATTATACATCTACAAGGATATAAAAGTCCTCTAGGAAGGAGTAAGAGGGCAACAGGATAGGATAAGGGACTTTTTGAAGGGTGTGTAGATTATGAATTAGGAAGGGGGGAGGGGACGATGGAAAAATTCTTAGAAAAATAGATTAAGGTGGAGGGTGGAGGGAGAGGATAAAAGAGAAACTCTTAGAGGGATGGGTAGATTAAGGAATAGGAAGGCAAGGTAGAAGTAAATTAGATGAGTGAAGAGGGATCAGGTAAATAGGGTGAGAAGAATAGTGAGGAAATATAGGATGGAGAGAAATATACAAGCAATTATAATTTAGAATGTGAATGGGATGAGTTTTCCCATAAAATGGGTAAACAGATAGCAGAATGAATTAAAAATGTGAATTCAACAATATGTTGCTTCCAGGAAACACAATAAAAATGAGAGGTACATATAGAGATAAAATAAAGGGCTGGAGTAGCATTATGTAAAAAAATCAAGGGTAGTAATCATGATCTCAGACAAAGTTAAAGCTAAAATTGACTTAATTAAAAGAGAAAAATAGAGAAACTACACTATCTTTCACCAATATTATTCAGTATTATTTTAGATCATTTAAAATAATTAGATAGTATAAAATACCCAAGAGTATACCTGCCAAAACAGACACAGGAACTATGTAAGTATAAACATAAAACACTTTATACAAATAAAGTCAGATTTAAATAATTGGAGAAATACTCATTGTTCATGGGTAGGTAAAGCCTTCAGTTATTCCTTCCACATTGATGGGGTTAGAGGCATCCCCCTTCACCCGCACCCCGTAATGGTAAGGGGAATTTGAAGATCTTCCCTGCTCCTTAATAGACTGAATGTAATCACATGGAGCCTATGGTGGGAGGAGTTTGCTGAAGGGATGGAGCAGGAAGGAGTGAGTCAGAGCAGTTAGAAAGGAGGGAAGAGAAGATGCAGGCAAGTAGACAACTAGGATTGTGAGTATTTGTGGGAAGGTATGAGTAGGGGAAAGGCTTTGGGATGATGTTGCTTCCTGCAGTGATAAGGTGTATTAACTTCTTTGCTGCTATGATGGATTCAGTTTTCTTGTGTTGGGATTTGGCTTTCTGAGGTTGGGATTCAGCTTTTTTGTGTCTGAATAAATGTTTTGCTTCTGTCTTCTATATGGAGAGTGTTATATTTTGTGATTCAGAATTATACTGGCATATTCATAGTTGCCCTTGGTGCTGCGAATATTGCCTTGTCAGTTCACACACCTGGAAAATCTAAGATTTTTTGGCCTTCCCTTTGTACCAGAGAAGAAGTCCAAATTTTTTCTTTTTCATTTATGGGGTATTTATGGTACCTTATTGTAAATTTTGTGTTAAGTATTTGGTCATAAGCACTCTGTTGTCTGCTGGCCTTTGCAGATTGTCTTCAGCTTCTGCAAAACTCCCCCAAAATTCTCAGTTAATTTCTTATGCCAGCCTTCAATATATTGAAACTGTAATAAGGAAAGTTGTGATGTGGAAGGGATAAGTATAATTAAAAAATGACAATTTTGCCTAGTCAATCTATTTATTCAATACCATCCCAATTAAATTACTAAAAAATTATTTTACTGAGAAAAAATGGTGACAAGTTTCATTTAGAAGAATAAAAAGTCAAGAATTTCAAAGAAACTAAGGGAAAAAATGTAATGGAAGGAGATTCAGCAGTACCAGATCTTAATCGAAGTATAAGGTAAGTGCATTGTTGAAGTATGAAATGAATAATTTTGACAATTTAAAATTCCTTATATAAATAAAATCAATGTAGCCAAGATGAGAAGGAAAGCAGAAAATTGGGGGAAAACTCTGATAGACAATCTCTCAGATAAGATATGATTGTGAAGGACTACTGCTATGATATAAGAAATAATAAGCTGGTTGATTTAGAAAAAACACTTTCTTGGACCTATGAAAGAACATCCTATCCACCTCCAGTGAAAGAACTGACAAATAGAAATATGCATATGTATGTTCTTATATACACATATCTGTATGTGTATATGCACACATATATATATATAATATATATGTATGTATATATACTTGCATTTTATTGTAGCTTTGTTTGGGGGGCAGGAAGGGAGAAAAACATAAAACAAAAAGTACACAACAGAGAACAAAAGAAAACCTAAAAGGAATCACTGAAAAGCTAGGTTACTTTGAAAGTAATGTATAGGATTTATTACATATGTTTTCATAAATAAAAGTGTATTGTTTTTATATTGAATCATCCCTTATGTTCTACTACGCACATGGAAATGTTCTTTTTTTCTTTTCTCACTTTTTTTTCTCACTTTCATTTAAAATAAATAAATTTTTAAAATAAAAACAAAGAATAACACTGAGGTTACAAACCTTGGAAACTGGAAAAGTGGTGGTGCCCTCAAATAGAAATAGGGAAGTTCACAACAGCAGTGGGTTTGGGGGAAAGGATAATGGGTGTTTTGGATATATTGAGTTTGAGGTTTACCTGGAATATTCAACTTGAAATGTCCACGTGGTAACTGGTGATGTAGAGTCGAAGCTCAGTAAAGAAACTGAGGCTGGTTATGTTTATTTGGGAATCATTTGGATAGAAATGGTATTTAAACCAATGGGAGCTGCAGAGGAGGCTGCAGAGAACAAAAGAGACTTCTGAAGACAATGGAGGACAAAGCTCAAGAACCATGGTTTGATGTTACAGAAAGGCAAATGTAGGCTTGTTAGGAAAAAACTTCCTAATGATTAGAACTGTCCAAAAGTGGAATGCACTGAGGGATGGGTTCCCTTCCTTGAATATCTTCATGTAAAAGCTAGATGATCATTTACCGCATATGTTGTAATAGAGATGCTTTCAGGTAGGGGATAAAGGAGCTATATGGTCAGAGCACTGAACTCTAGTGCTACTCTTTCCACAAATGACAGGCCCCTTCACTTCTTTGAGTCTATATAGCCTCTAAATTGAGTGGAGTGGGTTAGATGATCTCCAAGGTCCTGTTCAGCTTTAAATTTTAAAATATACAGAAATTTCTCTCCTTTCAATATTAAACTTGTTTTCTCGTCATCCTCTGTAGATCAAGAATTACTTGTTCTAAGACCAACCTCTTCCTTCTGGGTTTCTCATTGTCTCCTACCTCTTCCAGGAACTTGCTCCAAGAATTATCTCCTCTGTCTTTTTGCATCTCCAATCTTTCCTTCTTCACCCACATCCTTCCCCCTCTTCCCTATGGAATCAAGATTGGTCTTTGCTATCCTAAAACAAAAACTTTTCAGGCTACTGTTCCATCTCTCACCTTCCTTTCACTAGCAAATTTCTGAGTAAGCCAATGACAGACAGACATGCGGGCCATCTTTTACTGTCTCACCACCCAATAGCTCCTTAACTCCTGGCAGTCTGGCTTGCATCACTACCCCCGTCAGTTATTACCAGTAACCTTCCAATTGCCAAATCAAATGGCATTTCATCATTCTTCTCTGCAGTATTTGAGTTTATTGGCCTCTTCCTTGGTTTCCATGTCACCCTGCACTTCTCCTACCTTGACTGCTCATGGTAATTTTCCTTCGCTGGCTTTCCTCATGTCCTTTCAATTTACATAGCATTCTCCAATGTTTTTTGCCCTTGACATTTTACTTTTCTTCAGCAATTTGATTCGATTCCAAAGTCTGACCTCTCACTTCTTGAAGATAACTTAAATCTTAATCACCGATCTTGATCTCTCCTACACACCAATCAAATATTTGTCTATTGTGTACTAGGTACATTCCTAATTTCTGCCTCCTGAATGTACCACTAGCATTCAATGTGTCTAAAAACTAAACTCAGAATATGAGAAGAGCTGGAAGGGAATTACAGTTAATCTAGCTTTTTTATGGATAAGAACACTGAGTCCCCTAGAACCAGTTCCTTAGCTTGAAATTCAAGATCTTCTATGATCTGATCCTAACTTACCTTTTGAGTCTTATATCACACTACTCTGTCTGAACTGTGTATGCCTCTCTAACCAGAGTTTTTGCCATTCCTTAAACACATTATTTTTCTGCCTTTGTTAATAGCATTCCGGATACCTGGAACATTCTTTCTCCATTATCTGCCTTTTCAGATTCAGTGCGTTCTTCAGGGTCCAGCCCAAATGAACGTGCTCCAAGATAACTTAGGTTACTCAGATCAAAGCGATCTTTAAAATTCTCCTGATACTTCATTTGTATTATTCTTAAAGCACTTGTTTACATTTTCTACTATACTCATTTGTGTAAATGTCTTATCTGATTGTAGGCAAAGACCGTGTCTTATTCATCTTTGAATTCTCAGTCAGCATGTGATATGTGATAGAAACTCATTATTTTTTTAATAAGAATTCACCCTTAAAAACATGAATTAATTATCTGCATTTATTGATAGTACAAGTAATATTTCTATAAGTCCGAGCAGTATATTGCCAATTGCTTCGAAAATCTGTTAATGCCATACTCTTTCCTTAGGTGAAATTCACAAACTATGGACAATAATCCAAGTAAATGTAAAGCTTTAACTTCAGTAACTACAAATCGGATGTTAAAATGTATCTTTATCACCCTGAGGTAGTTAGTATCACTAGTCTGAATATTTTTTTATCCAAACTACCAATCATCATAGAAAGCAAACTGTAGATCTTAAGAAAATAGCACCTTTATACTTGCTTCTTCCCAGGAACTATTAAAGAATTCAATCTATGTAAAATTAATTATGCCTCCTAATAAAATTAATAGTATAGCTATCTCAATAACTGTTTTTCTCCATAATTCAGCATTATTTCTCTCAACAAGGATAGGGTGCTAACAACCTGACTTATTGTCACAACTTTCATTACTAGAGGTAGAATAACAGATGTAGGGACATGGATTAACAGCCCTTGGCAACAACATATATACCTCTGGGATACCATGGTTTTTTTCTGGTATTTTGGCCAGTAATGGAAATCACAAAAGTTGCAGGCCAGGCAAGGCCACCCTCAATTCACGAGTGACTGGGCTGGTGAACTTCTTTCAGCCCCCCTAAGTACAAAGGCATCCCACTCCCTACTCTTCCTCCCCCACCCTTAGCAGTGCCCTGGTCTGCCTTCCAGAAGCTAATACTTAAGGTAGTTCTTTCTTACTCAACCACACTTGCAAGGCTCCAGTGCTAAGATCAAAATAGTTCCATACTTGCTTTTTGCTAAGGCTTTCTTCTTTGAAAACTTGCACTTCTTCACTGACCTGTTGCTAAGCTGACTTTTAACCTGGAGCATCATTTAATTATTTAATATGAGTTTGCTTTTGTTTTGAGGGGTCAGTCATATACTGAATGTTATTTTTCAAGTTTAAAATTTTATGAAGCTTTTGAAAACAGTGGTTTCTCATTCAATATGATACCATCTAGATTATTTTCCCTATAGAAATTGCTGGCAGATAACAAATACCTCATTAAGTTTCATGCTTCTTCTCTTAAGTGTTATAAGATGGAAAGTATTGTTCACTTATTCTTAAATTCTTATTATCCATAACTGTCCCTAACAAGGACAAAGTAAAGTATTTATCAATAGGTACGAGACCAGAAACAAGCAAAATGTTTCTACATTTCTTTGCAAATGAAAACTTTTATAAATCATTACATAAGCATTATGGTTATCAAGAGCATGGTTTTATCTTTTGCTAGGTCTTTGCATATAGAGGAAAGACTACCATTAACTTGCTTCACTACATAGTAGTAGTAATGCTTTTCCCACCAGTGGTCAAGACTTGGGGTACCTATGATACTTGAAGACCAATTGTGACAGGTTCTTAGCCAATGCTATTCCTCATTCTTCCACATAAATACCCGTGACACCTAGAGGCATTACTTGGCTACTTTATTGGAATACATGATTTGAATATGGAACTAATTGAGAAAGCCAAACTCAAACCAGAAAAGCAACTACTAATTACTTTCACATCCTATATATCATATATCACATATATGAAGGTAGGATTTACCATAAACTTAAGATGAAACCTGAAATTAAATCAGATTTTTATAGCTTAAGGTTATATAACATTTAAAAAGTATTTAAAACATTTGATGTGATTCATTTTTAAGAATCTTTACTATGGCTCTTGCACATATAATTATAAGTAGGCACTAACTAAAGATTAAGTCACAATAAAAGCCAACCAATCTTATTTGCAAAGAATTTTAAAAAGCAGACTTGATGCCGAAATGAACGAACTATTAACTTAGAAGGGACTCGATTCCATATTATGTTGCTTTTTTGTAATAACATTACCAGATACAACTCCCAGTATTTCTCATGGAAGAATTGATCATACATACATTTTTCTTTTAGGCAAACATAAAAAACAGAGGCAATATACAACAATCTCCATATTACATCACTCATATACTACCATAGATGAAAAGTTAATAGATTCATTCAGTTTAGCAGTACAATTTATACCAGAGCATGTGTTCCCATGTGCTAAGTTCAACATAATAAGTACAAGTGACAGCAAAAATTAAAGTTATCATCTTTAATGAAATGACTTTGGAAATAATGTACATTTCCATGACACCAACACAACAGTTTTCGGAGCCACAGTAAGATACACAGAATTACATCCGTAATTTGTATTAAATGTCAACATTTCAAGCTGCAATTAATTACATCGCAAACAAGATCAAGAAAGCAACCATCAAACAAAAGAGACCCATAGCTTCAGACAAGGCGAATCCCAGGATAGCATATGAGAACAGCTGCTGCTTCAGTGAAGGGTTTCTAAAAGAGAGATAGAGCAAATATGACTGTCTTATTTGATATATTAGTTAAGTTTCAATCAAGGGCTGATAGCAAAGTTTTTTTTTTAAACTACTGCCATAAGATGCTGCTTGAATCAGTTTTAACTGTACATATACATATGTGTGCATACACACACGTACATACATACATATGTGTGTTGCTACTTTTATTGGAAGATCACATGCCTAAGAAGAGAAACTTTAACTTTGAAAACCACTTTTCCATGGAAGAACATACTTAGCTGTTTTATTTCTAAGTTAAAACAACATAAACTGAAAGAACCCTAGACAAGTAACTACTTCCATCCTAAGAGCCAATTTTAGTTTGTGCAGTTCTTATTAACAAAGAACTTCAAGTATGTACTTACAACTGAGTTAAAAGCAAATTACTAGAAAGCAAGACCTAAAATATATTAGAAATATGGCGGGAGGGAAAACACAAAGGTTATTTTGAGAAAAGCAAGCAATAATGTTTTCCAAATATTTTTCAGAGCCTACACTTGGCTAAGGATATTTTGTATATTTCAAGAGATTATAATAGACTAAATATGTATTATAAATATAAATTATGTCACTTGCTAAACCAAAAGATGTGGTTTTAAAATAAGGCCTTAAATAATAAAGAACATGGACATATATCTAAAAGACACTCCTACTATGGAAAATTTTAAAGTATATTCACCAGGGCCCCTAGGTGGCGCAATAAATAGAGTCAGGAGGACCTAAGTTCAAATCCAGTCTCAGACATTTAACACTTACTAGCCATGTGACCTTGGGCAAGTCACTTAACCCCAATTGCCCTCCAAAAAAAAAAAAGCATATTCACCAATGAAATTATTTCCAGGTCCAAAACAGAGGACCTTACTTCACTTTGCCGACCCCACCCCCACCAAAACAAAAAAGTTTTGATGACTGAAAAATTAATGATTTTGTTAAGTATTTTGTAAAGCCATTTTCAAACATATTAGATTAGCCTTCTTGCAGTGTAAATGACCATGAATTCTTTTAGATATGGAAAACGTTACCTGGCATAACCAATAATCAGACTACCAAAGACAGTTCCAATACCAGCGCCAGAACCAGCCACTCCGACTGTGGCAGCACCTGCACCAATAAATTTGGCAGCAGTGTCAACGTCTCTGCTGATAGCACTGGTCTGGAACTCCCTTAGTGCTAGCTGAGACATCCTGTTCTGGGTCCCATGAGAAACTGTGTTGCCCTAGAAAAATAAAAAAAGACGAAGGTCAAATCAGTAGTTATGATTATTTAAATGACTATATTGCCAAGCTATTGCCATAACAATATTGCTCTAATTTTAGTTTTAATACATGTAGGTAAGAAATGTATTTATTAGAAACAGTGGGTATGTGAATATACATATCATCTGAAATCAGAGGACCTGGGTTTGCTACCTATTTATAATTAAAAGTATTTTTACTGTAGACTGTGTACATTGTTTGGAGTCTAAGGACCTAGGTTTAAATCCTAGATCTACTGTATCTATTACCTTGGCCAAATCACTTTACCTCTCTAGGCCTCAGTTTCCTCACTTGTAAAATATGGAGGTTGAACCAGAATCTTAGTACTAGATGATCTCCCTTTCTTATAGCTCTAAATATGTGATCTATAACACGAGTCCCATGTGCTGATTGCAAGACCTCTTCTCAAATGGTTCAATCTCTAAAACTTGTGATTGTTTATTCCTTATTTTATCCTTGTTAGAGGGGATGCAAAAAGATACTGCTACAACAAATACAAAACAAGTCTTATTTAAGTCTTATTATTAGTTTGATATGGTTTTCTTGTAACCAATTACCTCTCCAGTCCTGACCTCTGGTCGAGACAACACTGCTACAGAAATTGGTCTGTATACAATTCTGGATCCAGCACGGATCTGATAAAAGACAAAAATAAATTAAGTACCCAAATATTAATGATATTCATAATTAGATTAAAATAAACATATAATAATAAAAAATAAGCAAACACATGCTCTACAGAACTGCAATAACTTTTTTTTGCACCCTGAGTTCTGAGAAAGCCAATAAAAACTGACTAAGGTTATTCTCCAGACTAGAAAAGGCAAGAATTGCTACTACACTGTATACTGACTTGCAGGTCTTTTAGGGGGCATATCATACTCTATGTTGCAATTTCCAAAAAATAAAACAATGTTCTGATTCAAAATTTTTAATTTTAATGCTATAGCACACTACAAACTATTTCTAGGAATTCATCCAGTGAATCTAAAACCTATTTTGCAAAACCTGTTAAATGAGATAAATATGGAAAGGAAAACCTAATTAGGCTGGTTACCTTTGAAGCTGATATATGTCATTCAAAACATTCTATCCCGTGTATTTAAAAAAAACAAAAACAAAAATAATTTCTAAAAATAAAAAAAAAGCTGAACATTAATAATTACAAATTCCATTTCCAAAGTCCTGGTAAAACACCAATCATTAAGTCAAAAAGAGCACTGTTTAAATATATTGTAGTTACACAATGCCTATGAAGCATTACAACAGACGAGGAGCTGTCTTCCAATTCGGCCTATGCCCTTGGCTCTCTCCTGGCCTAAGGTCACCGCGAGTCCTAAGAGAACGTTGTCCCGATTCCCAGACGAGCCCTTTTGGGTCCAGCAAACACCCCGACAGCCCAGAGACAGCCCAGAGCCGGGCCGGCCGCCCCAGCAGCGCTTTCTCCGGCTCTTCCCCGCCCACTCGGGGATACGAAGTCCCTCCCTCCGGGGCTGCGGGAGAGTTTGACCTACAGGCAAGGAGCTTGTCCCGGCGCAGCCGCGGAACTAGGCCCTTCCGACCCCAACCCTGCGGACCCCCACCACACACTCATGGCAATGTCCCAGGAGGCCCCTGCTTGTCCCTGAGAGCTAGGCCCAGCCGCGGACGGAAGCACTGGATAGACAAGGAACCGGCCGGGGACGGGGGTTTGACCTACACTCAGGGTGACGCCTGACAGCTAGGCCCCGCCGGCCTCCTCATCAATCCCTTAGCCAGGGAGGGGAAGAGCCGCATCTCAACCCCCAAAGGCTCTCGAAAGCACCCGGGAGGAAAAGGCAATAGGAACCCAAGGCCTGCTCAGTGGATCCACTGTGGCTTTGCCCGGCCTCCCCTGTCATTCAACGTGGACGCTCCCGGGGGGCCGGGGGGGGGCGGGGGTGAGGGGCCCGAAGCCCTTAGTTCCCCACGGCAGGGCCACTCACCAGAGTGGGGGAGCAGGCGAGCTTGGCGCAGGCGAACATCTTAGGTGCAGCTGGGACAGCAGCGACGGAAGAGGGGACCAGATGGTGGGAGGCGAGGGCTCGCCTTACTGCCGCTTTCTCTTGTGTCTGCAGAGGGAGGAAACAAGCTTTAAGGTCAAATGCTCGCTAGGAGCCTTCTCCCCGCGATTCTCCTCCCGGGAACCCAGAGCCCGTGCCCGCTGCATTCCCCCTTTCCCCCGCGCTGCACCTGGTACCGGATGCAGCCCGAATGAATGAGGGAGAGGACTGGGCCGGGTCGGGCTCCCGCGCGCCCGCGGCTTACCTCTCTCGGGCGGCTGCAGCAGAGGTCGAACCTAGTGGGGCTAGGCGCGCAGGCGCAATCAGTCCCTTATCCCAACCCCAGCACCCGGATGGAGAAGGAGGAGGGGGCTAAGGCAGAGAAGGCGGGGGAATCAGCGTGAGTTGAGGTTTGGGGAAATAGACGCTCAAGGTCACTTTGTAACAACTTTATTAGTAACAAGCTGGGAAGGACAACGGGGCTGCCTGTGCAAAAGGCGAGGGGGAGGGACAGGATTAAGGAGGGAGTGGCGTCAATAGCTGAATGGAACTTCTTAGACTCGGAGAAGGATAGCTGAGGAAATGCCGTCACCAAATCCCTGCCCCACATTTTTGGAGAATTCATCTTTTTTGCACTTTCCAGGCTTTCTGCAGAAGAAAACTCCTTTTTGGGAAACATATCTAGACAACTTTAGGCCCTGGGCTTCAATGCCCAGACGGGGGGGACTTCTTGACCTGCGAACTGCCCCCACTGACAGCCAGATACTTTCATTTGCAGTGAAGTCATTAATTAAGAACTCACAGAGAAATGATTTTCATGTTTTCAAATGCCTAGAAAATAGTGCTGGATCTAGGGCGTGACGTTTAGCAAATTTGGGTACAAGAGGCTGATTTGCGGGGTCTTGGAATTGAAATTTTGCTGTAGTTGAAAGAGCCCTGGTTTGGCTGTCCTGAAACCTCTAGTTTCTAATCTCAGTGCAACTAGTTAGGTTTGTAACCTTGAGAAAGACACTTTGCCTTTTTGGACCTCACCTTCCTCATCAGCAAAATGAAGGGAGTAGACTGGATGATATCCAAAGTCTGCTCTAGCTCTTGTACTTGGTTCTGTAATCAGAAGAATAAAGAATGGCTTCCATTTGTGTTACTTAGTATTAAAATTCCTGGCTTCTACACTTATTTTTGGTAACTTTCAGCAAATAATTTTTCTCAGATGAAAATGAAGCTTCATTCAGGCCACAGAAATGTTTCCTTGGGTTTCAAAAGTACAAAAGACACAGGATTGGGAGTTAGAATACTATATTCTAGTCCCAGGTCTGCCGTTGAATAACTGACTCCCAACAAGTCATTTTTGCCTCTCTGGTCCTTAATTTCCCTAGGCTTTAGGTCAGCGGTTCTCAACCTGTGGATTAAGTTCAATTTATAACAATGAAACTACATCCTGCATATCAGATATTTACATTCATAACAGAAGCAAAATTACAGTTATGGAGTAGCAACGAAAATAATTTTATGGTTGGAGGTCACACAACATGAGGAACTATATTAAAGTGTAGCAGCATTAGGAAGGTTGAGAGCCACTGCTTTAGGCTTTAATGTCCCTATTTGTAAAGAAGGGATAATCAATTTTCCTAGCTGTAAAAGGAGGCTGAAATAGATGTTACTCATTCTAACATAAACTTCCCTTATATATCATACAACAAAAGACTACTATAATTATTGATGAGCCATTATGTTTTAATTGAAATTCTATTTATCAATTAATGAGCATTTATTAAGAAACTACAATATGCCAATGATAAATGTGCTGAAGACACAAATGAAACATTTCCTACCCTTGAAAAGCTTACTCTTGCATCTTGTGTTTTTATTTGGAAAATAATGTAATCACTATGACTTTAACTCTGTTACACAACAGATGAAACATGTACAGTTTTTCAAAATCTTCTTATCTTTTCTTTCCTTATACTTCTACCACCCCCTTATTTTTATTTATCACCCCGAATTGCATCCGGGGCTACCACTACCCCTCAATCCTTCCAGTGCCAGGGGCAGTATGGCCCATTTTGGGAGACTGGAAGGAACAAAGAGTACATGAAGTGGGAATAATGTATAGGAATTAGAAAAAGGTAAGTTGCTTCCTAGGTGTGAAGGGCTTTAAATGCCAACCAGAAGATTTTATATTTTATCCTAGAGGTAAATGGGGAGTTATTGGAGTTTATCGAGAGGTCTTTCAAAGTGTATTAGTTTTGTTAATTAAACATTTCTAGTAAATTTTATAATCCTAAATCAGTATTAATTATCAACCACCCTCCCCCCTTTTTTTTCAAATAGGTACACTGAAGCCTGGAGCCTGAAGAGGCATTTGAAAGGTCAAACAGTAAATTACAGAGGTAGGATTTGTTTTTCCCCACTATCTCCTCTTCACTCATTTCAAATGAAGAGGTGGCCCTTCAGCTTGCCAAGGCTAACCCACTACTTACATCCTTGATCTCATTCTAGTCTGACTTCTCCTTGCCCTTTCTATCATCCCCACTCTCTCACTTATCTTCAGTCTCTATCTAATGGTTGCTTCTCTTTCTACAAACAAACTTAAGTCTATTCTATCCTTAAACCTACAATAGGTACTTCTACTTCCTCGTCTCTCACTCTTATAATCTCTATGCAGTCTGGCTTCCCACTGAAACTTCTCTTGCTAAAGTGACCAGTGATCATTTAATTAGCAAATCTAACCAATTTTTCTCAGTCTTTATCCTTCTTGGCTTCTCTGCAGCCTTTGACATTCTTGATCACTTTCTCTTCTATGTTTTTGTGTCACTGTTTCCCCCTGGTTCTCCAAACACCTGTCTAATTGTTCTTTGTCGATCTCTCTTGCTGTTAAGTTATGACCACTTACCTCAATGCCCTCAAAATTCTGCCCTATGTAAATCCTTTTTTCTTTTTCCCTTATACTGTGAGTGATCTCAACTCCTATGGATTCACTTATTATCTCTATACAGATATTTCTCAGATCTGTGGATCTCTATCTTGACCTTTAGTCTCATATTTCCAGTTGCATTTTGGACATCCTCTCAGTTATATAGGCTTGCAACTTGGGTGTCAACCTTGACTCCTCACTCTTACACCCCATGCATGTCTAATGTGTTACCAAGCCCAGGTGGTTGGATGTTTTCAGCATATCTCCTATACGAACTCTTCTTTCCTCTGACATAGGGGCCATCCTGGTGCAGGCCCTTATCACCTCATGCCTAGACGATTGTATTACCCTTCTGTTGTCCTCCCAGCCTCATTTCTCCTTACTATAGTCTCTCCTCCATTCAGCTGTCAATGTGATCTTCCTAAAGTATTTGGCTGACCATGGCACTCTTCTCACTCTTCTCCCCCTTCTCCCTCATTCAATAGACTCCAGGGGCTCTCTATCACCTCCAGGATAAAATATAAAATCCTATGTTGGGCTTTCAAAACCTTGAATCTAGCCTTTTCCTAACTTTCCAGTCTTCTTACTTTTTATTATCCAGCAACACTAGACCCCTTGCTATTCCTCAAACATAACACTCCTTCTCCTGACTCCATGAATTTTTGTTGATTGTTTCTTATTCCGGGAATGCTCCTGTCTGTGCCTCCTGGATTCCTTGGTTTCCATCAAGTTTCACCTTCACAAAACGCATGTTCCTCCTTAATGTTAACACTTACCTCTGAGATTATCTCCTTTTTACTCTCTGTTTCTCTCCTGTGTACAAAGTTGTTTAAATCTTTTCTCCTTGATTAGATGAGTTCCTTGAGGGCGGGGACTGTTTTTGCCTTTCTTTGAATCCCTCTTGCTTAACATAGGGCCTGGCATGCAGTAAGTGCTTAACAAATGCCTGCCTACTTAACCAGAATTGATTTATAGACTTAATTTCCAGGATTTAGACTTCAGTATCCCTCCAGCTTCTATTGAATACTTTGTTATTGTGAATTGTGTGATAGCTAGTCATAACTGATCTTCAGCCCAGTTTCTGGATTTGTAATTTACATATCTTCAAGAAAGAAGGTTAAAACAGTATCTTCAAATATTTTAGCCTGAAGCTCTGTTGTCTGGTCATTTTTGAGTTGTGCATGATTCTTTGTGACTCCATTTGGGGTTTTCTTGGCAAAGATACTGGAGTGATTTTCTACTTCCTTCTCCAGTTCATTTTACAGATGAGGAAAATGAGGCAAACAGGGTTAAGTGACTCACCCAGAATCACACAGCTAATAAGTGTCAGAGTCATACTTTCGCAAAATGGGCAATACTACCTCATGGGGGACTCTGGACTGATCCAGGGGGCTGGTCAGATTCAGGTACAATTGAGGGGTATTGAATAAAAATAAGGGGGAGGTAGAAACATAAGGAAATAAGAGAAGATAACATTTTGAAAAACCATTCACACATGTTTCATCTATTGTGTAACAGTCGAAGTAGTAGTGATTACATTATTTTCCAAATAAATACACAAAATGCAAGTTATATCTCATCTGTGGTCAAGTCTGCAGATAGGTCTTAACAAGGAAGTGCTGGCAGGCCAACATATTGTATCTTATCCTCCCCTTCCCACCCTCCTCCTCCTTCTTCTCCTCCCTCTTTTCCTCCCATTCTTCTTCCTCTCTCCATGTGGGTAGTCATACCCTTACATGTGGGTAATCTGTCCAGAGAAATATAATTTTTGATCACTTATACTTCCACAAGGTATCTTGGGGTTTGGGAGCTAGCTTTTTTTCTTCCTTAATTATCCTATCATTATTTTGTTAAAAAATCTGGGACAATGAACTCTTTTGTCTTGTATTGTTTCCATTTATAATTTCTTGAAATATAGCTTTGGCAAAATAGTCTTTGAAAAACCCATTATGATTCAAGTGGAGCTACCTGACTATGCCTTTAAACCCAAACCCCTTTGGTTTTCACTAATTGGCCAATAATAGGTTCCAGCTCAAATCTCACTTGTTCATTGTTTGGATTTTGATGGCTCAGAGTGAGTGCAGATAACAATTGTTTCTGTTCTGTCCCCAAAACTCTAAAGGTCTTCTCCCGGATTAATTCTTTTGTGAAGGTGAACTCGACCATCCTTTGTCTCAATTCCTACCTAGTCTTTAAATCACCAAATGGATGTTACCTCAGACAAATGGAGGCCTGGGGAAGACAAAAAGGTCAAGGTCTCTCTTTGAATCCTAGACCATCTCCGGTCATCATAATCTATATCTTAGCACTGGACCCAGGTAGCTCTGGAGGAAAGAGTGAGGCTGGTGATTTTGCACTGGCCTGGCTCACTTAAATATAATTCACTTGCAAGTCAAGGCATCACCCTCCTGATGTCATTGGTTCTCTTTGAGAACAAAGGACGAACAACAACAAACAAATCTAAATAATTGGAAAATTTTAATTGCTCATGGTAGACTGAGCCAATCTAATAAAGATGAGAGTGCCATCTAAATTAATTTACTTATTCAGCATCATACCGATCAAACTATTAAATGATTGCTTTATAGAGCTAGTAAAAATAATAATGAAATTCATCTGGAGGAACAAAAGGTCAAGAATCTCAAGGGAATTTATGGAAGAAAGTGGGAAAGAAGAGGGCCTAGCAGCACTAGATCTCAAATTATATTACAGAGCAATAATCATCAAAACAATTGTGTATTTAGCTAGTTGAACGATGCAACAAATTAGTTGTGCAATAAATGAAAGAAAATGAACACAGTTGCCTAATGTTTGATAAACCAAAGATCCCAGCTAATGGGGTAAGAACTTACTATTTGACAAAAAACTGTTAGGAAAACTGGAAAGCAATCTGGCAGAGACGCTCACACCACATATCAAAGTAAACTCCAAAAAGATGCATGACTTAGACTTGATAGGTGACATCATAAACAAATTAGAGGAGCAAGGAAGAATTACCTATCAAACCCATGGGTAGGGGAAAAGTTCATGACCAAACAAGAGTTAGAGAGCTACACAGAAGGTAAAATAGACAATTTTGATTACATAAAATTTTAAAAGGTTTTGTACAAACAAAACTAAAGCAACTAAAATTAGAAATGGTGCATTTTAGTGGAGATATGCATTACTTTGTGAGGCAGCTAGATTCAATGGACAGAAGGCTGGGCCTTGAGTCAGAAAAACCTGAGTTCAAATTCAGCTTCAACATTTACTAGATGTATGCCCCTGGGCAAGTCACTTCTCTGTTCCCTCAGTTTCCTCATCTGTAAAATGGGAATAATAACAATAGAACCTACCTCCCAGGATTATTGTGAGGATCAAATGAGGTAATATTTGTAAAAAAGCACTTAGCACAATGACTAACTCATAGTAGCCATTATATAAATGCTTATTTCTTTCCTTTCTCCCCGTGTGATCTTTTGATGTTTCTTAGACTCCATTTGGTGGATTTGTGATGCAGTTTTAATTTGCTGCAGAAACTTGCTGGCTGGCTTACTGAATCCCTCTAAATTCTGTGCCCCCACTCCATGTCTTGGTGTTCCCTGACTGTGTGTAACACAATGGAGCTTGTACAAACAGAACATTTATTTCAGAAGACAATACAAATATACAAAGACACTGCTCCCTGCGTAATCCCTCTTCCTCCTTGTAACCCCTCATTCTTTGGGGAAGGGAAGGGGATTAGGTTCATAGTTTAGCTTTGTTTCCATAGAGCATAGTCCTAGTTTTAAATCCAAAGTCATCCTTGGGCTCAAGTCCCAGGCACTCTGGCTTCTCAAGATTTCCATGCTGACCCAGGTAACTGTACCACCAAATTTTCAATCCTGGCTCCAAGGTCTCCATGGCTGGAATTGATCCTGTGGGGATTATCTCCGGTACCTAAAACTGAGGACAAACAACAAGGAACAGAAACAAATACCCCCAGGATGGTAGAAACAAAGAGACCACCAACATAGTAGGGGACACAGTGGGCTCCATATTAGGCAAACTGAGCTCAAAGTCAGGTTGTATGTGTAGTCTGATAAGGGGCCATCTCTTACGAGGTTTCTTGTCATAAGGTCAACATTAACATGGTCAAGGTCAAGACCTTGGCTTTCACTAATCCTGGCTTGGGAGAGAATTCCCCTGCTCCCCCCCCACCCAACTGTAACACCTCCACCCCAAGACAAAGGTGAGAACTTTGAACAAGCTTTTGTTTACCCTGCATAGGGAGATAGTCTTTCATCACCATGCAGATGGGTGAGGGAACATCCTTGAAGATCCCTAGAAAAACCCCATTCAAATCCCTAGTCAGCAAAGCAATCACTGCCGGACTTTTAATAATATGTTTGTTTCCCACCTTTGGTTGATGCCTAAGGATCAGCTTTTCCATCCTTCAGGAATTGCCTATTTTCCTGAGTGGGACCTCTTCTCCATTCTTCTCTTTTTATTCCTTTCTATAAATTTTGCTGTTTCTGGACCTTGTTGACAACCATTAACAATTTTTGGTCATTGTCAGTTCACTGCCAATAAAGTTTCCTATAATGAATTTTTAAATTATCCTTTTTAGAATCTAAATGAACCTCAGTTCAGTTAGATATGTACCCCAGTAATAGGACACATCTTCTCTACTAGATTAGCTATCAACAAAAAGACAAGAATGGGAAAAAGTCCTTGTAGCAAGTTTGTCTGATAAAGGTCTCATTTCTAAACTATATAGGGAGCTAATCAAATTTATAAGGGTAAGAGCCATTCCCTCATTGATAAATGATCAAAGCATGGTAATAGGCAATTTTCAGAAAAAGAAATCAAAGTTATCAGTAGCAATGTAAAAAATGTAAAAAAAGATGCTCTAAATCACAAATATTTAGGGAAATTCTGAGGTTCCATTACATAGCTATCAGAATGACAAAACTGACAAAAATGCTAGAAAGGCTGTGAGAAAATAGCTATATTAATGCACTGTTGGACAATCTGTGAAGGAGTTTATCTGTTCTAGAAAACAAGTTGGAACTATGTCCCCAAAACTACACAGTAAAACTGTGTATACCCTTTGGTCCAGTGACACTATTACTAGGTCTATACCAAAAAAAGATAAAAGAAGGAAGGAAAAGGCCATACATACAAAAATATTTGTAGGAGGTTTTATGTGGTAGCAAAAAATTGGAAACTGAAAGAATGCCCAACAATTGGGCTGAATGGCTGAATGGTATATGAATGTGATGGAATACTATTGTCCTTTAAGAAATGATGAAAGGGATGGTTTCAGAGAAGCCTGGGAAGACTAGTATGAACTTGTGCAGAGTGAAGTGAGCTTCTCTAGGAGAACAATTTATAAAACAATACTTTAAAAACAATTAACTTTGAAAGTCTTAGAAATTCTGATTAACCCAATGTCCAACTATAATTTCAGAGAACTTTTGATTGCCACCTACCTCCTATATATTTAGGTAGAGGTGATGGATTCAGGATATGAACTGAGGCATACTGTTTTTGGATTTTGCCAACATAGGAATTTGTGATAGGATTTTGACAGGGACTTTAGGAAAGAGGTGGGAGAGAGAAAAGGTGGATCTTTATTTGGGAAAAAAATTTAAAAAATAAACCAAACTGCTAGCCAAACCAAATTGTTGGGTAAAGAGACTACTCCAGTCTTATCACACTTGTCATGCAAATTAATTTGTACCAGAACATAAAGGTAAGTGAAGCGGGGCAAAGTCATTTTTCTTCAACAATCTGGTCAAAATTCCTTCTTTATAATGTATATAGCAGCAGAATCACCTAGCGTTAGTTCTTATCTTTTGGCTAGTGAAAAGCCTTACAGTCCTCTTCATGCAAAAATTCTCATATCTGTTCCTGCTTCAATTCCCACTCTTTCTACCCTAGTGCAGGTTATCATCTGCCTAAAACATGGCAATAGCCTCTTCCCAGATTTTGCAATTTTTACTCATATGCCACTTGATTCAGTCTTTCATACTACTGTCCAAGTAACTTTTCTTACTCATAGATTTATTCATGATGCATCCTTGTCCTTACATTAAAGACTTCACAACTGAGTGTCATAAAATATTCTGGTTTCAATTCATATTACTCCCCCTTCCTCTCTCTGGCCAGACTGACCTGTTCTAGTATTCAAAAATGCCATGCAACTTCCCCTTCTTTTCTTGTTCATACTGTTCCCTACGCCTTGACATCCTCCCTACCCTTCTTCACTTGTTGAATTTCTACCCATCCTTTAAAGTCAAACTGAAAAACCATGAAGCCAATTTTCCCTTAATCCTTGTCTATCAGCCATAAACTTCCTGCTTGGTCCTCAGAGAGCACTTTATTCTTAAGAAGTAAAAGCCCACAAAGTGCTGTGCTACCGTCGAAAGGGCATTGCATCTGGAGTCAGAAGACCTGGATTTGAATTCTGGCTCCAAGATTAACTTTCTGTTTGATCTTGGGCATGTAATTTTACCTTTTGGGGGGTCTCAGTTTCTTCATCTGTGAAATAAGATGGTTGGGCTAGATGACCTTCAAGGTCCTTTGAGAGAAATGATTATTAATAACCAATAATTTGGGCAGATCTAAAGTTCCCTCTTGTTCTGTAGCAAAGTTCAGTCTTTTGAAAGAGTGAATTAACTCTCCTGGGTCTTGGTCAGACTCCACCCAATCTTACAAGGAATTTAATCCCACTGTGTTCTACTCAGATTCTGGGTGGACATAAATTATTTGATTAGATTGTCCAAGACTAGGGGTAATTTCTGGTTGTGGTTTGTCCTTCCTTCCCCTTGAGTACCATGACGTCAGGGAGATGATGACATGACTTATACTGAATTGGATTTAAGTGAGGGAGGGCTGTACAAAGTCACCAGTCTCATTTTCTCCTCCAGAGCCATCTGGGTCCAGTGGCCAGATATAGATCAGGATGACTGGAAATGACCCAGGGAGGCAATTTAGAAGTAAAAGACATAATCAAAATTCATTAGAATAGATCCAGCCCTTCATTGTAATATTCATTCTCTCATTCATTGTTACCCAATCAGAATTCATTGTCATCCTCAGAAACACCTGTCTTTCAAGGGCATATAAGCCTGAGCCTGCTGCTATGACTGTCTTTGGCATTCCAGAGTGCCCAGATCTCTTTTATTAATAACATGCCAACCTTATTTTTTAAGTGTCACATCTTCCAGCTTGAGTCTATGATTCTATGAACTCTCCAATGTATTCATCATATATCATAAAATATTATGCTTATCTATCTTGTCCCTTACTAGAATATATACTTTATGGAGATAGGGCCTGTATCTTATTCAAACTTTCTCTCTCCCAGGATCCATCACTGTACAAAGGCTTAATAAATGTCTGTGTTTTTTGATGATTTCACATCCTACATCTAATCCTTAAACATCATATGCTATTTTATTTTCGGGATCAACATTTTTGACAATGAAATATGCCATTGGAACACGTCTTTTTTTTCTCTCTTCTTTCCATCTGTAGCTTTGTTTAGTTTGAACAAGAAGGGCCAAGTACCCCCTGGTTCTCCCTACTCTTTCTACCTTCCTCTTATGTGTTGTCTTTCTTCATTAGATTGTAAGATCCTGGAGGGCAGGGACTGTTTCTTTCTTGTTTGTGTTCCCAGTACTTAGCACAGCGACTGGCCCGTAGTAGAGTAGAGGCTTAATAAATATCAATTGAATTGAACCTTTTTTTTTTACTGAAAAGTTGTAATACTATATACTATTACTCACACTACTGCTTATATTCAGTCATAATCATATTTATAGTAAAAAGCAGCAACAGTTTAATTCCAGTGTGTGAAATTGAGATAAAAAAAGATTACTGACCCTATTCTAGTTTTACAACATCACCCACACAAAATTCATTGTATCTAAATTTACATTATTGAACATTTGGGAGACTTATTCTCATGATGTCACTAACGACATTATTATAAAGGTTCAAGAAATATAACAGTTCATATTTACATAATATTTTGTAGTTTGAAGGGTGCTGCCCGTACAGCAGTCCTATGGGATAGGTTGTGGAAGTGTCTTTATCTCATTTCATCAATGAAGAAAAGATGCTGAGGGGCCTAGTGACTTGCCCAGTGTCCCATAGCTTAGTGTCAGGACATGGACCCAAACCCAAGTCTTCTGAGTCTCAGTCTAGGGAGCTTTCCACTATCTTGCGTGGCCTCTCATTAAATAAGAGTCAGAAAGATGAAGATTCAAACCCTGCCTCTGACACATACTGTGGTTGTTGTTCAGTGATTCAGTCATGTTCAACTCTTCTTTATCCCATGGACTGTAGTACACCAGGACCTTCCATTCTCCACTATCTCCTGAAGTCTGTCCAAGCTCATGTTCATTGTTTCCATGACACTGTCTATCTATCTCATCCTCTGCTGTCCCCTTTTCCTTTTGCCTTCAAACTTTCCCAACATCAGGGTCTTTTCCAGTGAGTCCTGTCTTCTCATTCTGTGGCCAAAGTATTTAAGCTCCAGCTTCAGTATTTGACCTTCCAGTGAACAGTCTGAATTAATTTCTTCAAGTACTGACTGATTTGATCTCTTTCTGTCCAAGGGACTCAAAAGTCTTCTCTAGCACAATTGGAAAGTGTCCGTTCTGTGGTGCTCAGCTTTCCTTATAACCCAGTTCTCACAGCTAGCTATACATAGGCACCAGAAAAACCACAGCTTTGAGTTCCATGATCTGTTTACATTTATTTTCCCTATTGTGTTCTTGCATTGTTCTAATTACGTGGAGCCCTGGAAAAATTACAGCCCCTCTTAAATGAGATTCACACAGGAAACATCAAATGGACGAAGAATTTCTTATTTTCCAAATTGTGATATGCAATAGTTATAGACAGCCCATAAATCTAATCTATAGGTATATATACTTGAATGTGTGTATGTGTGTGTGTGCTTGTACATGCACATGCCATCCACCTGCCACTTACAATGTAGGCTAACTGGTACACTTAGCTTATGGTCTATACATACCTATGCATATATCTTGAACAGACATTTCTAAGGAATGATGAACTGAGCCCCAAATTGAATGGGGGTGGGTGAGAATAACAAGATTGGATTGTGTTTGAGAAATAGTGCAACATTGTCAGTGATCTCAAACTTCTCTCTAAAACAAAGTCCTATGTTTTAAATAGCAATATTTCCTCAATTATGCTATATGGCTATAAACCGTGGAATACCCTGTTAGGGAAACAAATACATCACACAGAGGGTAATGGAGAGAAACACTGTAGGCATTAAGTGGATTGTCTTGCATTTCCAGTAACAGATTTTTCACAAAAATAGCAATAGAGTTGTATGACCAGAAACGGAAGTGGACTGGTATTATAGCAGAAGTAAGGAATAAAAGATGGAGAGAATAACAAGAGAGAGGATAACAAGTAAGTCCATATGCTTCAGTGATAATAAAGTAACGTCAGAAGATCTAGGTTAAGGCCTTCAATATGTTGGGTTGACACCATGAGGAAGACTTATAGGACAATTTGGACAAAATTGCAGAGGATAAGAGGGTGTATATAAGATATGATAGAAATTAATGGGGGTGCAGTGGATAGAGCACCAGGCCTAGAGTAAGGAAAATTCATCTTTCTGAGTTCAAATCTGGCCTCAGACACTTACTAGCTGTGTGACCTTGGGCAAGTCACTTAATCTTGTTTGCCTCAGTTTTCTCATCTGTAAAATGAGCAAGAGAAGGAAATGGCAAACCACCCCAGTATCTTTGTCAAGAAAACCCCAAATGGGGTCACAGAGAATCAAACATGACTGAAAATGACTGAATAACAACAACAAAAGAAGTTAAAAGGAATTCCAGGTCATGATTCATTTATGAATTTAGGTTGAGGTACCACAAGAGGCAATGGGAGAAAAGGAATTTTAAAGAAGCTTAAAGGCTTCTCTAGCTAGCTTTCTGGGATTCATTTCACAAAAGAACTAAAGATGCACATTGGGGCTATCAAGCTAAATATTTAATAGTTCCTTCCATTGCTCTAGGAAGATTCTACATCAGAGGGGGAGATCTGCAGAGAGAAGCAGCTCAGTAAAGACTCTGCAGTGAAAAAGGTGTGAGTTTTAAAATGTTTTTATAAATGAAATGAGAACACTCGAGGAAAACACTGGAAAAGAGACAAGAGTTATGGAAGGAGGAATTGGAAAGGAACTTAAGAGTTTGGCACAAGAAGTACAAAACCTTGTCTAAGCAACAAATTCCTGAAAATTGAAATGGACTAGATAGAAACCATTGGCCCCATGAGGTAATAAGAAATATCAAAACAAAATCAAAAGACTGAAAATACAGAAGAAAATGTAAAGTATCTCATGTCAAAAACAACTGATGTGGAGAAAAAATTAGAGGAGAAAAAATTGAAGAATCATTGAACTATATGGTCACCAGGAAATCCTAGCTTTTCCTATTTCAAGAAATCTTAAAACAACACTGCTCAGATTTTTTTTTAGAATCTGAAGGCAAAGTAGAAGTAGAATTCACTGGTCACCTCCTGAAAGAAACGCCCAAATGAAAACTCTCAGGAATATCATAGCCAAAATCCAGAGATTCCAGGTCAAAGAAAAAATACTATAAGCAATCCAAAAGAAAGAATTCAAATACCAAGGAATCATATTCAGGATCACTCATGATTTAGTAACCACATTATTTTTTTAAATTTTGTTTATTTATTTGTTTTTAGTTTTTAGCATTCACTTCTACAAGATTTTGAGTTCTAAATTTTCTCCTCCCTCCATTCTCCCTTCCCCAAGATGACCTGCAATCTGATACAGGCTATACATGTACAATCATATTAAACATATTTCCACATTAGTCATATTATGAAAGAAGAATCAAAACAAAAGAGAAAAACTATGAGGAAGAAAAAAAGAGAGAGAAAATAGTAGGCCTTGATCTGCATTTGGATTTCATAGTTCTTTCTCTGGGTATAGTTAACAACATTTTCTATCATGAGTCTTTTGGAATTGTCTTAGATCCTTGTACTGCTGAGAAGAGGTAAGTCTATCAAAGCTGGTTGTCGCACAATGTTAGCAACCATTATTATAAAGAAGCAGAAAACTTTTACAAAAATTTTACAAAATTTAAGAAAGCAAACCGCATGAACTGATAGCCAAGAATAAATTCCCTAGCAAAACTGAGCATATACAGAAGAATAAACAGACTTTTAACAAAATAGAGGACTTCCACATTGTGAGGAAACTGAAATTCAAGCATAGAAGTGAAGAGAAACAAAAAAAGGTAAAAATATTTTTATAGTATGTAATTTTAAAAAAATCTTTCTTGTTTTTTTTCAGTTTTTTCAAAGTAAAGATTAAAGATTTAATACTAGTCTTGTGCTTTTAGATTTTTTGATATAAAACTATATTGAACAGTTAAAATGTGAAAATAGATAGTCTATTTAACTTCATAGTGTCAGGCAAAGAGTTAGCAGCATTAAACTATCATTACTTAGTATTGCATTAAAATTCTCCACTATACACATTTTTAGTGGATATTGGATAATGGATGATTAGATAATACAATATAAAATAATGGACAGGATATGGAATGATTAATATTATCATGAAATCATTCAACCAGTCTAAATAATAAACATGAAGTGCAATAAGTTCATGAACTCCATGTAGCACTGTATAGCATAACTTAGCCATACTAATTTGAAGTCAATTTATTATCAAAGAAATAGAATAGAATTTGAAAGCAAATCCCATTTGGTTCCTCTTTACATGTTTTTTTAAACGTTCAAACTATCTTTGTTAAAAAGCAAATTGTTACTTTTCAGACCACAAAGAACCAGAAGAGCAAAGGTTTGGTTTGGAATTTAAAAAAAAAGAAACTGTAGAGGACCTTACAGACTATTTTTAACTGTAACATTTAAGAGGGAATTACAAAAGAATAATGTATTTAGTCATTTTCTAATCATTTGACATAAAGCTTGTTCATAAGGTTTTTTTCCCCACTATTGTAAATGAAGTAGCTATACATCTTTTTGTACAGATAGCTCCTCTTGTCCACATGATGATTTTTGAGTTTGAACAATGGGATTGCTAGCTTAAAGATTATGATCAGTTTTGTCATTTTCATTATATATTGTGAGCTTATTCTCCAGAATGTTGGTTTTTTGGTTTTTCTGTTTTTTACCAACCTATAGAACCACCAATAATGTCACAAAATGCCGTCTTTTCCATAGTCAAACAAATTTAAACATTTTTTTGGTGGCTATTTTTGTCAATTTAGTGGGTATAAGGTGGTATTTTAAGATTATCTTGATTTGCATTTCTCAGTTGTCTGGGGATTTTGAAGTTTTAAAAATATGTCTTGCATGAATTTCATAGAACCATAGATGTATAGCTGGAAAGATCATCTAGTTCAACTAAAGGCAGCTAGTTGGCATAATGCAATAGGCTGCTGATGGGTCTGCCTACCTCAAGTCTCTGCCCACTCTAGTCCCCCCTCCATTCAGCCACCAAAGTGATTTTCCCAAAGCTTTGGTCCAACTGTGTTACTCCCTGCCCCTTATCTCCTACTCAATAAACTCCAGGGCGCCTTATCTCCTCCAGGATCAACTACAAAATGTTCTGGCATTCTAAGCCCCTCACAACCTAGTAGCCCCACTTCCACCTTTCCATTCTTACATCTTATACTCTGTCCCCTCCACCCCCAACCTCAAGATACTCTTTGATTCAGGGTCGGTAGCCTTCTTGCTATTCCAAGAGTAAGATTCTTCATTTCTCTGTCCCAGGCATTTTTACTAACTGTCCCCAACACCTGGAATGTGTTCCCTCCTCAAGCCCTAGCTAAAATCCCACCCTCTCTGGAAAGTCTTTCTCTCTTAATTGTAGTACCTTCCCTCTATTGATTATTTCCTATTTATCTCGTATATAGCTTGTTTGTACGTAGTTGTCTCTCCCATTAGTTTGTGAGCTCCTATAGGGCAAAGGACTGCCTTTTGTCCTTCTTTGTATCCCCAGTGCTTAGCACTATACCAGGTATGTAGTAGGTGCTTCATAAATGCTTATTGACCAACAATAGAGAGAACATTGGACTTGGAGTCAAGAAGACATTGTTGTTCAGTCATTTCAGTCATGTCTGACTCTTCATGATCCCATTTGGGGTTTTCTTGGCAAAGATACTGGGGTGGTTTGCCATTTCCTTCTCCAGCTCATTTTACAGATGAGGAAACTGAGGCAAACAGAGTTGTCCGGAGTCACACAGCTAGCAAGTGTCTGAGTCCAGATTTGAGCTCAGGAAGATGAGTCTTCCTGACTCTAGGCCCAGCACTCTATCCACTGTACCACTTAGCTACCTTTAGGAGTCAAGAAGACCTGAGTTCAAATGTGGTTTCAGATACTTACAAGCTGTATGGACCTGGGCAAGTCATTTAACTTCTGTCTGCCTCAGTTTCCTCAAATATAAAATGGAGAGAAGGGTTATAGGTTTTTGTGAAGACAAAATATTTCTAAAGTGCTTTGCAAGCCTTAAAGTGCTCATGTAAATATTATTATTAATATTGTCATTTTATAGATGAAGGAACAGGCCTGGAGAGGTTAAATAACTAGCCCTAGATCAGATGGTAAGTCACAGAGCCCCTTACACAGTATCTGACTCCATCTCTAGTACACTTTCTGCTACATGTGTTGCCTTCCAACTAAACCAATATTTTCTCTATAATGGGGCTTTGACACACATTGAAAGCCCCCTAAGATGGAGGAGGCAGCCACACTGGAACTGCCAGGGAGCTCTTCTGGGAGAAGACATATTGTCTGGGAGAAGACACCACATGGGTGGTAATAGCCTGTTCAGATTGTCTATGTAGCCAGAACTGGTTGCATTCTTAAATTTTTCTGAGGCAAGTAGCTCATGTTTTTCTTTTCTTTTCTCCCCGCATTGGAAGAGCTCTTTCACTCACAGCAGGGGTATTATGTAGTTAGCTGGGTAGAGAAGGGCCCCTTTCTCTTCCCTTGAGACCTGCGGCCCCAAGAAGTGAATCTTGAGTTTTGACCTATTGCATTTGCCCTTAAAAGGTTCAGGTGCAAGCAGCAGAGTCCTGGACCCAGGAGCTTGAGCCATGGGCACTGTGGAACCCAGGATTCTCTGAGAGGACAAAGGACATAAACTCAGGGAGGGGTTCAGACTTGGAACTTGGTGGGATTATGGCTATGAAGGAACTGATTTAAATTGGAAACTAGTCCTTCTCCCCTCTCCAGTGTCCAAGGTGGTGTAGGGGGTTATGGCCTTTAGATCTTGAGGGAAAATGTATGCTTGTTCTGGCTCTACCTTTTCTTTTTTAAATTTGTATACATGGATTTTAATTTTGTTTGCTATACATCACTATGACCTTACTGTAACTGAAATTTGTAACAGAATTATTTAGTTTTAACTCCACAAAGACAATAACAACGCTGTGAAAGAACAAAGGAACAAAGCTGATATTTGTTTACAGCTCCTTATATTGTAGACATTTAATCTACGTACTCTTACTAACTTCTAACAAGTGTTAAGAGATTTACAGACAATGAAGGAAATAGTGTCCTGTATTTCCATTCATATCCAGCAATAGGTTATCATGACAGAGCATCTGCTCCTTTTAATTACCCTAGCTTTAAAGCAAATCTGACTGTTAACTGGCTAAATGGAACTGGGGTGCTTGGGGCCCCTAAAATTGGTGCAATATAGTCATTGGAGGCTTGAGCCTGTGGTAGAGATGAGAGAATCCCCAACCCCCCAGGGGGCACCACAGACCCCTCAAGGAGTAGTGAAATGTAACACATCTGGTCCTTAGACAGTGGGGGCATCTGTTACAGCTCCATCCCAAAGTGGTCTTTTTCTTTGATCATTTCTCTAATGGAGGGTACACACACACACACATGCATGTATACATATATATATATATATATATACACATATGTATTTAGGTGTGTCTATATACACATATATATCCTTATAAATTCTGAGTGCTGACATTTGAATTATTTACTGAAACTATTTTGCCCCATTCCATTTTTTTCTATGATACTGCACTTATTGTACAAAATCCTTTTGTTTATGTATATGCAGAACAAACTTTCCTCTTTAAACATTCTTTCAATCACCAGAATATCTATTATTATACTTCCCCATGACAGACCTGTTACATTTTCAGATATTAAAGTGTGTGTTATATATTTTTGCATTTTAAATTGATCCCTTCCTTTTTAAAGAGAAATCCTGCATCTTTTACTAGGGATTCAGAAAGTAGCTGGGTCTTATCATTAATACATTTTCATGCCATCTCTTTTCAACGGTCATTTTTGAAATTCATGTGTCTGACCTTATCTTCCAATTCCAAGGGTGCATCCCATCTGTGTGCAGCCTTTTGCTATGAGTAAATGCAGATTGTATACACAGGAAGTAGCAAACTCATTAGGTTACTGAAATTGGATATTGTCAATGGTGACATTCTTCACAGTTTTTCCTGTTTCTAACTCCTTTCTCTAAAGTTAAATGATAAATTTTGATGATTTCTATTTAAAATAAGTATTCAAAATTTACAACCATCGTCCTCTACTGGAAACACTAGGTACAATGATTGTATATTATATTCACTTTTATATTCTGCAAGTATTTGCTAAGACTCTCATTTTTTATTTTTATATTACCAATCTAATCTATTACTAAAGTCTTATTTAGCCAAATGATTTCATTCTAACTTTATCTTAGAATTCTATAACTTGGGAATGTTTTGATAAATGAATTCAAGGTTCATTTAAGAATAGAACTAAAATCCACCATTAAATTATATTTGCTAAAAGGTGCTTGGAAGTCTTTTGGTCATGTTAAAATGTAATGTTATGTTTTATAACATTATCAGCTATAGCTTTTAGGAGTTGGAATAGCAGTTACTATTTATAAGTCAAATCCATTTAAATGAAGTTCTAGGAGTTTTGTTGATCATATTAGAATCCTCTCATGTAAAATATTATTTGAAATAAAAAGGATACTGACTTGGAGTTGGGGAGCATTCTTGTTGTACACATATTTTTTTGTAATGCTATTTTTGAATAAAGAGTTTTTCTCTGCCTTTGAGATGTTTTCACCTTAAACTGGTCTGTGTGAAATGACTTTCTTTTGCAATCTTGTTACTGAGAAGATTAATTTCTACCAAAGTTTAAAACAAAAGATAACTTTGTTCAGTAGCTCTAGCTATAAATATCAAGCAAAGTATAAACCATGTAGACGAAGATGCCTGCCACCGTCGTGGAGGTTGCTCAATGCAGAATCAAAATGAAAGAGAGGATGATGTTTTTCCATTGTTCCTATTTGTAGATATTGTGCTGATTGCATTGAGACTCAGGAATTGCAAAGTTCCTAAGATGAGGTCTGTGTGGGGGTACAGGAACCCCAAAAATCCCCTACCCAAAATTTAAAAGTCAGAGTTGTCTTGAGGCAAGAACAGGAAGCATTTATTCAGTTCTTGCTAGAAGAGGACATCACCTCCACCAGGATGGACTAGTGGAAGGAGGCATGTGACAGAAGACAAAGTGAACCCCGCCCCCACCGTCTCTTATTCCCATTGGCTGGGAGGTAGACTTACAGTCTAGGTATGAAAAAGACAAAGAACAAGGAAACAGGGTATAGCCAATCCAAATGTATATGTACTTATTTGGCAAACTTGACGCTGAAGTGGCAGTAAAGAAGGGGGAAAGGTCCTAAAGGACTCCTAAAGGACTCCTAAAGGACTTAATGCTGAACCAGAACTTAGGCCTGTCTGGTCTTACAAAAGTCTGTCTCTAGTTTTGGGATAATCTCTCTCTTACCACCCTGAGGAGTCTTCACAGAGGGTGCATCCCACTCAGGTCTGTAATTGTTAATTAATAATAATAAGTTCTAATGATCTACTAAGTCAATGGTTCTCAACCTTCCTAATGCTGCTACCCTTTAAGACTTGTATGTGGGCGTGTCTGCATGTGGGCGGACCCACCTGGAGATAGATAGCGGAGTGGTGTCTCAGTTCCTAAGACCATGGGAAATATGTTTTCCCATGGTCTTAGGCGACCCCTGTGAAAGGGTCATTTGACCCCCAAAGGAGTCGCGACCCACAGGTTGAGAACCACTATACTAAGTGGATTAAAAATGTCTATTATCAGGACTATTATATGTGCTTGGATGGACAACCTATAGAAAAGTACCATCAGCTTATATATCTTTAATAGACCCTGCTCACTGACAGTGAACTGAGTCCAGCATTGAAAAGGGGGAAGATACCAGACTGGCTTGCATTTGAGAAAGTATGTAGTATTTTCAGTGAACTTTCTCTCTGAAATAAAGTTCTGTCTTTTTATTGGCTTTTTTTCCCTCTAGTTCTGTCTTTTTAAAAACCAGTGGTCTTCAGATGATACTATGTGCCTGAGGGTCATTTAATACCATAGACCTCAAAAGAATTAAAATTAAGAGATGCCCAAAGGGCACATGGTATACACAACTAGGTTGCAGTGTATTATTAATACAGAATTAATAAAGATGTTATTAGAGGGATGCGTGACTAGAAGGGAAGATTCTAGAGATGCTTACTTGTACCAGACAGCCATAGGATACAATTATTCAAAGCAAAGTCAATTAGTATAATAGCACAGAAAGAACAACAGAACATTTTCCCCATGAGCTTTCATGCCTTTCCACACATGTACACATAGCAAGAGTGACTATTCATAGGTATCATGCATGGGGGGGGGGGGTCAGTTATTCCCTATGAATATAGGGAACTTGTGAGGTCAGTACAAATGAATGGAAATGCAATTCTTACCTCCAGCACTCCAAGATTTCTGATGGCTTCTGATGTCCCACTTCTCTGCTGGGCTTGCTTCCCAATGGGCTCCTCCTCACCATTCCCTCTCCCCAGTGGGCTGTTCTTATTGCTACCAGTTAAAGGGATTAAATCATGGTCTTCAGTTGAGGTGCTGCCTGTTCATCATAAAAGGAAGCAGAGCAGGGTAGTGAGCAAGGTGCTGTACAGAGAATCATTAAGACCTGGGTTCAGATATTTCTAACTATATCACCATGGACCAGTTTCACCAGCTCTGTGCTTTGGCTTCTTCAGCTGTAAAATGAAGGAGTTAGACTGTTCTTTCCAACACTAAATCTAACACCCTTTTCCTTAGTTATCAGCAAGACAACTGGTTCAGTTTTTGTCTTCAAAGTTATATGACATTTTTTTTCATTTATCTTAACTTTTGAAGTCCATTTTTCTTAATGTCCATTTTTCTTATTTTCACCTTTGCACCTAGTCTACCAGCCCATATTTCTCCTCAGTTTCTCTTGATAACAGTTGAGGAAACCAATTGAGTGATAACCATACAATCTTGGTCTGATAGTTGTCCAAGATAAAATAGGCTGATGTGAACGATGCATACCAGCCCTTGCTGTCTGCCAGGGTCACTGTTTGCATTGAGGAACAAGGAAAACCACGGAACTGGAGACCTCTCTGTAAAACTTAACTACAATACTGTGGGACATTCCTTGTTATTCAACAAATATTATTTTTGGTATTCAAGCTAGACCTCCTAAATTCCATTTAGATAGCCTTATTTGAGGTCTTGGCTTTATCCAGCTATGTGCTCATTGTCAAAGCTTGAAGTTTCCTCAGGGCATAGATCCTCTGCATATCCCAGATTGTCTTGTTGATCCCATTTCCCATAACTATTGTTCAAACCATACTGAGAAATAACCACTTTCTAGACAGGACCCCCTTTTTCTTCTTTCCTTTTTCTATACTGAATGGAAAGAAGAGTACTGGGACAAGTATGTCTTCAGCTTGGGGACTTTGTAAGCACCAGTAGATGGAAAAGACTAGAGGATCAGTTTTATAAGTTTGTATAAGGTAGAATACCCTATCTAAGGTCCAATCTAAAGTGTGTGTGTGTGTGTGTGTGTGTGTGTGTGTATGTATATCTATATCTATATATCTCACATTTCTGATTATGTCCCTCTACTTGGTATGATGAGGCTCTGAATGTTGACCTTTGTTTCATATGCTTTGACCTCACTTCTTCCTCTGTCTTCCTATTTGGCTTGTACTTTTGAACTCCAGCTTGACCTGACACTCTAGAACAGAGGCCTCCTTGAGGCCACATGTGGCCCTCTACATCTTTGGGTGGGGTCTTTTGACAATCCAAGTTTTACAGAACAAAACCTTTTTTGTTTTTTGCAGTTTTAATTTTTAAAAAAAAAATATTTATTTTTTGTTTTTAATACTTGCTTTTATAAGATTTTGAGTTCTAAATTTTTTTCCTCTCCCTCCACTCTCTGCCACCCCCCCCAGACGGCATGCACATATGATCATGTTAAATATGCTTCCATATTAGTCATGTTGTGAAAGAAGAATCAGAACAAAAGGAAAAAACCACGAGAAAGGAAAAACAAAAAACAAGAGAAAGAGAAAATAGTATCATTCAATCTGCATTCAGACTCCATAGTTCTTTCTCTGGATGTGGATAGCATTTTCCATCATCAGTCTTTTAGAATTGTCTTAGATCATTGCATTGCTCTGAAGAGCTAAGTCTAACAAAGTTGGTCATTGCACAGTGTTGCTGATACTATGTACAGTGTTGTGATTTTGCTCACTTCACTCAGCATCAGTTTGTTCAAGTCTTTTCAAGTTTTTCTGAAGTCTGCCAGCTCACCATTTCTTATGGAACAGTAGTATTCCATCACATTCATATACCACAACTCGTTCAGTCATTCCCCAATTGGTGGGCATTCCTTCAATTTCTAATTCTTTGCAACCACAAAAAGAGCTGCTATAAATATTTTTATAAATGTGGGTCCTTTCCATTTTTATGATTTCTTTAGGATACAGACCTAGTGGTGGTATTGCTGATCAAAGGGTATGCACAGTTTTATAACCCTTTGGGCAACAAATCCTTTTATTAAGCGGATTTGTTCTGTGAAGTTTGGATTTAGTCAAAGGGCCACACCTGAGGACCTAGAGGGCCACATGTGAACTCCAGGCCAAAGGTTCCCCATCCCTGCTCTAGAAGTTAACTTCAGGTTTACTCTAAAGACTCATACTAATCACATTCCTCTTTTCTGTATGAATGGGATCTGTGTCCAAGATTTATATCATGTGCCAGCCCATATGTTCAACCTTAGCTCAGCCTGACTCCCAGTTTTAACCCCCTTCTGTTCTGAGACACTCATAATTGATGTTATTTTTTGTTTTTGATGGTTTTTGTTTGTTTGGGAGGCAGTTGGGGTTAAGTGATTTACCCAGGGTCACATAGTTAGTAAGTGTCAAGTGACTGAGGCTGGATTTGAACTCAGGTCTTCTTAACTCCAAGGTCTGTGCTCTATCAACTGTACCACCTAGTGGCTCCAGTTCTGATGGTTTTTACTATTTTCGGGACCTAGAGAAAGTGGAGAGAAACCTGATGGCCATGGATAAATATGACCTAGGACTGTCCAGGCCAACTGAACTTGGGAACCCCAGGGGCCCCAGAGTACCTACTGTAGCCCCGCAGTTGTGCATGGCCGCCCCCACGGCCCTGTGGGTGCTCTCAGTTGCCCCGACGACTCTTTGGAGTTAGAACTCCAGATATGGACAGAATAGTCCGACACACCTCAGTGGAATGGCCAAGTGTCTTTATTGTCTCACAAATCTCCTCTTGCTGCTGCCCCCCAAGCCTTATTCACCTGCCCCTTTTATTCCCTTTCCATCTGCCCCTTTGTCAGGTGTCCCGGCAACAGGGTCCTGATAGGGGGGGAGTGCTTCTCCATTGATGGTGCATACTCAATGTCCCCGTGTTTGACGTGCAGTCATTAAAGGCAGAATGCACACCTGGATGCCTCTTACCCACCTCAGGTTTTCCCTGTCAGCAAGGGCACACTGACCAAGGTCAGACATCTAGGTAGCTCTAAGGGGCCCTTACAATCTCCCCCTTTTTGTTTTTAAAAAAGCGGAGGGCATAAGCATATACAATGTATCATTAAAGTTGATAACAAAGGCATAATAGGGGTCAGTAAAGCAAACTCTTCCATAAGAATGGGTGTCATGTCCAGCAATGTTTGTGATCAGACCACTTGGACCTACAGTAACCATCCAAGCATTCCAGGTGCAATTCTTTAGGTCTTCTATGAATCCTACCCACACAAAAACAGTCCCTCCAGGAAAGGGCACTTGGCCCTGAGACCAATGTCTTGCCAAGTCCGGCCATCGTAGGGCGGCATCAGTCAGTTCTGTCCAATAATGGGCCTGGGTAGCTGGTATGATGGTCAGAACGGTCAGCAATTGACAGAGGCATTGAAGTTTACGATTCTTTCCCTGACCTCGTCTGGGCCTCCGTCTCTGCCGCCTTCTCTGCTTCTCTCTCTGGTATCTTGTCGTCGGTGAGGAGATGAAACCACTTTGTGGGTATCCATTTGCCTTTGGTTTCTCCATCTGGAATGACATAAGCATACCCCATTCCCCAAAGGGTTATAGCACTCAGTCCCTCCCAATCCTTCTCCAGGTCTTTCCAGAGGGCCCTGGCTTTTGTTAGTACGGAAGCTGTGTGGTGACCAGTGGGAGCCCTTCAACCTGTGGAGCTGCAGCGTAAAAGTGCATAGCAGGAGTTAAAAAATCAATGGAGGAGAATTGAAGAAAATTATAGGTATAGACGGCAGTATGTAACTGTCCCATGGTGAGTCGGCCCGTTTTTCCTGTCCACTTCAGACCTCACTCTTTTGTTTTTGAAGGAGGGTCTTAAGGGTGCAGTTCGCTCTTTCCACGATGGCCTGACCGGTAGGGTTATAGGGAATTCCTGTGACATGTCTAATAGAAAATTCCTGCAGAAAGGAAGCAAAGGCTTTAGAAGTATAAGCTGGGCCATTATCTGTTTTTATGGCCAAGGGGTGGGGGGGCTGCAAAAGGAAAACATGTTAATAAGTGACTTATCACATGTCAAGCTGCCTCCCCTGGCTGGATAGTGGCCCACAAGAACCTGGAAAAAGTATCAGCAGACACATGAATGCACTGGGAACTCCAATGGGTGACATCCATTTGCCACAACTCCTGGGGGCAAGTCCCTTGCGGATTTTCAGAAGGAACATTCGGAGGTGGCCTGAAGGGAGTGCAGGAGATACAGCGTTTCACTATCTCTGTGGCCTGTTGTTTGGTCAAGCCATATAATATCCGGAGAGAACGAGCTGAAAGATGAAAAGCGTTATGGGCTGAAGGCGCCTTTTCAACAGACATAGAGGATATACTGCAAGGAAGAAAAGAATCTACATATCTATTTCCTTCAAAGATAGGTCCGGATCCCATGGTGTGGGATCTCACATGCATTATACAGACAGGGTATACTCTAGACAACAACACTTCTTGGGCTTCATGTAATAAGGAAGCAATAGAAGTGTGTCTTTTCTCAATATAAGCTTGAGGAAGTCTCTGTATAGCTGACACAGCATAGATGCTATCAGAAACAATGTTGCAGGATTGAGGTACTTTCACTAATACTTGTATTATGACAAACAATTCATTTTTTTGTGTAGAATCATATGGAGTGGTAAGGACCCATTGTTGTTGGAGATCTGGCCAATAAATGGCTGCTTTATGTGATTTTGTAGCATCTGTGAAGACATTGGGACCATCCACTGGATCCCGTGACAGCGGAAGTGGTGTTTTCCAAAAGGGGCCAGAATAGGGTGAATTAAAGGAGAGGTTCCTAAGGGTTTTATGGTTACAGTGGTTACTATGTATGCCCATAAGAGATGATCCGGAGCAATAACATTTAACATAGATTCTTTAAAAGGCGAATGAAAAAGAGAGTAAGTACCAGAGAGCCAAACAGCTTGCTGGATGGCCGTCCACACAAATTCGGCTAATATATCTATCCAATTAGTTATGACTTTGGAAGGATGGCGTGGATACAGCCATTCAATAGGTTGCATGCCTTGATGGAGAATAGCATATATAGGTTTATCTTTAGCTACTGACAATTCTAGTGGCTTATCCTCAATTTGATGGGTCGTGGCGGTCCAAGTGTTTCGAATCATTTGTATGGACTCCAGGGCCTCAGGTGTCCACTTACGGGGGGATTTTAAGGATGGATCACCCTGCAAAATATCATATAATGGCTGCATAAGATAAGGTGGAATAGGCACAACTGTGCGGAGCCATTTTAGAGTCCTTACCAACTGTTGGAAATTATTCAAGGTAATGACCCGAGAAGTGTCAACATCGGGAGGTTGTAACGATACCACGGTATCATCCACAATATGTCCCAAATAGAGAAAGGGGGGTTTTGTTTGTACCTTTTGAGGAGCTGGGAAGAGGCCTACAGCAGCCAAGGCGGTTCCGACAGCTTGATGTAGAGCCTACAATGTATCCTCCCTATGTGCAGCTAAGAGAATGTCATCCATGTAGTGGATAATTTTACAGTCAGGGAACTCTTGTCTACAAGGTTGGAGTGCTTTTCCCACATACCACTGACAGAGAGAAGGACTATTTTTCATACCCTGTGGAAGGACCTTCCAGTGATAACGTTTGGATGCTGCCTCACAATTAATAGTGGGTACCATGAAGGTGAATTTCTCATAATCCTTGGGATTGAGGGGAATGGAATAGAAACAATCCTTAATATCAAGGACCACTATTTTATACCCTTTAGGGACTATAGCTGGATTGGGAAGTCCCGGTTGTAATGCTCCCATAGGCTCCATTGCAGTGTTGACTGCTCAGAGGTCAATGAGCATTTGGAACTTTCCTGATCTTTTCTTTATCACAAACACTGGACTATTGTAAGGGTTAAAGCTTTCTTCTATATGTCCTGCCTTTAATTGTTCCTGTACTATATCTGAAAGGGCTTTTAATTTTTCTACAGTTAGGGGCCACTACTCAACCCATATGGGTGCATCGGTCACCCAAGTCAAAGGTGGCAGGACTATTCTATGTATTATTAGAGCAGAGGCCCCTACCCATTTGGGGGCTGAAAAACCAGACTAACATTCAGTGCTTTCAACAGCTCCCTTCCCCATAGTGAGTTACGAAGGCCGTGCACTATGAGAGGTTGGAATGCCCCTTTCCGCCCATCTGCCTCCCACGTAGGGGGTTTTGCAGAGACAACTGCAGTCTGGGTTCCTCCAACTCCAGTAACAGTGGTGCCAGAGGAGGCAGTCGGCCAAGAGGGCAGCCAATCAAGGGCACGGATCACTGAACTGTCGGCTCCAGTATCCAACATTCCTGCAAAGGGGAGACCTTGAATAAATATTGTTAGCATAGGTTTTTCCCAGGATATGTATTGACAGAGGTTGATATTCATGTCTTCTAATGGCAATGCCTTTGCAATGGTCTGCCCAGGTAGTAAGGTTACAGGATGAGCATGGGGATTAGTGACAATTATTTGAGTATCCTCGGGCATAAGTTCTATTGTATGTACAATGCATGGAACATAGGTAGACAAGCCCACAATCAGCCATCTTTGAAGAGAAGACTGGGTCTCCAGGGGAACGGTAGTCCACGGTTCTATTATAATCCCCACTGATGGCATGACTGGCCAGCATCCTGATTCCTTAGTCTCTTGTACTCCTCCTCGAAGGAGGGTGTGGCTGTTTGCATGGGGTATGCTGTGGGCAGATGGGTAGGGGCCCACAAGGGGCCCCCCACCCCGTTTCCCAGCGGGTGTGCTGGATATTTCTTACGTTGTTTGGCAAAATGTCCTGGTCTGCCACATCCAAAACAATTTTTTCCTGCCTTTTGAGGGCAGTTCTTTTGGAAGTGCCCTGCCTGTTTACATCCGAAGTACCTGATGCCCCGCTGTGAGGGCCTGCTCCATGACAGGCCCTGAGTCACCCCTTGAGCAACAGCAAATGACATAGCCTCCCTGTCCAATGTGGCATAGTCCACATTGGAGCAGGACTGTATGATATCCTCCAAGGGGGCATCTGGGGGGAGAGGGCTCGTGGCCTGTGTGCAAGCTTTATTGAGGTCCTCTCGAAGGAGATGGAGAAACAGCAAATCAGAGCCAGGACCTTTTCCCAAAGTCCTTTCACAAGCCTCCCTGACCCTTGCAATGAAATCTGCTATGGATTCTCGAGGGCCTTGTTTTAAGGTGTTCAATTTTTTGTGTGGTGCGCTGGTGGGTTCAAGAGAGCCCCAGGCCTTAATAGCACATTCTGCTACCACCATGAAAACACCTAGGTCTAATCGAGCCTGGGTGTCGGTGGCGGTATAAAGACCCACCCCTAGCAGAAGGTTTTTTGCCGCTGTATTGTCTTACTGGGGTTTATGCTTTAGCCAATTGGTGACCTCCTTAGTCCATAAGGCTTCCCACATTACTGCTTGTCCTGGTGTTAAACAGGCACTCGCTACCAAGCACCAATCGTTCTGGACAAAAGCAGTGTTTCTGGTAATGTGGTTAAGCATTTGCAACACAGAAGGAGAATTAGGACCGTAAGTAGCACAAGAGGATTTTAACTCCTTCAGGAGTTTAAATGGTATAGGATTGTATTGCTGGGCTCTGGTAAAGGGATCTGTTTCAACCGGACAGGCTTCTATTTCCTTGCTCCACTCAGACACTCCTTCCCGCTCCCTAGCTTCTATAGCTGCTTGTAGAGCTGCCTGCACTGGAGACTTAAAGAGTGGTGCGGGCTTGGCCTGTACTTCTTTCTCTCCGCCAGGTGGAGGTGGCAGGGCGTTTTTCAACTTTAAGTTACAAATCTGTCGGGATAGCTGTAACAAACCGCTCCAAACTCTCTAGTTTTACTTCTGTAGACGCAAATCTCAGAAGAGCAGATGGAGCGGTGGGAGAGGAGGAGGAATAAGGCGGGAGAGTTGGATATAAAGTTTTTGGCTTCTTCTTCTCTGGCCTGCTTCCCCCGTCACTCTCCTCCCCCAATGAGTCCCCTGTCTGAGCCTGTGCAGGACAAGTCAGAGGGCAACGAGGAACTCCACGCAAAGCTGCCTTCACTATACCAAAAAGAGTGAAATCTAAGTCCGTCAGCAGCCCAGGGGAGGTTTCCTCATATGAGGTCATTTGATGACCAATGATGTCTATTTTTTCTGGGTCGAGCCCTGCATATTCTACCCAAGGGGACACCATGAGAAGATTACCAACAAATTTACGGCACTGCTTTATATGTACCTCCGTTCCTTGTTTTTTTGCTAGTTTAGAGACTTGTCTGTCATACACCTCCACCAAAGAGGGTGTCATATTGGGGAAGCTAAAATCACTCCCCATCACAAGTGCCTCTACACTCTCCTGGACTCAACCATCCTGCCCCACTTTTTAAGTGGCTATATGTCCCTCAGTACTCAAGCCCCTGGACGTAGCACCACCTGTCCTCAAGTCTCTGTTCGTGGCATCACCTGTCTGGGCCAGCCGGACTTGGGAACCCCAGGGGCCCCAGAGTACCTACAGTACCTACAGTACCTACAGTAGCCCCGCAGTTGTGCACGGCTGCCCCCACGGCCCTGCGGGTGCTCTCAGTCACCCCAACGACTCTTTGGAGTTAGAACTCTGGATATGGACAGAATAGTCCGACACACCTCAGTGGAATGGCCAAGCGTCTTTATAGTTTCACAAATCTCCTCTTGCTGCTGCCCCCCAAGCCTTATTCACCTGCCCCTTTTATTCCCTTTCCATCTGCCCCTTTGTCAGGTGTCCCGGCAACAGGGTCCTGATAGGGGGGGAGTGCTTCTCCATTGATGGTATATACTCAATGCCCCCATGTTTGATGTGCAGTCATTAAAGGCAGAATGCACACCTGGATGCCTCTTACCCACCTCAGGTTTTCCCTGTCAGCAAGGGCACACTGACCAAGGTCAGACATCTAGGTAGCTCTAAGGGGCCCTTACATAGGACCAATGTTTTGTTTTTTTTTCCACTTTACACTTGATAAAAGGTAGAACTTGGCAGAACTCTAAAATAGGCTGGGTAAAAGCTGTAGTTAGCAGTATGAAACACTAGGCATTGGTCTCTGTGCTATATAATCTTTCAGCTTGAGCCAATTATATTTCTAAGGCTATAAGGCTATTTTTTCTTTTTAGTGCTATAGTCAACTCTCAATTACTGAAGATAATAAAGGGAGGGAACCGTACAATGGGGAGTTTCTCAAAATTAGTTTATTGGATGTTCAGTTTAGACATGCATAATATGATTTTCCCCTAGAAATTTTACTTTTAAGGTTGTATTTAACTTAGATCAGCATTAAAAATTAGCTTTCATTCCCATGCTCAGAAATGCAATATGTAACAGGTAAAGCCAAGCAGATGAATAATTTGCCATGAATAATCCGCAGAATGGATGATCTATATTAAAAAGACGGACAGCTTGCTTTCTTTTTATTCTAATGGCTTTGAAGTGGAATTTGGGATGGATGAAGTGGTAATGCTTTGGAAGTGATCAGATTTTGTAAACATCTAGGAACTTGTCTAAATTCCCTTTATCAATAAGGGTGAAGCCAAGTACAAACTCAGGTTGGTTTTCTTTCAGGTTGGTTTTCTTTCATCGTCATCATAATGAAAGTATATTTGATACCTTTTCCCAAAACACTTTTGTATACTTCCTCATTTGATTTTCACAACAACTCTGTGAGGTAGGTAGAGTAGGTATTATCCCCTTGAGGAATCTGACTCATGGAGAAATGAAATGACTTATCTCAGGTTTTACATACCAATTTAGGAGAAAGAGGCCTAGAATATCTGTTGTTGGACTTCTCAATTTGTATCTCTTCCAGTCCCTATCTTAAGTTGAAATCAAGTAAAATAGAACCCATGATTTCTAGAGTGTTAGTAAGCACATAGTAGGTACTTAATACTTTTTGCTAGCTAATTGATTGGTTCTAGTACATGTCCTTTTACACATTTAAATATTTCAAGGATCTAGAATTTTTTTTTCTTGCTTCTTCAATCACTCAGATTATAGGCCTCTATGCCTTAGTGGATAGTCTTTCAACAGTGTTGCGATTGAGAAATTTGTTACTTTGTAGGCAGTGATGAATATCTTCAAACTTAACTAAATTGTTTTCTGATCTGTAGAGTCCATTGATGGAACCACACTTGAAGCCTTTCCAGCTCTGTAGGATCTTCCAGGATCTCTGATTTTGTCACAGAGTCACCCCTTTTTCTATAGGGTTCTCTTTCTCTCTCTTTCTGGAGTCACATACTCTGCTGAGCTATATTCACTTAAGCAGGCTAGGATTCCTTAGAGAGAAGGCACCTATAGGAGAATAATGCTGTGTATGTTTAGTGGGATGGAGATAGGGGCTACGTTCTTAACATTGTAGCTCCTGAACTCCCACCAGTGTGCTATTGGTAATTATACTTATTAATCAATATTTAGATAAATATTAAAATTACTATGTATGTGAATTATTAACAAATGAAAAATGATAAATGTTCATGTTTGTATGGAGGCACACACACTCAATATTTTGTCTGTTACCAATGTTACCCCCAAAGTTATCTCAATCCCTTAAAATAGCATTCGTTTATACCTCTTTATTTGTCTGGGAACTCAGTACTACTTTATTTAGTATCTCTCAGGATCTTTTCTTAAAAATTCTTTCAATAAGATAGAAATTGAAAATTACTTCCTAAAAAAAGGTCTTTTCATTTCTTTTTGTGCCTTCTTCTGTTTCTCTCAAGTTAACATTTTTTATATAAGAGAAATAAGTAAAAACCAAAAACCAAAAATAACAAAATACATATTCTTTCTCTGATTTCAAAGTGCAGAAGTTCTTAACCTGGGGAATGTGAACTTGTTTCCTTAATATTTTGATTACTATTTTGATATAATTGGTTTTCTTTATAATCCTATGTAGCTTATTTTATACACTTAAAAACATTATTCTGAATAGGTGACCATAATTTTCCCCAGACTGCCAAAAGGATCCATGACATAAGAAAGTTATGAACAGCTACCATAGGGAAAGCCAGGCATAATACAAATTCTTTATAGATCTTCATGGCTCACAGATAAACAAACCTTCTCTCTGATTTTGTAGAAGTGCTTGACATCAAGCTTTTTTTCTTAACTGTCACTCCCACCTGCCAATAGCAGCTATTTCCCCAACCTTCCCTTTGCTCTTAGAGTTACCATAACAATATCTCTGTGATACAGATATTTAAAGCAAGAATTACACTCCTTTGGCAAAGCCTTTCAGAATCCAGGATCACCTTCAAACCACAAATGACAGACAAAATGAGGACTTTATGTATGGGGCTTTTTTCCCCCAACAAATAAGAACATATTTTAAAGTACCTTAAGAATCATAAAGTAGATTATCCCCACTAGGCTTGTATGTTATAATATAGGTGCCTTCCAAATATCATATATACCTTATTTAGTAAAATATTTCTGAGACCATAGTGCTAATAAGGCCAAATAACATGCATGGGATCAATTATCTTTATTCTCCTCCACAGCCACATAATATGGGGAAATCCAAAGTTAAAGTCAGATAAATTGGGTTTATTCTAATTACAAAAATCCTAATTATCCCTCAAATGTTTGCTATGAGTCACAAGGGATTAAAATAAAAGGGTACAAATGGAGTGATGCAAATCTATCATTGTCACTGGAAATACAACTTGAAGACTAAGTTTAATTGGCACTGTATCAGTAACAACATTTTTGTTTGGGAAAGATAGCATAACTATATTATAATAGGTGTATCCCTGGAAAGTTGCATGTAAATCAAATTTTTGTTCATAAAATAATGTTTTTCAGTGACTTACATTATAATTTCAAAGATAGTGTCCTTTCTTTTCTGATTCAATTCAATTCAACTTAGCAGTTATGTGAAATAACAAGAAACATTACAAATAAAGTCCAAAGATTGAAAAGATAGAAGAAAATGTAAGGCATCTCGTATCTAAAACAATTGACCCAGAAAACAAATCAAGAACAAATAACTTAAGAATCACTGGACTATTTGAAAGTCATAAACAAAAAAAGAACCTGGATATCATATTTCAAGAAATCATGAAAGAAAACTCTTAGAATCTGATGGTGAAATCCAGTGATGACTTCCTGAAAGAAACCTCAAAATGAAAACTCCTAGTAATATCATAGCCAAAATCTGTCAGCTCAAATAAGAAAATATAAACAACCAGAAAGAAACAATTCATGCACAGAGTAACTATAGTCAGGATCACAGAAGATTTAGCAGCTACCATCTTAAAGAAGTAGAGAGCATCAAATATGATATTCCCTAAGACCAAGAATATACAACAAGAATAACTTGCCTAGAAAGATTCTGTATAATCCTACAGTGGAAAAAATTAACCTTCAGTGAAATAGAGGACTTCCAACCATTCTTGATGAAAAGACCAGATCCGAATAAAAACTTTGAAATATAAATGCAGAAGTCAAGAGAAACATAAAAAAGGCGAGTGAGAAAGTAAACAACTTTTATAAAAGTGAATTATTTACAGTCTGATGGAGGAGGGTCTTTTCAGAGCCCTTATATCTTCAGGGGTCATGGAGGGAGTCAAGATAGAGGACCTCAGAATGACTTTGTTGTGTCTTGATGAAAGAAACAGTATATAATTAAAACCAACAGCCAGCATTATATGTAATGTGGACACCCTGGAGTTCTTTCCAGTAAGATCAAGAGTGAAGCAAAGATGTCCATTGTCATCACTTCTATTTGACATAGGACTGGAAATAGTAGCTGTAGTAATAAGAAAAAAGAAGTTGAAGGAATAAATATAGGCAAAGAAAAAAAATAATATCATCACTTTTTGTATATGATAAGTATGCTTAGAGAACCCTAAAGATTCAACTAAAATTAATTAAAATAATTAATAACATCAGTAAAGGTGAAGAATATAAACCAAATCCACAAAATTATCTGTGTTTCTGTATAGTACCCACAAAATGTAGCAGGAGGCAATAGAGATATTTTATTTCAAATAACTAGAGAATGTATAAGATAGTTGGGCATCTACCTATTAAGAGATACAAAAGAACTATATGAATACAACTATAAAACACTATTTATAGAAATACAGACCTAAATAATTGGGGAAATATTAATTGCTTACGGGTAGACTGAGCCAAAATAATAAAAATGATATTTCCAAATTATTTTATTTACTCAGTACCATAACAATCCAACATCCTGAGAAAGAACTGATGGAGTCTGAATATAAATTGAAGCATGCTGTTTTAACTTTCTTTTTTGGGAGGGTGTGTAGCTTTTCTTTTTGCAAACTGTAATTGTTTTGCAAACTGTTTCTTCTTTCACAACATGACTAAAATGGAAATAAGTTTTACATGATTGCCACACATATAACCTATATCAAACTGCTTACTGTTTTAGGGAAGGGAAGAGGGAGAAAATTTGGGACTCAAAATTTCATAAAAAATAAACATTAAAATTATCTTTACATGTAATTGGAAAAAATAGGATAGTATTAAAAAAAAAGAACATTCAAATTGTTTATTTTGATTCCTTGTTATTTACCTAGCATTCTATTTTATTTTATTTTATTTTTTTTTCATAGAGGAATGATTATTTTTTTTTTCCTCTTTGTGGAAGAAAATATTTTCTTTTTTTTTTTTTTTT
>CM053582.1:296554242-296573460 GCA_028627135.1 Pseudochirops cupreus | reverse complement strand
AGCTGACTTTAGTGGGAAGTATCTTTGTGTGCGTTTTGGAGTTCCAGGATTGGTTTACAGTCCTATTTTATGGGGATTTTGGGGTGGCTATGTGAGAGCTGCGATATGTTGCTGCTTCTACGCCGCCATCTTGGCTCCACCCCCCCCTAGCATTCTATTTTAACTAAATGTTCATTTACTACAATGTCAAGTAATTAATTTTACCTAGTTTGGAGATTCAGAAGGAAACAGAGGCTTATAAGCATTGCTTTGGGTTAGATGATATACCCAGTTTCTAAGAACCTGACTGATTTGGGAGCACTGTATTTGTGAAGGGAAAAATAATGGCTAATATTCAAACAGTTCCTTAAAGTTTATCAAATGTTTCATATACATTATCTTATTTGATTCTTATGGCAACCCAATGAGGTTCTATAAGTTAGATTTTTACCCTCATTTTACAGATAAAGAAAAGTGATGTCCAAGGGGGACTCTTAATTTGCCCACAATCACACAACTAGTAAATGTCAGAAATGGAATTAGGACCCAGTGCTTCCCTGACTCAAGGTCCAGCATTTTTTTCTGAAGGGAAAATACAGAGGAGAGACTTGCCTACAGAGGGGTTGCTTTTTGGTTTCTTCCTCTACATTTATGGTTTGGACATCATAGCAAAAAATGTCCACTTTCATGAGTCTCAAATCTTGTAACTAGAAATTAGAAGTCTATGACTGATTGATTCTAAGAATAGTAGTACTTCTGTAAAAAAAGGTTTTGGGAGGCAGCTAGGTGGCACAGTGAATAGAGTACTGGTCCTGGAGTCAGGAGGACCTGAGTTCAAATGTGATCTCAGACACTTAACACACTTAGTAGCTGTGTGACCTTGGGCAGGTCACTTAACTCCAAATGCCCTGCCCTCTCGCCTCCAAAAAGAAAAAAAAAGGACTTTGAAAGTTTCTAGTTGAAAATATATAGAGAAGGATAACTAAGAATATGTTTCATGCTATTATATAATTCATGCTCCACTGACCCACTTATCAGAATTGGTCTAAATTATAAAATTGCTTTGGCAAAAGTTTGTAAGTGTATTCCTATACTAGAATCTGAAACTTTTCACTCTGGCACTTCCAGGAAGGCATTTAGGGAGCCTCTGGACTATGTATTTTGATTAGTTTCAAAACCAATCTAAATTTTCATTAATGCAGCTCAAGTCATGAAAGTCATCAATATCACCATGTAGTTTCAGTACAGATAGTATTCTTGGAAAGGAATTTAACCCCAGTGCTGAAAATCACTGCATATCCTGATTTTCTGGCAGCACTACATTCATTCCCATCTGTTAGTCTGGCAGAATGCCCATGGAGAGTGCGCTAGGCCAATTTCAGTAGGGCATAGGTGCTAACCAAACATGGCTTTAGAAGGGCAGCTTTCATCACACAGCAAGCCTTGTCTCTTCTGCCTGGCGATCCTGCTGTTTGCAAACAGTTCCAGCTTTGGGCCACATGCTTTGCTACATGGGAGCACATCTGCAGATGTTTGCAGACATGATTAAAAAATAAGTAAAACAAATGTTTGGTTGTATTTCAATTTCATTCTGCCTCAGTAACTATAATTTAGCATTGGAGGAGAGCATTCTCCCTTTGGGAAACCAGACTATTCTAATGGCCCATAGGAATGGAACCTAGAATTCAGCGTTTTATAAATGTCTTTATAATTGTAGGGATTTGACTGGGTTCAATTAGTCCTTTGAAACTGTCGTTACCATGATTTGCTTGCCTTAGTAGGATTTCTCTCTTAAAACATTTTCTTGGTATTCTTTAATGTAAAAAAAAATCATCTTTTTCATTTTCTCTGCTTTGACATTTTAAATTATGGTGGAGTCCTATATAAATTTGGTTTCAAAGAAAGTGTTAGCATCTCTGTTTTAGAATTTCTGTATCATGAAGAATTTTTTATTTTTTGGACTATGTGTGATTTCACTGGCATAGAGCACTGTTAAAGAGGAATTTATTTTTTATTTTTTATTTTTACAAATGCATATCAACAACTATTTTGCAACTTACAGTCTTAGTTGCCTGGGGGTACATCCAGGATTATATAACTAGTGTGTGTTAGGGATGGGACTTGAACTCAGGTCTTCCTGATTCCAAGGTCACCTATACTGCTTATCATGAATAGATGTGTATGTAAAGATAGCCATGGGGCTGGGTGTGCCCTACCACTAAGGGGCACCAGCATATTGGGTTTAGTACTGGGGGCCCCAAAGAAGGGAGTCAAGCTCTTCTCACACTCTGATATATTATACCCCCACGCCAGGGGAAAACTCTAGGACTGCTCTTTAAGAAAAAAATCTTAGATTTGTCTCTGATCTAGGTTTTCCCCAAAAGGAATTTTTAGAGTTCCTTCTAAAACAGCACTTGCAGTATGTGTAAAGCAGATCATGTTTAGGAAAACGATTTCTTTCACCATGAAAGAAACATGAAAAATGCAAAAGATTCATAAGCTCACCTTGCCAAAGACTTTAGACAATAACCCCAGGGCACAACCCAGTAGAAGCCCCATGGCACAACACTTTTTTTTCTGAGGCTATTTTTGAGCAGTCAGTTGAGATTCAAGGAAGAAGCAGGAAGATTAAACCAAGAAAAAAATAGTCAATTCCTCTTTTTCACCACAGGTTTGACTTGGAACTGGGCTCTGCAGGGAAATGTTTTTTTAGTTTGACTCCCCAAGAGCTAAACTAAAGACCAATTAAGAACTGAGAAGTATCTTGTGAATGACCATATCATAACTAGTGATTAAACAAAAGTCATAGAAATTAGAGATAATTAAGGACCAGTGACATCAGCCTCTAATGTACTCTTAAGTTAATATGATGTCTTGGTATCACTTTCAGAATCTCTACAAGAATTTCTTATCTGTCTCCCTTTTTCTTACCTTTCTCTAAATTTGTTTTCCCTATAAGAACTAGTATTTAAGATACTTAAAAACATTACTTCATATTTAACTTTATCATTCAATAATTCTACAAACATTAAGTATCTATTATTTTCTAGTTTTGTTTAGTTACTAGAATTATAACATGTCACTCTTTGTGTGTGTATTTAGGTATATATTATGTTTGGGGAAAAAAAGGTGAGTCTAAATTATTTTTTGCTACTTAAAAATGACAAAAAACCATTTTAATACATTATGGATTAAAGTGTCTATTGTGGGCTTGTTTGAGAACATAAACACAATTTATAACATTATTTTTCTAGAAAAATGTATTTTCAATCCCAAATAACTGATTGATAAATTAACTTTTGGTATGTCCAATTACGTTGGAAATTTCCAGTACTGGTTCATCTTATCCATTGAAAATTGCTCAAATGATGAGAGCACATTATATATAATTTAAGTGAATTTCCTAGAATTAACCATCATTCAGTTCATGGGCCAGAATCCCATTCCATGTAACTTAAGGGAAAGATTTCCTATGGTTTGATTTTCTTTGGAATATTTTCCAGTTATATGTAAAGAAAATTTCATGACATTAATAGTGAAAAACAAGATAGGAAGTTAATGCAAAAGAAGAGAGACAACCAAATATATGAAACCTCCTGAAAAGAGACAATGAAAATTTTTTTTATAGAATCTGTCGACTTAAAAAAAAAAAGTCTGGAAAGGTGAAAATTCTTGACTTTAGCTAGCCATGCATGTTAAAGTTGCTGAGTGGAACAGCTGATGGATCTTTTATCTCTGACTTCAAATATTGTTCAGGTGGGGGTCAGATTTCTGTGTTTGGCATGGACCCAAGAACAATTAGTCCCATGTAGGAAAGGCAGATCAATTAGGATAGAATGAATAATCTTAACCTGAATAAGTGCAAGGTTGAGTGAATGATGGGCCGGGACCACCTACATGGAAGATAGGAGACTTTTAGTTATTGCAGTAGATTCTAAGAAAGAAAAAAAAAAGTTGTTCCACTGTAATTTTCAAATCCCTAAATCAAATCTCTTTTGTCCTTTGCTTGGCAGGAAGCCACTCTGGAAAAACCTTCTACAGGACTACTCACACGTTAGCATACATATGGAGTATTAAAATGCTAGGAGTTACCAAAGTTTCTGTATAATATTCACTTATAAATGGATATACATGGGATATATTTCTTCCATAGACTTAATAAACATGGCAGTAATGTAACCAATGTGACTCCATTGGTTTTATTTTATACTTTTCTTTTTTTTCTTTTTCTTTCTTTTTCTTTTTTTTGCTTTTTGGAGGGGGAAAGTAGGGCAATTGGGGTTAAGTGACTTGCCCAAGGTCACACGGCTAGTTTTGTGTTAAGTGTCTGTGGCTGAATTTGAACTCAGATCCTCCTGACTCCAGGGCCGGTGCTCTATTCACTGTGCCACCTAACCGCCCCTTATTTTATACTTGTAAAAGTTTTTTTGATGTCTTTTGTTTTTTAGACCACAATAATTTCCCCATATATTCCCACATCTGCCCCAGAGAGAATATTCTCTTGAAACAATAATAAATAAATCTGCTAAGGCAAAAATGACAGACTCAGCAACTATGCCAGTGTATTTAACATTTTGTTTCCATACTCTTCCATGTCTCTATTAAGAGGGTGTAATTGTGTTTGATCATTTTTTCCCCCAGGAACAACACTGATCATTGCATTTACCCCGTCAGTTTTATTTTAAAAATTTAATTTCAATGAACAAAAGTCTATTTTCTTTCTCTCCCACCTTTACCCATGTCCTATGGAGAAAGAGAGGGAAAAAGATAAAAAAACAAAATCTGAATCCATCACTTTTCTATTCAGGTGGGCGGCATGCTTCATCATTTATCCTGTTATCATGGTTGATCATAGTATTTATTGGAGTTGCTAAGCCTTGCAAAGTTGTTTGCCTTCACTGTTATTACTGTGTAATATTGCTCTCCTGAGTCCGCTCACTTCACTTTGCATCAGTTCATAGAAGTCTCCCTCATTTCCTCTGAAATCCCCTCCATCATTCCTGCACCACAATAGTATTCCATAACATTAATGTACCACAATTTGTTTAGTTGTTCCCCAAATAATGAGAGACCACTCAGTTTGCAATCTTTTGCCACTACAAAAAGAGTTGCTATAGATCTGCTTGGACATATATTGCCTTTTCTTCTTCTTTTTCATCTCTTTGGAGGATAGGCTTGGTCTATAGAGGCTTAGTCACTGGGACAAAGGGTATGCATAGTGTAGTAACTTTAGAGGCATAGTTCTATGTTGATTTCCAGAATGACTAGATTAAATCACATTTCCACCAATAGTGCATCAATTGTTTTCCCTAAGTCCCTCCAACATTTATCATTTTCCTTTTATGTCAGTTTTGTCAATCTGATGGGTATGAAGTGAAACCTCTGAGTTGCTATAATTTTCATTTCTCTAAATATTCATGATTTGGAACATTTTTTTTTCCATGAGGTTATTGATAGCTTGGATTTCTTTCTTTGAAAACTGCTTGTTCATGTACCTTGGCCACTTGTAATGTCTCCAATTTACTTATTGGAGAAATCTATTGGATTAAAAACTTACAAATCTGTCCCTTCATTATCTGTGTACTTCCAGAGATATGGTTATTGTTAAATACTTGTGTATTCCTTGAATAATTAAAAGGGATACATTAAATACTCTATTTTTAAAAAGCCTTATGATGAGGACCATATTTTAATATAATGAAGAAAGCTATTTTGGCTTTTTCTGTTTGGTCAGGCTTCATTTTAAGGCACCTTGACATTCAAACCTGTACTTTGGCAATTTCAGAAGATGAATTCAGAAGATTTGTTTTAGGACACAAAATAAATGTGAATCTGGGGAAAAAAATTATCTTAATGTAAATTCTGAAGCATATGGAGTTTGAAAATGATAGGGTTGATAGGGTCAACATAATGTATATGAAGTGCTTTGTAACAATGAAAGATCACATACATTCTTATTATTCTTATTAGAAGGAATTCCAATATAAATAAATCTGGACCATATAAAAATTGTAAGTAATTTGGCAGGAACTCTGGGAGGGATTGGGGGGGAGGGGTGTCTGGCAGGGATTGGGCATCCTCAAAAGGCAAAAATCCCCATAAATGTCTCAGTTGAGAGGCAGGCAGTATGGTAAAGGGCAGGGGTGGGGGGAGAATGCCGTGTTAGGAGTCAGAGCAGCTGGGTTTAAATACCAACTCTGACACAAAGAGGTGTGTTCCCTCAGGGAGGTCATGTCACTTTTCTAGGTCTCAGTTTTCTCCACTGTAAAATGAAGGGTTGAATTAGATAAACTCCAGCTTTAGGTCCTATGATCCTATGTATCAGTTAACACTAAACAATCAATCACTTAATTAAATTGAGTATCCTAAGGATTTCTAGACCTTTTCATTTGCTGAGACTGTGTCTCCCCCTAGAGAGTAGAGATTGTCTCACTTTTTCTGTTTTTATCCCCAGTACTTAGCACAGGGCTTGACACATAGTGCCAACTTAATAAATGCTCTTTTATTCAACTACTTAAAAGAAAATTTTGCTAGGCCATCAGAAAGAAGCAATTATTTGGAAGTCATATTGAAATTTTCCTCTTTTTAGCTAGTGGAAGGGTACATCTCCACTAAAATCGCTTATCCAGACGCCTCATGGGGTGCAGTGACCCTGCCTCCTCTAAATCTGTGCTGGGAGAAAGCAAACCCTGCCAGCTCCCACTATATTGGAAAGGGTTTGAGTATAGGACTGGCAAGTTAAAGGTAAGTCAATGAGTATTTAGTAAGTGGCTACTATGTACCAGGCACTATGATAAGTGCTAGGGAAACAAAGAAAGGCAAAAATAGCCCCTGCCCTCAAGAAACTCATCATCTAATGGGGAACATGATATGGAAACAACTAAGTATAAATAACACCTCTATCTATGTCATCTCTGTCTATATCTCTGTTTTCGTAGGGATAATCTCAGAGGGAAGGCACTAGCGTTTAGGGGACTGGTAAAGGGTTCTTGAAGAATGTTGGATTTTATGGAAGCCAAGAGACAGAGGGATGAGAATGGAGAGAGTTCCAGGCATGGAGAACATGGTGAAAATATACAGAGTCCCAAGAGGGAGTGTTTTGTGAGAGGAGCAGCTAATAGGACAGTGCTGCAGAATCACAGTATGTGAAGGGGTGGAAAGTCTAAGGAGAATAAAGTTGGGAAAGAGCCATAATATGAAAGGCTTTTAAAAACCAGAGGATTTCATGTTTGATCCTGGGTGTATTAGGGAGCCACTGGAGTTTGTTGAGTAAGGGTTGACACATCAGACCTGCATTTAGGAAGACTACCTTGATAGCTGGCTGGAGGGTGGATTGGAGTGGGGAAAGAATGGAGGCAGAGACACCAACCAGAAGGGCTGTTCTACTAGTCTAGTCATGAGGAGATGATGGCCTGAACCAGGGAGGCAGCAACGTCAGAGGAGAGACTGGGGTATAAAGGCGAGATATTTCGAACATGGAAATGACAGGACTTGGCAACATATTGACTATGGGAATGGTGGTGAATTAGAGTGAAGAACTGAAGATTGTATGTAGGTTGTACTGAGAAGATAGTGTGCTCTTGATAGTAATAGAGAAGTTGTGAAAAGGGAGGATGGATTTTGGTGAAAGATTATGAGTTTAGTTTTAGACATGTTGGTATTTAAGATGTTTTGGAGACATCTAGTTTTAGATGACTATTAGGTAGCTAGAGACATGAGAATAGAGTTTGGGAGAGAGGTGAGAAGTTAGGGCTGGAGAAACATACATATTATATATATATATGTGGAGAGAGGGGGAGAGGGGGGGAGAGAGACAGAGAGATAGAGAGAGAGAAGGGGTAAGGGTGAGGGTGAGGGTGGGGGAGGAGGAGAGGGAGGGGGGAGAGAAAGAAAAAGAGAGAGAGGGGGGGTGAGGGTGAGGGAGAGGAAGAGAGAGAGTGGGAGAGAGGGAGAGGGGAGAGAGGTCATTTGCCTAGAGATGATGGTTGAATCTTTGTTATTTAGTTCATCAACAAGCATTTGTTAGATTCCAACTGTGTGTCAGACATTGTGCTAATTGCTGAACACAGACAAAAATGAAACAGTTGCTATCCTTTTGAAGCATACATTTTGTTAGGGGAGACAACAGGTACGTATAGAAATATATACAAAATAAATACAAGGTAATTTTTTGGGCGGAGGAGTTAGAGGGAAAAGCACTAGCAGCAAGGGGATGAGGAATGGTTTCATGTAGAAGATAAACGGAGAGAGTATAGAAAGAAGAGAGGAGCAGGCTCAGGAAAGAGCCCTGGGCTGCACCCAGACATGGGTGTCAAGCTAATGATGGGTGATTATTCAGCTAAAGAGACCAAGATGGCCCAACTGCATTGGTAGGAGCAGAAGAAGGGGAGTGCAGTGCTATAAAAACCCAAGAAGGAGAGGATGTAGTCGACAGTATCAAAAACTACAGAGGTGTCAGGATCGGGATTAAGAAGAGGCCATCTGACTGGGCAATGGTAACCTTGGAGAAAGCAGTTTTGCTTGAGTGAAGAGACCAGAAGACAAATTGTAAGGAAATGATGTGAGTGAGAGGAGGAGAGAGGAATGTAGACAACTTTTTCTAGGAGTTTAGCTGTGAAGGGGAGACAAGGTATAGGATAATAACATGAGAGGTTAGTAGGGTCAAGTGAAAAATTTTTAAGGATAAGGAGACATTGGCATGTTTGCAGGCAGCAGAGAAGGGGCCAATGGATGGAGAGAATTGAAAATGAGAAAGAGGAGTAATCGCAGTGGAAATGTGCTGGATGTAATGGGAGAGAATAGAATCAAGGGCAAAAGTAGGAGTGTTCCTGTGGGTGAAAAGGGTCCTCTCCTTATCAGACCCTGGAGCAAAAGAAGGGAAGATAAGGAATATCAGCAAGGACTTTCAAGTTATAAAATAGGAGAGAATAGCAAGCCCTTTACAAATAACTTCTTTCTTAAGAAAGTATGACATGTGGTCCTCTTACTTCTGTGTACTAACTCAGACATGATAAACTAAATGCATTTCACTTATTCCTTATACCTATAAACAAAGAAAAATACTACTTTTTAACTTTTTGGTGATTTATATAGACCATACCCCACACCTTGGCCTCCAAAGGCATATACAAAGGAAAGAGAGAAAATAATTAATAATGTAAAGGACGCCCACATCTGGTTGATCATCCCAGGTGAATCAAGCAAAAGCCTGATTTAACAGATGGACACTGCACTGTTTCCTGATGGTAAAATCACCAGATGTTTAGAGATTCCAGAAATACAAAGGCATAAGGAAATGGGTGAGGTTTCTGGCATGCCACTGAATTATCTTGCATTTCACACTGGATGCTCTTGCACAGGAGATGAACATGTGTGAATCATGTCATAAATTTAATTTTAATTGAAATTTTTTTTGTATTGGAATTAAGTATGGAAAAGGTGGTTCATACAACACTAAAAAATAAACTAAGTATTCTCCTGGAAATATCAACAGAGACAACAAAATCTTTTTTTTAAGGTTAGAAAAATCAGAACAAGTGTCTTTTCCATTAACTTTTATTTGGGCAAGTCCTTGTACAGATAGGACTATCTATCCTGTCCTCTTCATGGAATTGGAAGGAAAGGGGGAAATAAGCATTTTTTAAAGCACCTATCTGTGCCAAGCACTGTGCTAGTAGTGCTTTACAAATACGATTTCATTTGAATAGATACATTATCCCTGCCCTCTCTTGTTGGTTGGCTTCAACAGGTTTCTTTCACCACATTTGTGACTTACTGCAATCTGAATTGCAGCCCCCAACCGAAAGCTGAGCCCAAACTGACTCAGTGAGAGGGAAGATAAAGGGAGTATTTTTGAGTAGGTCTTAGGGTGAGATGGATGGGCAAAAGGAAATCTTAGTTGGAAGATGGAAGTGGAGAGGACAATAATGTCACCGTGAAGCAATGGAAAGGTCTCTGGAATGGGAGTCACCAAGCCTGGGTTTTACTCTCTGCTAGGCTACCCACACCCTGTGGGTCCATTAGATCATGAGCTGCTCAAGATCGGAGACTGTCTTATCTTTCTTTGTATCCCAAGAGCTTAGCACTGTGACTGGCACATAGTAGGTTCTGAATAAATGTTTATTGGCTGACTAACTAACTTTGAGCACACCCTTATCCTCATTGGTACTTTGGTTTCCATATTTGTGAACTCAGGAGATTAGACAAGGTACCTTCCATTCTAATAATTAATCTCTAGTGCTTATATCAGATGTATCTGTTGTCTTGCCTTCACCTTGGTCCTGACCAGGAAGATCTTAGTTTTGGTGGGTGAGATTAAATATAGCCTGATAAAGAGGCAAAAATTGGTTCACTTCATTCTAGCAATATTAATTATGTGGGTAGTAGGTCCCTATCCTATTCTTGTGATAGATGGTTATCAAGCTGAAGACCCGCTGAGTTACCCACCTGCTGCAGTTACCTCAGGACTACTTAAAATTAGACTTGCACGCCCTAGACTCTCTTCAGATTTCTTGGAATGCTAAGTGCCCTGCCTTGAAGGAAAGAGACAGAAAGAGAAGTGGGGGGGGGGAGGAGAAAGGAGGGGAGGGAGAGAGGGAAATCACAATGTGATTGTTCAGACCTGTGATTTTATCAGCATAGGAAATTTCCAGTGTGGAAACTATGTCCTCTGATGAAGATCAGCAACTCCACTCTAGTTTATGGTCTTAGAGAACGAGCAGGGACACTGAGAATCGTGACCTTTGCTCATGGTTATACAGTTAGTATATGATGGAGACAGGACTTGCACCCAGGTCTTTCTGCCTCCAAGCTATTTACTATGCTATGCTGCCTTTCAATGAAGTTCTTTTTTTGGGGGAGGAATGTAGGGGGGGTGCAGTAAGGCAAACAGGGTTAAATGACTTGCCCAGGATCACACAGCTACACTACATGTCAAGAGTCAGGTCTTCCTCACTCCAGGGCTGGTGCTCTATCCACTGCACCACCTAGCTGCCCCTCAATGCAGTTTTACAAATAAATTGTTGACTTTATTTTGCTTTTATATATTTTTCTAATGTATACCTCTTGCTCCCTTCCCCCAGAAAGCCATCTCTTATATCAAAGAATAAAAAAGACAAAAAAACCAGTTTAGCAAAACTGACTAAGTCATATAAAGATCTGACATTCTACTCAGTGTTCCCTAGCTATCATCACCTTCCTCTTCAAAGGAGAGGAAATGCCCTCACATACTTCTTGTATGTGGTAAAATTTCGTCATCATAATTCCACAGCATTCAACATTGTTGAATGTTGATTGTTTTGTCATTTTTTCCATTTGTTATTGTAGTTGTATACAATAGATTGCTACATTGGTTCTGCATACTTCACCTTGCATCAATTCATATGTCTTCCCATGCTTTTCTGTATGCCTCATATTCATCACTTCTTACTTACATTTCATGACGTTGGGCAGCTAGGTGGCGCTGTGGGCTTAGTGCTGGACCTCGAGTTAATGAGACCTGAGTTCATGTATTCACTAAGTTGTGACACTGAACAAGTCACTTAATGTCTCAGCCTCGGTTTCCTGATCTGAAGAATGGGGGGAAAGGTAGAACCTGTATTCTAGGATTACTGGGAGGATCAAATAAGACAACTCCGATAAAGTGCTTTGTCAGCCATAAAGTGCTATTTAAATTCCAGCTATTACAATTTTAAACAAATAGTTCTATCTCATGTGTTCACACCTGTGTTTCATCAGTCACCTGCTGCTGAATTTATACTTTATCCATTGATGAAAAATAGACAAATCCCCAGTAAAAAGGCCAAGACTTACTATTCTGTTTTTTTTAGACTTCTTTCTTGTTTCTTTCCCCCACAATGGTCTCCTAAATGGCTCCTTTAATTTGTGCGTAAACAATGATATCCAGAGTCTGCAGAGTTTTAATGCTTTCACAGAATGTCTTCACTAATATCTTTCTTCTTAAGAGTGTATAAAGCTATTTCCTATTTTAAAATATTCATCTAATCTGAATATTAACTACCTGCCAAGTTCATCACACCTCTCCTATAAACATTTCCTTCCTGAGCAGAGAGGGAGGCCAAACAGTGTGGTCCTGTGTGGTGCTTTAACTTTCTTTTTTATGATGGGTGCAGAGCATCTGATAATTCCCAGGTGTTTCAAATTTTCTCATGGTCTCCTTGTTATTTCTTCCTCCTTCCAGCTCCTTTGGCAATGAATATGACCATGAGGTCCAAAACTATAAAGGATGTGTTCATCACTTCCCTCTTACGTCTGTCTCTTTATTGAAGCACAAGTTCACTGTCTTTATCCATGTTAATTCCCCGAGGTAACCATACGGCATTTGTGTTGACTGCCTTAATTTTGATCTTCTCTAATCATTCCCTGCCAGATGGTAGTTAAAGTTTAATGGCCCCTATAAAAATAGTTCCCTTTCTTCTTTAATCAGTCATGTGTGTTTGCTTAGACCTGGCTGCTAGACATTCAGAGCTCACAAAATGGCCACCAAGAAGACGATTTCAGCAAACACTCCTGATACGGGGGCCCTGATATGTTTTCCTCAGCTGCTAGAGATGTTAGCTTCCATCATCTATTTTCCCTTTATCCTTATCTTTTGCAATCTTTTTCCTTTGTTTGTTTCTTTCCCTTTTAATCTTCCTTCCACAAGATTTGAGAGAAAGCCACAATTACCAAGAGGCCTCCCAAGAAGAAACAATTAAAAGTGTGGATTCATGATTAAACATTATGGCTTATTGTATATACATCATTCCTTGGCAGCTTATGTTTCAGTTGTTCAAATAATAGCACCTGGTACCTCTACTATTTTCTTCTTATTGTTCCATAAGGTAGGTGAGCTCCATTCTCTCTGTTTAGATAAACAAAATATAGTTCGCTGAAGACAGCACAGTATATTGGGATAACAACTCAGTGTCCCTGATAAGTAAAGAATTGGAGTGATATAATAAGCTTATTTTTGAGAAAATATTTTGTTCCTTGCATTTTTAATGCAATTCACTATCATTAGCTAGCTAATTTAGTAAAAGCAGACCATCCAGTATGCTCTGACCTCCATTTAACAGATAATGTGATTGGGTCTAAAGTCAGGCCACACAGAAGCCACTGGCAGGAGGGTGGCACTTCAGACTGCCTTCATTTTATTAGGATGTGTAAAGCTGTTTAGTGACTATTTTAAGAAAAAAAAAAACCTAAATCAAACAAAAAACCACATTAGCAAGATTATCACAACAAGTGTAGTAGAATGACTTTATCAAAAATGAAAAAAAAAAGAATTGGAGCCAATAAAAATTAGAAACCTAGGTCCTTGAATTTTGTGTATGGTAAATGAATGTTTACTTAAATATTATCTTCTGGTGATCCGGCAATATTATTAAGATAGGCAGCCATATGGATACTATACACAAAAGCCTCCGAGCATGTATAGTATAATGATTTTGAGGTAATCTAGACCTATGATTTAATTAATATATAGAGCTCCCAGGAAGAAACTCTCTGTACCAATGCAGATCAACAATTGTTCTGTAATTTGTAGTCTTAAAACAGGTGTTCTTAACCTTTTTTTTGTGTCATGGATCCCTTTGGCAGTTTGAGGAAGCTGCAGAATATTGTCTTGAAATAAATATATAAAATATTTGATTTTACAAAGGAAACAACACATACTAAAATGAATTTAAAAAAATTTTGTGGACCCCAGGTTAAGAACTCTTATCTTAGAGAGGTGCTTGGGGGCACAGAGAGGTCGTGACTTGAGCCAGATAAGGCAGAAGCAGGACTTGACCCCAAGTCATCTTGATTCAAAGGTTAGCCTATACATACAATGATGCTAATTTTAAATATAAATTTTAAAGCAAAATGATTCTAAAAGCCTCTACCAAAAGGATATATAGTTGGCACAAGTCATATTTAAGAATTCTAGAAACTGCTGAAGTTCAACAATTCCTTGGTGCTTTGGTTGCTCTAGCAGTTTGGGCAGTTTGGAATAGCCACATTATAGATGGTAGACTTGTAACTAGGGCAAAGCGAGCAGGGCTTTGCACCCAGGGAGCTCAAATTTAGCAGATGCTGAAAGTACTATTCCAGGGCATGCTTCTTTCTTTTTCCACACAGCCTGGAGATAGCCGCAGTCTAGGCAGGCCACTTTGGCTGACCCTACTGTAACTCCCACTAGGGTAGGCCCATTAGAGCTGTCCTTCAGCAGAATAGCAACCTCCAGTATCTTTGGATGTGCCTACCCTCCTTGTTAGTAACACCTCAGGTGAGCTTTCCTTCCAGTCTCCTCCCATTCCTTTCCCTAGGTGTCAAAATTCCTAGTTACAGCCCTGATATAACATAGGATCCATCCTGTCATAAGGGTCTCTGACACATAGCACACGTTGGGGGAATTTTTCACTTCCATGGCCCTCATATGACTCTGAGAAAACATGGGAAAATCACTACCTTCCATTTCTCAGCTTGAATCTAGGTTTCCTTGCAAGTTGGTATTTCATAATATTGAAGAGAAAGCAAAACTTGATGGAAAGAATGAGGAAAACAAGAAAAAATTCTTGGAAATAAAGCATAACTCCCAAACCGAACGAAGTCTTCCAATGAATCCATTCCCAACTGTCTACGGCAATCTCAGTTACTTGCTGATTCTTATAGGCAAGTCCCTCTTTCAGGGAGCTCCTTGCAGAAGGTTTTGGATGTGAGTCCCAGCCGTGGTAGACTGCCAGCTCAGCTCTGCAGGCAGAGCCCTTTGGGGGTGGAGTTTTCTCTGTAGTTCTCGAATGCTTCCAGCAGGTGTCTCCAGGTGTCTCTTTGTCCTGACTGCCTTCAGTTTTCTATTGCTCCCAGGTGTGCCTGGCTTTCCATTGCCAAGCCGTGTTATCTGTTGGTTAGTCAAGTCCCCAAATGCTTACCGAGGTAACAACATTCTCTTTCCCTGGGCACTGTCTTCTCTGCCAGTAGACACATTCCTCCTTGCAGTCTATTGTAGAAAGCCATTGATCACCCAAGAGGTTTTAGAGACTCCCGAAGCCAGGTCCCTCAATCTGTAGATGAGGGATGCGAGACCCAGAGAGGTCTCTGCAGCTGGGGTGACTACAGGAAGTCCCTTTCTGCCAGGATTGTTGCTCCTCCTTCCACCTCCCTTTGACTTAGCCCCGGCAGTCTGACAACATTATTAAATCTATTCCACCACCAACCAAACTCAGTGTAAGGGCGAGCTCAAAGCCTCTTTGAGCTTTGGCTATACACATGTGTATACATTTATAATATATTCACATATACATGCATACATATGTACATACATATGTCTGTATATGCAACACACACATATACACACACACATACATTGGCAAGTATCTGTGCCCTTTTGGCTGCTCATTCATGTATACATGTGAGGATGTAAGCTGTTTGGTAAGTTATTAAGGGAAAAATTCTCAGAAACTTAGAACTGTAAGAGACATTCAAGGCCGTCTTGTCCAATAGACTCTCTTTACACAAGAGGAAACTGAGCCTAGAGGGGTTATATGATTTGCCCAGAGATACATAGGTTGTAATTGGTAGAACTGGGATCTGAGCCCAGGTCTTCTGGTTTTAAATCCAATACATTTTTCTACTATATTGTGCTGCTTTATGTGATAATGAACAGGAGTAATTTAAGCTTCAGAGACGAAAATGAAAAGATACAGGGAATGTTTCCCATGAGTTAGGGTGAGGTCTTCGATGGAGAGACTTAAGCCCAACACCAGTACTCTGAAGGAAATAACATTTTCTCCTTACTTTGCCATGAGCAAGGGAAGAAGAAAACAGTTTTTAATGTTTTGTTTTTCGTACTTTCTCTTTTTTCTTTTTTTTGGTCCTGTGGTTAAGGGTAAGTGCTTCCTTTAAAGCAGCTTTTTTTAAAAAAATGGATCTTATGGCTTTTGAGCTGGAAGAGCTCTGCTGAGCTGATTCTTCTCTTGCAGAAGAGTGAACCAAGGGCATCAGCTGAGGCATGAAGCTGGAAGAGAGCTACTCCACAGCTGTGTGCCCTGGGGGACCTGGCAGACTCTGGCAGGAGACAGACATCTAAAAGGGAACCCTCTTGTGGAGCCACTTCTGCCAAAGACAACACATCCAGCAGATAGCAGATCAGCAGCTGGTGGAACAACAACCAGACAACTAGATGAGGCTGTTCAAGAACACATGTCCAGCAGAGCTGAGTCCAGCAGAGCCGAGTCCAGCAGAGGCTTAGGGGGAGCAGTGTGACAACCTCACTTACTACAAAGTGTTAGAGGCATACATCACCTTTCCAGGTATTCTGTGAGTACCTATTCCATGATTCTCCTCCATAGCTCCACCCTGGCCACATGCTCCCAGTGTGTGTGCCTCTCTGAGTGGGTCCACTCTTCCCATTGAAGACCCATATTCTTGTTGGAGAGTAAGTCTCAGGTTTATGGGAGGAAAGGTTTTATTGCTGCCTTTCTTCTCATGCCATTTCATTGAATGCTTTGTGCTTTGAACTAAATGTGTCCTTTGGCTGACTATTAAAGTTAAATACATGACTACCAGGCTCGTGAGCTATGGTTTTGAATAGCTGTGGACTCACTGAGTATCTTGAACCTGGGATAGAAATTCTTTGGGGAAGACTCTGCCCGCAAGTGTAAGGTGGTGGTGGGGCTACGCCCATCAGTGACTCCCGCCAATTTGCCGAGAATACTTGATTCACTCTCGCCTCCCCCTCCCAAATCATCTCTGCTTTAAACAGGATTTGACAGTAGAATCTGTGGGACAGAAGTGAAGTATTTGATGGTAATAGTAAGATAGGATTGGTCACAGAGTCAATAAGGGGGAAAATTTTGAGGATGGAAGTGCTCCTACCAAAATGGGGAGGTAAAAGGGGAAGACCTGGACTGTGTGCTGCATTTGTGGAAGATGTGACTCCCATTTGGTCGAGAAAATGCTGGTGCATTGCTACAGATGTGTGTCAGGGCAGAGTTAGTGCCAGAGCTTTTCAGAAGAAAAAGATTCTTAGGATACACTTTGGTAGAGTGAGATTTTGAAAGCTATAAACGTGTAAGAGAAGCTGGCAATTCAATATTTCCCTGATTTTCAGCTAGCCTCCCTAGAGACTTTGGAGAATTTCCCCTTGAGTGAGATCAAAGGCTCTCCTGATCGAGCTAAGATCTGATCTTGCTCCCATTTAAAGAGCTCGTTCACTCTTGTGTATTATCTGGTTTGTCCTAATCTGTACAAAAATTTGTACATTCTCTCCAAATTCTATTTGCTGCTTCCTTGAATAAGTGATGCTTGCTGTTTGCTATTTGTGGTGATTTTTTCTGTTAACAAGTGTTCACAGGGAAAGGGCCAAGCCAGAGGGTCTAAGTTTGGGGCTTAAAAGCAACTAGGACAATAGCTTTGTTTTGAACCCCTTAAATTGTACTCCTAGATCAGCAATATTTGAGGAGTAAGATAGGTATAATTCTAATCTGATATCCCTCTTAGAGGCAGCTGAAGGAAGGAAAGAGCAACTGCCCAGCTGAGGCCCATCTCTTGTTCTTCTCAGGGAAGAAATTACAGTCTCCCTTGCAGAGGAATGGACCAGATTCCAGAGATATTTATCTATGCATCTCACAAACCATGTCTGTATTTCAATAACTCACACCGGTATACATATCTTATGTGGGGAACTATGTATTTAACACTAGGAAAAGGAAAAATTGTATCTCACTTTAGCTGCTTAGGTTTCTTCATTTCTATATCCATTAATCCCAAAACACTTTTGCCTGATAAAACACTATGTTCATTTTTTTTCTCCTTACTCTCTGTCTCTAACTAATATGGTCCTATCTCTACTTTAATCCCTGACAAATGCCACTTCCTCCATGGTTCTTCCTGCCTTTGAAAATGGAGCCACATCCAGCGTCTAGGAGAATTCTTGATTTTATTGAAATAGATTTAGGTTAGAGGAAATGTGTGTCCAGCATTTTAGGTTGGAAATGTGAATTCATTTTCCCCTTCAAAATATTGTTACAAGTACTAGGCAAATTCTACAGTACTATTAGTAGCTTAATTCAGCTACATCACAGATTAAATGGTATTTTGTGGGCTGACCTAAGAATCTACTAATAAGTAGATCCAATAGGAAACATTGTTTTCATGGGAAATATGTTCCAAATATTTAACATGCAAAGAGATTTTTTTTTGTAGTTTAAACCACTGGCAAATTAGGAACTGTTTCTACTGATGCTGAAGGACAGGACTAAGATCTTATTAGCTAAGCATATTTTATTGATTATGGTTGTTTTTGCTAGGGGAAGGAGGAACTCAGTTTGACTGAGTTTAATATGTGCAAAAATGGGATACGTTAAACAAACTCTTTTCAAAACTGTATTGGCATTTTTATTTTCAAAAAAGTTAAAAAACTAATAGAAAAAATACAGAAAAAGAAAGCTAAATTCCAGGTTTAGGCAAGCCAGAGTCGAAATTTCTCTGATTGAAACTCTTTTCAAGGATTTTGAAGTAGTTAGGTAAAACAGTTTTGGAATCAGGTAGACCTGAGTTCAAATTCTGCCTTGGACATTTGCTAGCTATGTGACTCTAGGGAGATCGTTTAACCTCTCTTAGCTTCATCTGTAAAATGGAGACAATATTAGCACCTACCTCACAGGGTTGATGTGAGGATTAAATGAAACAACATATGTAATGAACTTTGCAAATATCAAAGCACTACCTAAACATTATTATTATTTTTTCAAATGTATTTCATTTTTCCTAAAAATAACTATTATTATTATTACTATAATTTTATTGGTGTGGGAATACTCTCTTTTAATGCAGATCTCAGGTGTCTATAATTTATGGTTGTAGACCAGATCAGCACCTCCTGTTCAATGGAGATTCCCTATCACTTTCTCAATCAAATATCAAGTTTTCTCTTTGGCATCATGACCTCCATAACCTGGCCTCTTCTTATCTTCTTCTCCTCCTACTCCTTTTCTCCTGTTTCTCCTCCTTAATGTAGTCTAAATATATCATGCATGTTCTTAGTTTTTTATATGTTGTCTCCCCCATTAGAATGTGACTACTTGAGATGGACTTCATAATTACCTGGAGAGGCATATACAAATTGATGCTAAGTGAGAAGAGCAGAACCAGGAAAAATTTGTACACAATCACAGACACCCCGTATGTGTGTTGACCAACCTTGATAAACTGGACTCTTCTTAGCAACACACAGCTACAAGACAACTCTACAAGTCT
>CM053582.1:296516718-296554142 GCA_028627135.1 Pseudochirops cupreus | reverse complement strand
GAAGAGAGGGGAGAAAATCTGAAACTCAAGGGATTGTGGAACTGAATCTTGTAAACTAAAAGTAAATAAACAAATCAATGAAAAAAAAAAGAATGTGACTCCTTTAGGAAAAATATTGCTTTTTTTAATGCCTTTCTTTGTATTCCTTGCCCTTATTACAGTACTTTACATACAGTAAGTCTTAATAAATACTTCTTAACTTCCTGATTAGAGAGTTGCCAAAGTCTTATAGAAATTGGCATACCAGTTTCACATACTTATTATTAGGGGCAGATCTAAATTTTGTAAAATTGCATAAGCTGCTTGAGATCTGCCCAGTTGACCTCCAGTCACTTGCAATATGACTTACCCAAAGCTAGAAATCATATTTTTTCTTTATTTTGGTCTTTTAAAAATATTTTATATTTCCCAATTGCATGTAAAAACAATTTTTGACGTGCATTTTAAAAAATTTTGAGTTCCAAATTCTCTTCCTTCCTTCCTTCCTCCTTTCACCCCTCCTTGAGATGGTAAACAATTTGATATAGGTTATACATGTTGTCATGTAAAATTATTTCTGTTTTAGTCATGTTGTGAAAAAAACACAGACCAAAAAAAAAAACCCATGAAAAAATAAAGTAAAAATTGGTATGCTTTGATCTTCATTCAGACTCCTTTGGTTCTTTGTCTGGAGGTGAATAGCATTTTTCATCGTGAGTCCTTTGGGATTGTCTTGGATCATTGTATTGCTGATAATAACTAAGTCATTCACTGTTGATCATTGTACAATATTGCTGTTACTGTGCATAATTTTCTCTTGGTTCTGTTCACTTCAGTTTGCATCAGTTCATATAAGTCTTTCTTTCCAGGTTTTTCAGAAAGTATCCTGCTTATAACTTCTTATAGCACAAAAATATTCCATTATAATTATATTCCACTACTTGTTTAGCCATTCCCCTATTGATGGGCATTCCCTCAATTTCTAATTCTTTGCTACCACAAAAAGGACTGCTATAAATATTTTTGTACAAATATGTCCTTTGGGGAAACCATTCTGAAAAACATTTTAAAGAAAGATTTTTATTATGAAAAATAGACATTTATGAAGAACCTTTGTTTTTATTATAAGTGTTAGTATTTGAAAATATTAACCAAGCCTGGACACCTAAAAGTGTGAAATTAAATTATATAAAATACAAACACATTGTCATTTAGCGATAAGCACTGACTTTAATAAAAACAGAAAAGAACCAGCAATAATTACAAATGACAAGTATTTCAAAGGATTCAAACTAATTAATGACTTCATAAGTTTTCTTCTCTGTGGCAAAATCTTGCTCGGATTTATAAGTTCTATAAAGCCAGGATCTGCTCTTCACAGAATGGCTACTTTAAAAATGCCTATTGAATTTGTTAATATTTAACATATACCCACTCATTGTGAATATCTCAAGCTGACTTAAATAAAATTCGAATTCTCAAAGTATGTTGTATATTTTACCTGTCAGCCAATGTGTCTGTATCTGGGTTGCTTATATTTTGAATTTTTTAGGTTTTTAAAAATGTGATGCACAAGACTGAACTTATATATGCTTTATAAAATTAGCCACTATTACAAAATGACAAAGAAAACAATGTGACAAGATATTCCTTTAGTTGAGATAATTTCTTTTTATTATTTCAAGGTGGAATTTTTAAAACACAGCTGACAATTTAATCACCAGATTTTAGAGTTCTGAAGGAAACTTAGATAATGTCTAGTCCAATCCTGTCATTAAAAAAAAAAATATATATATATATATATATATATATATATATATATATAAATGTATAAATATATATATTGCATTTTGGAGGGGAGAGGGCAGGGCAATTGGGGTTAAGTGACTTGCCCAAGGTCACACGGCTAGTTTTGTGTTAAGTGTCTGAGGTCAAATTTGAACTCAGGTCCTCCTGACTCCAAGGCCAGTGCTCTATTCACTGCTCCACCTAGCGGCCCCAAAATATATTTTTTTCAATGAACAAAAATCTGTTTTCTTTCCTTCCTACCTTCCCTCACCCTCACTAAAAAACAAACACAAATACCTTTGTAACAAACATGCGTGACCTCACATTGGTCCTTTCCAACAACATATGTCTCACTCTGCACTTTGATTCTTCCAACCCTCTGTCAGGAGGTGGGTAGCATGCTTCATTATCAGCCCTCTGGAACAGTGGCCATTCTTTATGTTGATAAGAATTACTATTTTTCAATGTTCTTTGTCTTTTCAAAGTTGTTGTTATTGTATAAATTGTTCTCTGGGTTTTGCTCACTTCATTCTGTGCTAGTTCATTTAAATCTTTCCAAAGTTTTCTGAAACTGTCCTTCTTGCTATTTCTTATATCACAATATTATTCCATCACGTTCGTAGCCATAATTTATTCAGTTGTTCTCCAATTGAAGGGCACTCCATTGGTCTCCAGTTTTTTTGCCATCACAAAAAAGAGATTTTCTGTTTCTCTGTCTACATCTCTTTCTCCCTCTCTCTGCATTCATACATATACGTATAAATGTGTTCACACAATAATATATGTATATGTATATATACATATACAGATATGTATGTACATAATACACATATGTGTATACGGCTCAGCTGAAAATACATACTATTATATGGGCAACTAGGTGGCGCAGTAGATAGAGTACTGGGCCTAGAGTCAAGGAGACTCATCTTTGCAAGTTCAAATCCAGCCTCAGATACTTACTAGCTGTATGACCCTAGGCGAGTCACTTAACCCTGTTTGCCTCAGTTTCCTCACGTGAGAAGGCAATGGCAAACTACTCTAGTATCTTTGCAAAGAAAACCCCAAATGAGGTCACAAAGAGTCAGACATAACTAAAATGGCTAAACAACAAAAATGCATTTGTGTATATGTGTATGTGTATCTCTATCATATATACGTATATTCGTACATCTAGGTCTTTTCCCTCTTTCTTCGATCTCTTTGGGGTATAGGCATAGTAGTGGTATTGTAAAGTCAAACAGGATGCACAGTTTAACAGCTTTTGGGGCAGAGTTCCAAATTGCTTCTCAAAACAGGTGGACTAATTTATAGCTCCACCAACAATGCCTGAATGTGTTTTCCCCTCTCTCCACATCCTCTCCAACATTTGTCATTTCCCTCTTTTGCCAACTTTGCCAATCTGATGGGTATGAAGTAGAATCTCAGAGTTGTCTCAATTTGCATTTCTCTGATTATTCACGATTTGGAACATCTTTTCTTATGTCTATTGATAACTTAGATTTCTTCCTGAGACAACTACCTATTCAAATATACTTTGACCATCTATCAATTGCAACCCTCTCATTTTGCAGATGAAGCAACCAGGGTACCAGAGGTGTAAAGTGATATGCCTAAATCTTGATAGCTAGTAAAGAAGCTAGGATTTGAGCCCAGGTCCTTTGGCTCCACGTACAGTGCTCTTGAGGGGAATACTTCAATGACAGAGGGAGACTCCTATTTTATACTAACACAATGAGGTTCATTTATCAGCAAACAAAACTTAATTGCCTTGGCCCTTGTTTTCTGGTCTGTACCCTTTGAAACCAAAGAGAATGTGACAGGGGGAAGAAAATGAGAGAAGAAAGAACAGGGTAGACAACTTCTGCTGACTTCAGCACAGCCTAATAGACCTAAGAGATTAGAACCATGAGTCCTACTTGTGATTCTGTGGCAGACTTGAAATATGACTTTGAACATATTCTTTAACCTTTCATTAAAAAACAAACAGCACCACGGTGAACACCAATAGAAAATTTCCAAAGGAAAATGGCAGGAAGGTTTGCCTTCCTATTCATAGGGTTGTTATGCGTATTAATTAATTAATTGCCACATAGCATTGCTGGACATTATTATTATTATCAACATATGTCATGTGATTAAAACCTCAACCTTTTGAAAAGTTAGGGGACCATGTTTCAGATGTCTCGTGCTTGCTTTCTCCTAGTCCAGTCTCTGCCACAAGGGCCCGAAGGTTGTGCCAGGAGCACATTCTGCAACGAACATTTACACGCTTGATGTAGTACATGGCAGTTGCTAAGGCAGAAAGCCAAAGGTAATGAGCACTGTGAGAATTATGTACGAATCTTCTTTGCAGTACTTTCTGACTGTAATTGAACTATCCCCTACTGATCCTTCAGGTGCTAGGAGCGTGATTTTCTCCAGGCTTTCAGGGAATATCCCCCAAGAACCAGACACTTTCTTGGTGGTGTAAGTAAAAGCAAATATGTGGCTCGTGAGTATTTTTTAATAAGTTTCAACAAAAAAGAAAATCCCTCGTCAAGTGATTTTTTTCAGGTTAGTGAAACTCATCTCCATACCTGTGTGCTGTCAAAGTAAAACAGACCTATTATGTATGTTACCACATGTGGCAGAGAAATGGATGCATTATTTTTACAACTTAAAAATTAGAGAAATTGATTTTAGTATCTTTCTTATCTTTTCTTTTCACCAGAAGAGGAGAAAGGGTTCATAAATTTTGTGCCATTTTGAAGAAAAAAGGAAAGTGGTAATAAAGTAACCCAAGAGAGGTAACATGATGTGGATAGAGAAAAGGCCAGCTTCTTTCTGTCCTAGGAGTCGGGACTACTTGGGTTAATTGAAATCCTGCCTTTGACATATATTGACTCTGTATCCATGGGCAAGGACCCAATAGGTGGTGCAATGGATAGAGTGCTGGGCCTGTAGTCAGGGAGACTCATTTTCCTGAGTTCAAGTCTGGCCTCAGACATTAGCTGTGTGACCCTGGGCAAGTCACTTAACCCTGTTTGCCTCAGTTCCTCATCTCAAAATGAGCAGGAGAAAAACAGCAAATCACTCCAGTATCTTTGCCGAGAAAGCTCTGAATGGGATCCCAGAGTCGCAAATGACTGAGCAACAGCAACAACCATGGGCAGGCCATTTAACTTCTCAGTGATCCCAGGCAACTTTCTATGACTATAAATTGCAAATGAGTTGTCATTTCTCAGTATATGATCTGCCTCAATGGAGAGGTTTTCTACTTTGGGGGATTTGCATTGGAAGTGCATTAGTGGAGAGAGTTTCCACACTAGGAGTTCCTTACATGAATGGAATCGCAAGACTGAGGGAAGATTGTCCTCATCAACATTAACTTTAAAAATAAGCCATTTTTCACATTAGTAGTTGAAGAAGATATTTTCCCTAGTGGAACAAGTACAAGACAGTGTGTAGTTCACAAGTACATCTTCAGCATATTTGTTAACCTAGTAAACTTCATTTGACCAGCACAAAGGATAATGTGTACGTCTGCTTGTCTCAGTTATCACATAATTACTCAGCTGTCCCTGTGACACAAACTGGTAGTGTTTCTTCCAGTTATTATTTGACTGTCATCCATAGTTCTGTGAAGCTATCCCTTTAATATTTGTAGTCTTGGTGCAGAAGCCAAGGGCAGGAGACTGAAATACCTCCTCATCCCTGAGATAATTTTCTGGATTGGTGCTGAAAGATGTGAGTGAGATAGCGAAAGAAGGTCACTGTGGGAACTCTTTGGACTCAGACATTTAGCTAGCTAGCCCGGCTAGTTGTCTGCTCCTCCCCCACTCCAATAACACTAAAATTGTCTTTCTCTTTTTAAGCAGACATCTTGTCAGTATTTCCATTTGGGTGCAAGGTTCCTTAAACTGTTACATATATTGAATTTCTCTCTTTATCTTTTTTCTCTTTCTCTCCATACTTTCCCTTTAAAAAGCTCTTTTCAGCCAAACCTGGTGGCATATTTCTGTAATCCCCTACTGCTGGGAAAGATGGGGGTCAGTGGGTCACTTGAGCTTAAAAGTTCTGAGCTTAAAGAAGGGCTAAAACCAGTTGTGTGTCTTTACTGTTTGGTACCAATATGGCGAGCCCTCAAGTTGTTCAGAGCCACTGGCCAAGGTCAGAAATGGAGCAGGTCAAAGTGTCCATGTTGATCAATATTGAGATCAGATTCACGAGTGGCCACTGCATTTCAGACTTTGTCTCGTTTAAAAAAGAAAACAAAATGATTTTAACCTTGAATGCCTTCTTTTCCTGGGCCAAATGCAGGCTCCCCTTTTCTCCTTTTCCATAATAGTCAGGAGTTCATTTCTCAGCCTCTTCTCTTCATCCCAATCACTCCTATTAAAAATGGGATTGATTAAAAAGAAAAACCTAAGATGGAATCAGTTTGACAAATCAAGATGTTTCCCTCATTTAAGATATATTCTTGCTCAAATGTTACCTCTAGTTACATATCATTTTCGGAAGAATAGCATAGTAGACAGAGCACTGGGCCTGGAGTCAGGAAAACCTGAGTACAAATTTGGCCTTAGATGCTTAGCAGCTGTGAGACCCTGGGCAAGTCATTATACTCTGTCTGCTTCACTTTCCTTACTCGTGAAAAATGAAGATAATAATAGCACTTATTTTCCAGGTTTTCTGTGAGGAGCAAATGAGATAATAATTGTAAAGTGTTTATAAAGCCTGGTGCCTGGCACATAGTGAATGCTCTAGCTATTATTAATTCCCATTATTATTCAAAAGCATTGCATAAATTCTCAGATATAGTCATTCAGTATAAATGTCTACTTCCAGAGTCAATTCCCCAAATTAACATCCTCCTTTTATAGAGCGAGACTTAATTTTCATTACGCACAAGGGGAAAAAGCGGGCAATCTTTTACCATCAGTTTCAGATCTGATGAAAGAAAAGTTAAGCTACGCACTTCTGCATTGATAGGTGGATTGACAGAATTGTTTAATCTGCCTTTTTGCCTTTAGTTATGATTCATCACATTGGAGAAATTTAAGAGGACAACTGCTTTCTGATTAAATGGCCTTTTGTGTCAGTCGGTTCCACCTGAATCTCTGCTTCATGCTCCAGGGGGTAGCTGCCTGAGCGCAGAGAAGAGAAAACCCTTCCTTTGACCCACTCCTGAATTCTCCCTAGAAAGCACCATCAGGGCAGCTTTCCTGTGTGACTTTAAAAGTGGATCAGGAAAGTGGCCACCAGGGAAGTGTAACAGCGGCATGTGTGACCAGGAGCATACCCAGTTACATGGGCTGCCAACTCTGCCTTGTCCCCATCCATGCTTAGGTTCCATCTGGGGCTACATGGCTAGATTTGCACTCAGGCATGGAAGAAGGCAACACATCCTCCCACCCTGCTGTGTAAACCTTCTGAGGGTGGCCTTCTTACTGTCTGTGACAGCCTGTTCTGGTATGAATAACAATAAATATTTCTTAGTCAAGTTATCAATAATGCTCTTATAAAAAAAATTTAGTGAATAGCAGAAAACAATCAAAATATAAATATTTTATTCTTTAGTACTTTACGTATTGGTACGAAAAGATGAATAGATCATAAATTTAGAAATGGAAGAGACCTCAGGTCATCTAATCTACCCCCCTCATTCTACATAAAACAAATAGCTCAGCAGTCCCCAACTGTTCGGTTCATATGGACCCAGTCCAATTCTGGTGGTAGCCCTAAAAATCAGTATCTCTTTTGGTTCATTATCTCCCCTATCCAGAAGTCCAAATACGGCTTTTGTGTAGGCTTTCATAGATGTAGTTAGCACCTACGTGGCACGGCGGTAAAGTTCCAGACTTGCAGTCAGGAAGACTCACCATCTTGAGTTCAAATTGGGCTTTAGGAACTTACTAGCCTCGTGACCTTGGGCAAATCACTTAACCCTCTTTACCTCAGCTTCCTCAACTGTAAAATGAGCTGGAGAAGGAAAGGGCAAACCACTCCAGCATTTTTGCCAAGAAACCCTAAATGGAGTCATGAAGAGTCTGACACAACTGAGAAACAACTGAGAAGAACAACAAAAGAGTCCCTGGCTTGTATACAAACACTTAAGGTAAAAATATGTATCAGGTAGAGTATAACTTTTATTTCACCTCACAGAAAACACGAGAGATTAAAAGAATTCATAGGTGCCCACGAACAGAGACAGAAAACATGTAAGGAACCTGCAATATCAACAGTTGATGTAATTCTCCTCTCCCTCTCTGGGGAGTCCCAATTCTCCCTCTCTCCCCCTCAGGCTCCTAGAATTGTTTTGACTCAATATCTAACTGTAGTTTGGATTCCACTTGGAAGAGATAGGCTTTCAGGGCAGTACCATGACATTTTATTGACTACCCAGCTTTCCCATAAGGTATAACAGGCTCATTGTGCACCCTTGGTTTGTACTCCTACAAAAGGCAAACATTTTTTAGCTACCAGACAAGCGACCCCCGCTTCCTGTGAAATTTAAAATTGTCCCCAAAACTCAAAGAGTGAGGTGTGGGAGGAACCAAGTACAGACAAGTCCCCCTGTGTCATGGCTTTACTCATCCTCTCGCTATAGCTCCAAGAAACCGTAGCATCTGCAGTGGCCACACCCCACAGCCTCAGCAGATGGGCTAAACTAGGTTGAGGGTAACCAACAGGCCTTCAACCTGTTGATGAATTAAGGGATGTCTACACCAAGCATGTGAAGGTTTCCCTGGCAGAATAGGTGGATGAGAACAATTTGCTCCGATGGCCATGAAGACAAACGAAGAAGGTGCTGTGGAGTGATTACAGCTTGGTCAGACATCAAAGATGCCAAGGTCTTTTCGTGCATCCCAGGCCATCATCAGTCATCCTGACTTTTGTCCTGTCACAGGACTTCGATGACTCTGGAAGAGGGAATGAGACTGACAAACTTTGTGCGACTGCCTCACTTAACTCCAATTCACTGGAGAGTCAAAACATCACCGGCCCTCTCCAAAAAGGAAAGATAAACACTAACGATAACAACGAACAGCTGTGGGAAGTCCCATGGATATCCTTCTCTGAGAGTTAGGATGGTCAGGAACTCCCCTTCTTTCTCTAGCAGGCCAGGATTTCAAATACTAACATGAACTAGGAAATTTTTCTGGATCAAAGGCTCTGGCATCACGACATGAAACTCACCAGCAAAGATATTTTCTCTAGATCTCTTGATATTGTGAGAACACCAGAGGGGCACATAGATTATCCTTTATCCTTGCTATGTGACCAGCCCATCTTTTGTTCTGGGCAAACAGTTCTATGATAACATCCTTCATATGACTTCTCCATAATTTCTAATCTCTGATGTGTGGCAGTCTGCTTACACACACTGTGAGTCTCTCCATTGCTTTTTGGATGTTTCTTCAGTTCTTGAGAGACTATGATATTCCATGACTTAAACAACACAACATTACTTGAAGAATATTTTAGAAAAAAATGGTCCTTTGTTTCAGGGAGAAGTTTGGGGTCATTGGTAGAACTTCACCACTTCCCAAAGGCAATCTGACCTGCTGTCTTCCTCCTGTTCAATTCTGGATACAGTTCAACTTCCATTTGTAGTATCTGTCCAAGTTATATGCTCTGATAGATAAGCTTTGTTTTTAATATTACAGTATTTACAATGGCATGGCCTAGATAGCCCAGGATAGGAAGATAGAAACATAAGGTTAAAATGGATTTGGAGAGAAGATTGAATACATTGCCAAGCCTATTTTGGACTAAATCTCAGTCCCTTTGCCAAAGTTTATATTACTAAAAAACAAAAATAAGATAAAAAGAAATGAAAAATTTTAATGGAAAATATCCCATATGAGAAAACACACTTCGCCTCTTTCTTTGGCTTATGAGGGAGAATAGAAAAGGGACTTTTAAATGTTTCCCTTTTTTCATATTACTGCTAGCTAAAGTAAAATTCACATATAGCTTCCCCCTCTCCCCTACATACTAAGTCTCTAGATTCAAAACAAGACTCAGGTTTAAGATACAAAGGGAATTTTGAGATCATCTCACCTTGGTCCCATATTTTAGAGATGAGGCAACATGGCCATCACAGGACCTATATGGTTAGAATGGATCCCTAAAGATCATCTAGTCCAGCTCCCTCATTTTACAGCTGGAGAGTACCTGGAGGACCTCACTATCCAAAGGGAATCAATCCCCTTTCAACCTAGACTACACTCTGGATTTCTACAGGAAAGTGGTGAATACATTGTTCTATGTCTCCCCTGATGTTTATTATCTGCAGGTCACTGAACAGGTTTATTTCTGTTGTTATATCTTCCAAAGAATCCTGAATGATCGTGATTTATAATTGGAGACAGCTTCCTATAAAAGGGCCGATAAGGGGGCATTTTGTTCTATGGAATCAACAAGCAAAATTGCATTTTATATTCTCTACATCTTTAAGTTAATTGTGAGATAGTAAATGTAATCTACTGAGGAATACCACTTCTGAAGTCCTGCTTGTCTCCTACTAATACCTTTACCAATCATGTCATTGATTTGTATATAAATAACTATCACAAAGATTGAGTATAATTGGAAGAATAGTTATTATATAGGTTGCTAGTTATTAATGTTTTCTTGATTCCTTTTCTTGGTTTTAACAAGGTCTGAGTTTTTTTTTTTCCATATCTTAGCTACTTACCCTCTTTCAGAAACTTTGTATATTGCTCCCTCTGTGTCCTTACAATTATATTACTTCCAGCATGGATTTCCTCCATAGGTATTTGGTCAAAGTTGTCTGCTTTCTCTGTCTTTGTTCTCATTAATGACACTTCTGTCTCCTCTATAAGTACCTAAGGAACTGTGATTAGTGTCCAAATATGGTGGTTCTACTATCACTGATGGAGAAAAAGGTTTGTTAAAATGGATTTTTTTCTTTTTTCTCTTACATGTTATCATACATTTTTCTTCTCTCTGTACTCCTTCCTCTTTTATCCTTTAACACTTTTGGAATAATTTTGCTTAGCTGAATATTTTGCTTTTCTTTTAAAGTAGTTCTATCATTTAAACTAGTTTCTTTAAACTAGTTTTATTGTCCACTGTTTCTTTGCGCTTTGTGAGATGTTGCTACTTGTAATTGTCCATCATCTTTCTTCAAAAGATTTCATAGATGAATTTATAATTCTAGCCTGGTGTTGCATTTGGCAGCCATCTCTGTCCATCTGTCAAGTAAGTCAAATGTTGGCTAAGTAAGATACTTTCTGGGCCCTATCAGGCTTCTTGTAGTAATTAATTTACATTGGTTTAACTTCTGAATGAAATTATTATAGTCAGTGTCAATGTAATTTCTGTTGTCCATTTCTCATTTCTTAATTTTAAATAACTTATTTAAGTAATTCAGAATTAAATATTTTTAATCATATGCCTTATCTTTTTCTAATTCTTCTTGTTGTTTATTATACATTCTGATCTTGTCTCTGATGAGGTGACGGTATGATTGCTTAGACAGCTTACTCAAAGATAACTTCTATATCCATAATAAATCTTTTCTTTTTTGATAAAATTTGGTCAGTTGTATTCTTTGTGATGTTATTTGGTGCTTGCCATATCTGGTGTCTTCCAGTCTCCCCTTCTTTGGGAAGAAAGTGGCCACGATATGGATTTCCATATTATCTACAGGTCTTTGGACTGTAATTTCTTCTCCCCATTGTCACCTTTTCCCATTTTTGCATCAAAGTCAGCAAGTATCACTGTATATTTTGACTTAATTTGGAGGGTCTTTTCAAGTTCTTCACGTAATTTTTCTACCCCTTTATCCACAGCAACTGATGTTGACACATAAACTACAGTTGTTTTTGCTTTATGCATATAATTAGCATTGCAGTTTGTGATGAACAAGCGTCCCATGGGCAAGGCATGGACTATCTTTGGTAAAAACAAACAAAGAAACAAACATTTGTATCCACCAGCTTGACAAAGCTTTTCAGGGTACCTTTCACCCCTTCCCGATTCTAATCCTTTGAGCTCTAGAGTTCCTGTTCTTTTGGAATGTTACCTGTGAAAAGCTTTGATCTCTTAAACAGAAAGAGGCCCTTGGCTTTTCCATTCAGGCCTCATTGAGGGTATGTACTAATACCAATGTACAGTTGGGTTAGCTCTGGTTTTGCCCAATATGCATGCTTACAAACTGTCATCTACTTATGTGTTTATGTTTCTGATAAGTAATTTGCATATTGCAATAATACTTTTTATATACAGTAGTTACTTTTCTTCCAGGTGGCTGAAAGCACTCACTTTTATTTATCTGTGAATTACTTCTAGGATAAAACACAAATTCCTCGGCTTGGCATTTAAAGCCCTTTATGATATGGCTCCAGACTGCCTTTCAGGATTTATTTCCTTATTACTCACCTTCACACACTCTTATGTTCCAGCCAGACTGGTCTACTTGCTGATCCCTGAACTAGGCATTTTAGCACTTGCTTCCATGCCTTTCTTTGCACAGGCTGGCTGTCCCCCATCCCTGTACTGTGCTCCCTTTTCTCTCCTACCTCTTAGAATTCTTATCTTCCTTCAAGCTCAGTCCATGTTTCACCACTCATACGAGGCTCTTTTTCTTTCCTTACATTATCATATATGTATTTACTTCTATTCATGTTTTATCCCTCTAGTAGGATGTAAACTCCTTCATGTCAGGGGCTATTTTTCATTTTGTCTTTGCATCTCCAGTGCCTTGAACATACTAGCCACTTAAGAAGTGGATTGTTGTAACTACTTGTAAGGTACATATTAGAAAGATTTTTATATATCCTACATTTGGTACTGGGGGTACTTATTTATAAAATGCGTTAAATTTTTATCTGTTTAATGTGAGTTTTACCTCCACAATGGGACTGTAAGTTTCTTGAGTTCAGGGACAATATCTTAGGCACCTTTTAAATCCACCATGATTACTCAGTGCTGCTATGTATTGGGTAACCTTTTTTTTTTTTTGGCAATTGAGGGTTAAGTGACATGGTGACTTGCCTGCAGGTCACACAGCTACTAAGTGTCTGAGGTTGGATTTGAATTCAGGTTCTCTTGACTCCAGGACCAGTGCTCTTTCCATTGTGCCACCTAGTGTTGGGAAACTGCTAAAGCAACATCTAGTATAGACCTCAAGAACACCCAGTTCAATCCATCAGTTTTTAAATGAGACAGTTGAAGTGCAAACAAATCGTTTGTCTGAGGTCACAGAGCTGGACAGCAACAAAGCTAGGACTTGAACCCAGTTCTTTTTGATTCCTAGCCCAGGATTCTTTCCTATGCATCACTGTCCTTCTTGTTGGATAAATTCATTTGGGGAATGTGGGTATGACATCATCAAAGAAACATATGTTTGCTCAATTTACTCAATAAACCATCAATTCGATGGGAAAATGTAATTTAACCCTGTTGTTTGATAGATATTCCTATTGGATTGAGTCAAAACAGTTAGTCTGGAAGTGTGGATATAGGCTAGGCAATGCTGAGGTAGCTAGTTGGTGCAGTGGATAGAATTCTGGGCCTGGAGTCAGGAAGAGCTGAATTCAAATCTAGCTTCAAACCCCTACTAGATATGTGACCCTGGACAAGTCATTTAACCTCTATTGGTCTCAGTCGCAGATTAGATGAGGATTATAATAACAGCACCTATCTCTCAGGGTTGTTGTGAAGATCAAATGAGATGATATTTCTAAAAGAGTGTGTTAGAAGAGTTTCTGGCATGTAGTAGGCTTTATGTAAATGCTTATTCCCTTTCTTTATATTCCAAAAGAAGTGTTTATTCCACTCCTTCATGGCAATGAGACCCTTCCTGCTTGAAATCCATAATCCCATGATCCCAGGATCCTCCAGTCAGTCACTTTACTTTAAAATAAAAAAAAAAACCAACAACTTATTTTAAACATTTTAAAAAATACTGAGTTCCAAATCCTCTCTCTCCCACTTGCTCCTCCCTCCCTCACTGAGAAGGTGAGGATTATGCTATCAAATAAATATGAAACGCTTACAAATTTGCACGCCGTCCTCATGCAGGGGCCATGCTGACCTTCTCTGTATCATTCCACTTTTAGTGTAGGTGCTGCCAAAACGGGCATACCAGGCAGTCACTTTAATACCTTCTTGCTCAGAACTATTATCCTTGCCACTCACTTTGGCATTTAATCACATAATGTCATATGTTAGTCTAAACATTATGTAGTTTTCATCTTCTTAATGAGTTTGTACACTCCCTGAAGTCACGGCCCATGCTTCATACTTTTCCCTTATGCTTCAGAGTCAGTCCGTCAGTCAATAAACATTTATTAAGCGCCTACTGTATGATAGTCACTTTGCAAAGCCCCAGGGATACAGAGAAAGTCAAAAGATGGTCTCTGCTCTTTAAGGAGCTCGCAATCTAAGGGAGAGTCTATACACAAGCAGCTATGTACAGAGAAGCTACAGACTGGATGAACTGGAGATAAACCTCAGAGGGAAAGTCCTCAGAATATCCTCAGAGATTGGAAAAGGTTTCCTATGGCACCTAACACAGAACTGGGCACGTTGTGATGATTCAATTAATCCACATTTTATTGAAGTTGAGACCTCAGTACCACAAAAGGGAAAGGACTTCAATGGTGTGAGTATTCCCTCCAATTGTGGAGACTTCAGATCTTTCTGTACCTTGCTAGTCGGTCTTAATGAGTTGCTATTGATAGAAAAAAATTAAACAAAACGAAGCATCATTTGGTGGCCAAACTTCCTGGTACCAAGCTTCTTCAAGAAAGCAAAGATCGGGGGTGGCCAGGTGGTGCAGTGAATAGAGCACTAGCCCTGGAGTCAGGAGGACCTGACTTCAAATCTGGCCTTAGACACTTAATATTTACTAGCCATATGACTGTGGCCAAGTCATTTAACCCCAATTGCCCTGCCCTCCCCCTTCCAAAAAGAAAAAAAAAAAACCAAAAATTGATTCTTGATGACAACCATACATGTCTGACCTTGTGGAGTTAGCAAGACACAGGTTTGAACTCTCTTCATCTTGGTAGAATCTGCCAGGTCCAAGAGGAGAATGGGCTGGATTACTTTTAGGAAATTGCCCATCACCCCAAAGCTGCTTCTGGCAACAAAGATGAATCATTTTTTCTTTAAGCAACACTATGCTTTTGGGGATGCTGTCTGATTTCCTGTCAAGGAGCACCCAAAGTACAAAGACTAGACTAACATCATGGTGACCATGAGCTGGCTGTGAACACATATTACAAATGAGAAGCAGTATAAAAGATGGGGGGGGTCCATCAGAAAAATATGAGACTTGAGGGAAAAAAAGATGATTCTATCATAAAGTAGGACAGAGGGATAACTGATGGGTGGTCTGCATGATCCATTGATAGCTAATAATAAAAGGTAAAACTTATATAGTGTCCATAGTCCAGGCACTATGCTAAGCATCACAGATATTACTCATTTATCTTCACAACAACCCTGAGAGGTAGGTGGTATTATTATCCCCATTTTACAGATGAGGAAACTGAGGCAAATGGAGGTTATGTGACCAGGGTTACCCAACTAATAAGTGTCTGAGGCAAAATTTGAACTCAGGTCTTCCTGACTCCAGACCTGCACTCCATCCATTGTGCTACCTGTGGTGCCAAGAAATCTGGAGGAATCCACAGCACATTGGATGCACTCCTGCAGTGAATTTATAGACAAACAAAGACAAGAGTGACACAGAAGGGGCAGATGGGGACAGGTTTTAATCTGTCTCGTTGGAGGTGGTCCTCAAATGGATGAGGCCCTGGATCTATCAGAGTATGAGAGGAACTGACAAACCTTGATTTTCACTAGCAAAACCTTGGAAAACCTGTTATTATTTTTCAGATATTATCTTAGGACTTTAGTGGACGCATGCTCCCCATATATAGTTAAGTGAAGAAAAATGACAGACAGAATGGGAAAGCATTGAGTTGTCCAGAAGGAAGACAGGTGCTCTTTAAATTCAATGTATCATCGAGCTCTTCTTGAAGGAGGAAATTTTCCCTGGTGCTTCCAGATCTGCTCAGAGTGGGGTTGCGCTTTACAATGTATATCATTATATTCTTTTGTGACTTAATAACTTTCTCAGACTCTATGGTGTAGTGAGACGGAGTTCCACAAACTCTACAAGAAAATCACTATAACTGCTTTATCCTCATGCTTGTATATTTCATCTGATTTGTTTCACCTAAAACGTGCTCGGTCTCATTACCAGGTGTACATGTAGCAATTCTTTGTTCTGATCGTCACCATAGGTATCTTATATTTATGTAGTCTTTCATATCTTACCACCTCACTTATCTGGCTTTAATAGGGAGTGTGTCTATGTGAGTAAAGTGAGGCCCATCCCCTTTCCACTTTTAGTTTAGACTTTAAAGAAAATTATTTTCCTTTGTTTTGGATGGAAATCTCCCCGGAATGAAAATTCCTCCTCTGATGGTTCATTGTGTCATAGTGGCATCCGTAGGCTCTCAGAGGTGGTACTAGGGGACTGCAAAGTCTGACAGGCTCTATAAAGCTCGAAAGCCTTGGAGTATTGCCCTGTCAACAGATCATCTGCTGTATGAGGACTCGCCAACCTGTGGATGGAGGGATTCATCAGCACTAGAAGGAGATGAAAGTTTCTGGCCATGATGACCTGGGAAGCAGACAGAAATTCAAAATAAAATTGTCCACTTCTAAAATGGCTATGGAAGAGTGATAAAAAAAAATAGAGGGGGCTAAGATTCACATTTAAATATAGACTTTTAGACTTACTTTAAGGTTTTCTACAAAAGAATCACAATGGACATCAGAGATTATACCACAGAGGAATTCATGATGCGCTCAGTATCAAGGTATATTGAGACCTTCAGGGTTATTTGCCCCTACCCTAAATATTCTCAGACTCTTAGGCTTTTATTTTTTAGTCCTTGTGTCTGCTTTTAATAGCTTTCCTGCCCATTCCTTTGTTATTAGGCTGACAGCCATCACTTATTGTTGCTAGAGGACCTGACTCTAGCTCAGGGGTGGGGAACCTGCATTTCAAGTCCACATGTGGCCCCCTAGGTCCTCAAGTGCAGCCCTTTGAATCCATACTTCACAGAACAAATCCCCTTAATAAAAGGATCTATTCTGTAAAACTTGGATTCAGTCAAAAGGCCACACCTGAGGACCTAGAAGGCCACATATGACCTCGAGGCAGCATGTCCCTCCACCTCCCACTCCCCCCCTCTCTAACTGTTCCACATCCTCTACTCACTTGGTGGTTCTAAAGTGCTGTGAATTGGGAAACTATTTTAGGCCTTTTAGAAGTATGTGTGTGTGTGTGTGTGTGTGTGTGTGTGTGTGCGCGCGCGCGCGCACGTAAATAAGACTGAAATCTTTGGTCTCAACTTGTGGGTAGGGTCTGAGTGAAATTAAAATGTATGAACTTTAATACCTGGATTCGGTACCATCTATTTTGGCTCCTCTGAGGCCTTTTTGGCTTAAATGTGGGTTCTGGCTGTGTTCCAGATGATCAAGGTTGTTAGATAAGTAAGGTGTTAACTGAACTTTTAAATGTGTTTTACATCTCTCTTGATCATTTAAGAAGAAACAATTCTGAAAAAAAAATTGACAATATTTATTACTTAGAGTGAGGGAATATTAAAGTAGCATTGATTTTGTTGCTATTGACTCTTTTGAATCAAAATTTGTAGGGAGGTAAAAAGCATTAAGTTATTTTGATCTCTTTTTTCCCTAGTAAAATACAATTGAATTTGTGGTTTTCTCATGAAAGGTCCTGTAGAGGTCAAATTTTTACTCTGATTATTATGAGATATTAGCAATAACTGATAACCATATGCAGACAAATCTGGTTGCAATGTATTGTGTGCAATAAAATTAATTTATGTGTATGTCCACACAATTGTTTCCTATTTCTGGTATTTTTTTCATCTTTCATTTTAAAATGGAAGACTTACTTCTTCCATAATAGAATAAATGGGCATGTCTAAAATTTTCATTAGAATTTTAAAATAAAGATGAGTCTTTAGAAATGATTTCTTGTACCGAAAGTATTTTATAAGCAAAGATTGTCAGTTGAGATAGGGTAAAATCTAGGGTATCTTTATAGTCCTACATAGGGCTAGCATTCTCACTGTCATGTCACTGTACTCCACTGTAACCTTGATAGATCACCCCTATAAATATCTCTTGGGGGTGAAAACTAATTTAATCTGGGGATCTGTATATTACCTCCTCATGAACATCCTATCAATTGTGCCAGAGTGCTTTCATCATATGCACTGAGGTGAGACTATCAAACCTATTTCACTTAGGATTGTTAGTTAGACTGGAATCTTTGGTCTCAGCTCTGTCATTAAACTTTGCTAAGAGGTTGTTCACTTATGCATGGAGAAAAGCAGTGCTCGTGATTTGGTTGCAAAGACCCGTCTGCTTCAATGGCTCAAGGGAACTGGAGGTATTCATTCATTCTTGCCTTTAGATGGACCCAATAGAATTCAGTTTGTTTGGGGAGAAAGCAGGAATTCTTACGACCTACTGATTATTCCCTGTGCTCTAAGTTACATGCACATGGTCCACTTTGTAATTGCCCACATCACAGAAAATGTAAAGAAGGCCAGAGTTTTGCCCTAGGGTGCTGAAATGTATAAGGGTGTTGACTATACTTTCAATTCGTTAGCAATGTAGAAATGACTGGACTTAACACCTAGCAGTGATTATATAATTATAATAGGATGCTGCTAGAGAGTGTATTTTACCCTGCAGCTGCTGAACCCAGGATGGTCCACACTATTCCTCCCAGCAATGGCCTCTCAGTGTCCTGGTGTCACCATTGCTGTCTCTTCTCCCATATGAATTAAGTGCTGTTTGTATTCCTTACCCAGGCACATTTTATGCTGAATGTTTCAGAAACGAAATTGTAATTTATGATTTTGAAGAAGGCTGTACTTGCTCGTTCATCCTTCCTTCTCAAAGAGGACCAATGACATCAGAAGGGTGATGTCTTGACATGCACATTAATTGGATTTGAGTGAGGCAGAGCTGTACAAACTCATCAGTCTCACTCTCTCCTCCAGTCATTGATGTCCAGTGGCAAGATATAGGTCAAGACAGCAGGCAATGAACCAGGATGCAGTGGTTGACCTTAGCCTTGCTAAGTTAAAGTATTTCCCAGGTTTCTAGATTTAAAATGTCAGAAGAGAACAACGCCTAAATTTCAACACCTGCGAGCATGTGCTCCTCTTAGTACTGACCAGAAAACATACAGGTTTGATTCATTTGTGTAATTTCATATACTTGCACATTGAGTGGTCTCTTGTTTCTGCTCTTTTCTCTTGGGGGGTTCTTGTCTGGGAATTCATCATCTCTCAGTTGAAACTGAAGGACAGTTTTGTTTTTGCCTAAAACCTCTGGAAGATTTGGATTTAACAGATATGAGGTCACCACTGACATGGACAGTTACATAAAGGGCAGGCCAACAATCAGAAAAAACATGACACAAAATAAATTACTTCTAATTTTCCCCTGATGCCTTTGTGAAAATGGAGGTTGGATAATGGGTGGATAATGCTGAGACTGGAGTCAGGAGGACTTGGGTTCAAATCCTGCTTCTGGTTTACTAGCTATGTGACCCTAGGTAAGTAATTTAACCTCTACCCACCTTGGATAACCCCTCAGGACTTACGTATTAAGACTTCAGTGGTGTATAGTTTGCTTCAGTGAAAGGAACTCCCTAAGCAAAATAAATCATAGATCTTTTGTGCATTCATTCCCTTGGCAAACATTTCTGCAGTAGAAACAGGTGGTCTTGTGAAGCGATCGTGGGAATGGAAGTCTTGGATTAGTCTAGGCTCTAGGCCTTGCTTTATCCAATTGTTTCTTCCTCTGTAAGATGGGAAGAAAGACATATCTACTCTACATAACACCTAGAGTTCTTATATCAAATGAAATTATTGATGTGAAAATTTTCATTAAGCAGATATAAAGCATTTTGTATGATCTCAGATTTAGTGGTTTTTTTTTTTTTCTTCCTTTTCTGGAGTTAAGGTGGAGAGTCTGGAAAATGTCACTAGGTGGTGTGTGTGTGAGTGTATGTGTGTGTGTGCACATGCGTGTGTGTGTTTGGGATGGGAGTATGGAAGCAGGTAATCTACTGGAAGTGGGGAACAGGTAGGAAGAGAGTGAAATAAGTCTTGTTATAGCTGATGCCCTCTATCACTCCCATAATGTATTCTTGCACTTTTTTTCTACAAGCTGTTGGCAATCATTTCTATGAAAGATGTAATAAATTGCTCCTTACAACTCTGGCAAATATTTGTTTTAAATACAAAATCGCTCTGTTTTCTATAATAAAAGAGAAGCTAATTAATTCAAGCAGAAAAATTCTACTTAATCTTCACTGGGAATACTTGGCAAGCTTTAAAATAAAGCATCTGGTTTTATTGGGTAATTGTCATGTAATAAATTTAGCTTCAATATAAATGATAAAATAGTAGTAATAATGGTAATACACTAAGAATAAGGATCTCAACAATCTTTCTTTTTTTTCATCTTTCACAGCCAGCAGAGGGAGCCCTGACAATTAAATTGGGCCAACCTTTAAGGCTTCTTTCTGACTTGTTAATTTCTGGGCTCTGATAAGAGCATGATAATGTTTGTCTTTTGATAAAGTAAATTGAATATTGGACACAAAATAGTGGGAATTTAACATCTCTCAACTAGGATGGAGAATGATATCTGCTTTCCAGGCTGTTTCTCATCAGTTAAAATTCATCAGAAAACCTCAGACAGCTTTAGCTTTCCTTCCTCCACTGTTCCTGTGCTATCAGTTACAATCTGCTTCAGCTCAACCTCTTCTCCTAAATTAGGGTAGATTGTGAGCACTTCCGTGCAGAGAATGCCGTTTCTTTGTCTCTCCATAGTGCCTGGCATACAGTAGGCACTTAATAAATGCCTACTGACCCATTGACAACAAAACAATGACCCTTGAGTACATTATCAGACCAACTGCATTACTCCTGTATCAGGAGGGTGGATGCCTTTGTGATTCAACCAGGCATCCCCAAAATGAATGCAGGGAAATGGTACCCAAACAGAATGTTAGTCGGAAAGTCCCGGTGTTCATGGGTTTTGTTTTATTTACCATGTGTCCCATCAGAAAACAAGCCTTCGATGACTTGCCCGACTGGTTAATGATACTTGCTACAAGACACAATTCAAGAGCTTAAGACTCTCCTAAAAGCTCTTTTATAGGCTCTCACTGAGGGTGAAAAAAGGAAAATGTTCTTTGAACTTTAAGGAAAAAAACTCAAGGCTCCCTTCCTCCCAGTCTACCTTTCAGCTTGTTTGTGTTCCTTCTTTCTCTGAATTAAATACAATGGCTGGGAGCAATAATGTTTATGTTTGTGCTGCACCTGTGCCCCAGGAGATGGTTATAAATCAAGACTGTAGCAACTATTATTTTATATAACTGCCAGCCCCATTTTAATAATGGTATTTTAGAAAAACCACCACTACCCATAAAATCTAAAAAGATCTAAATTGAGGACTCCAAAGGTATTGGGTTGATCCTCTGGAAGGTCTAAGGGAGAGCATGGGCAAGAGCTGCAAAGGATAGTGTTGTGATCAGGAATGATGCAAGGAACTGATGAGATGCTTGATCCATTATGGTTTGGAAGAAAAATTTCTCATGGCATTATCCCTACATTTGTATAGACCATTCACTGTCAGGCACTTTTTTTGTTCAGTTGAGTCCAACTCTTTCTAACCCCTTTTGGGTTTTTTTTTTCAGCTCATTTTATAGATGAAGAAACTGAGGGAAATAGGGTTAAGTGACTTGCCTAGCATCACACAGCTAGGAAGTATGTGAGGTCAGATTTGAACTCAGGAAAATGAGTCATCCTGACTCTAGGTCTGACATTCTAACCACTGCACCGACCTAGCTGGCCCTGATTTGCTTTTACTCCTGTGTATTCTTGGCCATGATCTTTATGCCAACTGTGCGCCTGGCCTGATGTATTTGAATAGAAGGGAAATTCTTTCAGGGTGAATTGACTTATTTTTTTTTCCCAAGGACAGGTATAGAATTTTGGCAACATGGAGTTTATCAGTTGGAATAACCTTATTTCAACAATTTTTAATAATTTGTTTTTAATTTATTTTTTCTTCAAATATTTACTGAAGGTCTACTATTTGCAAGGAAATGTGCTGTGTTGGGGATATAAAGAGAGAAAGAAAATAGGCCTTGCTCTCAAGGAGCTTCTATTTGCCTGAGGGGATGAAATACTGTGTAAAGATGGGCAAATACAAAAAAAATTAGGAGGGAGATAACATGTTCAGGGTTTATACAAATAGCTTTTAAAATAATATATTATTTAGGTAATGCAAACATAAATAAAACAAAGGTGGATTACATTTCCTTTCAAAAATAATTTTAACTGAAGAGCCAAATGCTAAGTTTCTGCAAAATATGAGCAATGTATTTTCATATGATCAACAGACCCCAAAAGATTTCCCCATGCTTAGTCCTGGAACACAGTTAAATCTGTTGTGGAATATTCATCAGCTTTGTTTTCCCAGCTCTACTCATTAGCAGGGCCAGGTGGTAATAGCCATCCAACTGATTCCTACTAGAACAAAACATTCTTTTCAGTGCACCGAGGACTCTTTTCCTACCATGTGCCTCATGTTACTGGGAAAGAATTTTGTATGTCAGGAAGTAGTCAGATAACACAGAAGGATCACTTTACAGTGGTACCTTGCATGATTTCAGATCTGACTCCTTTTATGGTGTGAAGAAGGGATGGGGAAACGTGGTTTTCACTAGCATAGTTAACGGAGTGAAATCTAGCTTTTCCCTTTTCTTTTTTGCTTTTCTCCATCAAAGGTCTATTATGCTAAAGGGGCATTACTCATCAATTTGGGAAATAGTAGTAATAAAGTATGTAGCATTCTGTATCTCCCCTACAATTCAGGAAGGAAAATAACCTCTGGAGATTACTCAAATAATCTGAGGCAATTAAGTAAGTTTGTTGGAAATTTTTCCTGCCTAAAAAGGTATATTCATTCTCATGTATCAGGTAGGATTATAATAAAGTCTGCATAGTTGTACTTTAGCAAAACAGTTAGCTAGAACTGAAATAACTGGACTCTTCCATTAAAGATAATAATAGACACTCCTTGTTAATAGAATGTAGCAAGCAGCAGCAAAACAAATTCAACTTGATTAAAACACAACAAATTTTGATTAAATGCTTCCACTGTGTGGGCACAATACTGGGTGAGGAATAGAAAAACAACAATGAAACAGTTTCTGCCCTCAGGGAACTTACACTCTCTGTTGTGGTTTAGTTATTCAGTGGTGTTTGACTCTTGGTGACCCCATATGGCAAAAACACTGGAGTGGTTTGCCATTCACTCTCTGAGGGAGCACAAAAGTTGCTCAAAGATAATACAGCATAAGAAAAGCTGAAGGAGAAGAGAGCTCAAGGAGCAATAAAGTCAGAGAAGGCAAACTTTATACTGCGTACCCATGTGTAAAGTTTTAGCCCAATCTCCGGTCCTTTCACACCTATTTGTACAGGGCTCTCCAATGAGAATTGATGTTTAATAGGAGGACGTGAAGCTGCTACAAGATACTCACTACTGAGTGAAAATTGAATAAGTTGACTATACTTACCAAGTCAGGAAAATTAATGTGCATTTTAGAAAGACTTTCAACCATAAAGGTTGAAAGAGAAATTTCTTACATTTAGATTTCAACTAAGCATTGTATTCAATTGACAAGAATGTCTTATTTCCCTAGTAGTCTCACAAACGGTTTTATGGTACTTGATCCCTAATCATTAAGATAAATTCCCAAAGTGCAGTCTTTGATCTTGTATTCCCCTCACATGAAGGGGAAGGCAAAAATCAAATTATCTAAGTGGAGCTCTGTGGTTCAAAGGCTTGAGAAAAAAAAAAAGAAATTTTTCATTTCTTCATCACTGTCTTCAGACTGGAAGGTTATAAAAAAGGCAATGTCATTCATTGGTAGACAGTGTTGTAAATGAGTGAATTGGTGGATCATTCTATTCACAGAACTGTAGAATGTTAGTGTTAGGAGGGACTCCAGAGATTGTTTAATCTAAGACATTCATTTTATAGATGAGGAATCTGAGGTCCATTGAGGTACAAAGATTTGCTGAAGGTCATGACTTGATAAGTGACAGAGTAGGAACTAGAACCCAGATCTTCTGACCTTCACATCAATTCACTGTTACTGCCTTTTCATTGACTAGTTAGTTCTGTTCTTCCTTATAGCTTTGTAGCTATATTAAGAAAATTATTTAGGAAATATGAATTAATTTTAGAGCCCACTACATTTTCAAGGGCTAAACTTGAAATTGTATGGAAGTTCTGGGAGTTATATTTTCATTTATTTATTTTTATTAAGACTCTTGTTTTCATGGATAGATTCCATAAATATTTATTGAAAACTGTATAAGGCTCATAGTCTGCAAATTAATTTACTATAGGTGGATTTCTTTAAGTTCGGCACTGATGACACCATCCTAATTTGTGTGACTGATATAATAGAAAAAAATTTGTTGCTTAATATATGTTTGAAAGTGATTATGAAAGTGAGTAGAGCTTCAATTATTCCCTCCCAATCCTTTTGAATTCTTTCCTCCCAGGAAAATATAGGAGATTTAATTTATCTACTGGGGAGAAAATTAATCAGTTAATCTTATTCAGATATGAATTACTGGTGATAGTACTCAAGAGGAAAACAAGGAGAAATCCTGGTAGTTTGTTAGCTTAAATAGCCCTGGAGTCCTGATGAAGGTGGTTGACTGAAGGCTGGTTTAAGCTTCAATTGACCCTGGTGTCTTCCATTACTCTTGCTGATTTTTCTTTCTCTGTGTAGAAAAATAACATTAATAATCAAATGCCATAATATCAGTTCCTCTAGATCTCCTGATCTGTTCAGTGAGCCACACTCTAACCTGGCATAGGAACTATTACTTGGATTCCTTCAGCAAAGTAGCATCACATTTCACCTTTAACATAGACTGATTTTTTTTCTTTTTTGTTATTGCTGTTTTGTTCCTGACCTATGACTTCACCAGTGTGAGGAGCTCCCAGTACGGGATCTCCCTTCTCTCTTCTCCATTTCCAAGACCCAAAGTTGCAATTCATCTATAACTTATAGTTTTAAAGAGATAGTGGAGGTGCTGAGGTCATTGGTGCCATAGGCAGAATTTGATCCTACATACGTGTTAGAGGCTGGCTCTCCCATCCGCCACACTGTGCTTCATCTCTTGCTTTGAGTAAAACTGCTCATATTAAGGGTTAATAAGTATCAATGCTGAGTTTTGTTATTCTGCACAGGGCTGAAACCTCTTAACTCCAGCACCATAAATAGTCTCTCTGTATGTTATTGAAATGCTGTTGCTACCCCAATGAGGAATTACAGAAAATGTAGCAGCAATGATTGTATTACTGTTCTCTATTGATTGAGCTGTTTCAATGATAGCAGATGTTAGTATGCTAAGCAATGCCTAAGAATACCAGAGGAATTCTGCTTTCGTTTCCTTTTGGGTGGGGAGAAAGTGAAGACGCTAATGTTTATTGATCTGAGATGTTCCCCGACCAGGATCCAAAATGGTAATTGCAATGATCCCTAATTAATTATTTCAAGAGTACTATTTTTTCTATCACTGAACAATGCAGAGGGTATACAAATCTTCTTTCAGAACTGTTTTAATAGATACAATTTGCATGTCATATAGAACACTATAACATTTTCCTTTTATGCATAAGAAATTATTAGAATCCTTTCATTTAAAAAGCTAGACATAAATTGTAGTCAAGAGAGAGCGAGAGAGCGAGAGAGAGAGAGAGAGAGAGAGAGAGAGAAAGTGAGAGAGAGAGGGAGAGAGAGGGAGAGAGATGTAATATAATGGTATATTGAAATAGTCAAGGCAAAGGAAGGATTTCATTCTATTACTGCTTTTGTAAGAATAGAAGCAATGGTTTGCAGCAAAAACAGGGCTATCCTTTTGCCTTTTGGAGGGTGATTTTTATTTTCAAGGGCATGGAGGTAGTGGCAAAGCACCATCCAAATATTATTTCATGGTAGCATGAAAAGTTATTTGTACAGATTGAAATAAAAAAGGAAGTAAACATTATTGAAATGTAGTAAGAGATATTTGTTAGCTAAAAATATTTCCATTTGGATAACAATGTTAATTCAGCAAACATTTCAGTCCCTACTATGTGCAAGGGATAAGGTCTGTCTACTAGATATTAACTCTCACTCTTGTTCTGTCACTAAACTAACTTTATCTTTTGGTCATATTTTTTTTTCCTGTGATGACATTGTTTATGCCACTTTTGTGTAACTACTTATTTGTCATATGTTGAAACATTCTCATGTCCACCGTGTAGCTCTCTACTTCTTATTACATGATTATCAACTTTGATTCTTCAGATTCTGCTAAACTGGCCTTCTTGCTAGTCCATCCTCTGCTTCTATGACTTCACATGGGCTCTGCTCCAGTCATTGAAGATAAACCCATAGTTTTAAGGTTCAGCTCAAATATAACCATGAGACCTTTCCTGCTCCCATTGACTGCTAGTATTTTCCCCAGAAAAATCACCTTTTATTTATTTTGTACATACCCATGTTTGTACATGTTGTTTCTACCTACCTAAGCTTTTTGAAGGGAAGGACTATTTTCATTTTTGTCTTTTTATCCCCAGTACCTTGCATAGTACTTTGTACAGAGAAGATCTTTAAAAGATACTCCTTGATTCATTGATTGATTTCTTCACTTGTAACTAGATAACACCAGTGAAAGATTATTAGGGTTAAAAAACAACAACAATCCCTCCACACCCCCCCTCCCCCAATATTAAGACCTTGAAGGAAGATGTGATTTCTTTTTTTTTTTGGAGGGAGGGGAAGGCAGGGAAATTGGGGTTAAGTGACTTGCCCAGGGTCACACAGCTAGTAAATGGCAAGTGTCAAGGCTGCATTTGAACTCAGGTCCTCCTAACTCCAGGGCCAGTGCTCTATGCACTGTGTTACCTAGCTACCCCAAAGATGTGACTTCTGAAAGCTAGAAATGAGGCTGAGTGCATTCTAGGCATGAGGATAGTCAAGGGACAAAATGTCCAATGAAATGATGTTTCTTATAGAGATAACCAGTAAAATGGATAAAATGTTGGTCTTAGAGTCAAGAGACCTGGATTTAAGTCACTCCACAGACAAGTCACTTAATATCTCGATGACTCAGTTTCCTCATCTGCAACATGGAGACAATACTATTGCTCTGTCTACTTCACAGGTATGTGAAGAGTTTTCCAGATCTTAAAGTACTATAAAAATATATTTATTTTTCCTTCTTACCTATGGGTGCATGTTTAACCAACAAAGGTAACTTTATCTGTTTTTGGAAGAGAAACCTGTGCTTCCTCCTCACATTCTTTCTATATGTTCTGTTTTAATTATGGTGAATATGTCCTTAGTGATATACTTCAGTTCTTCTAGGAGGGTTTTAAACTTTCATTATAACATTAATATTTGTAGACAGACTAAAAACTGAGTTAGCACATTCTTCCTCATTTTCCAACACTGCTATCTATCATCATGGTGGAAACAGAAGGGAGATCACAGAAGACCAAGGGCCAGGCCACTTAGCATTTTCATCTATTTCGTAGGTTACTGTGGTAAAAGTGACCAAATTGCAAGTGAAAAATAATCATTTAAAAAGTCCAATTTTCTTGCGTGCTTCTCATATTCCCATGTAGTGCTTTCTTCAATCATTTTCTTACTCCTTTAACAAAATTCTCTACTGTGATGAATCCTTCCTGGGTGGCGGTGACTCATTGCTCTTGAAAGCAGTGTTAGCGGTGTGCAAACTGTAGGTGATCCTGCCAAATTGGAAGTGTTTAATATATGGCTTTGGAAACTTACTGTATGTTTGTCATTTGAGGACCAGCCTGGCTAAGCTTGAAGAAGTTTTTCACCACAAGGTCAGAAGGCTAGCTACCAGGTGATGAATTTTGCAGCTGCAGAAAACCATCTTTGGTGGAAGGACACAATGACAATATCACAGTTAACAAACTTAATGAAAAAGAAAAGTAAGAGAATGAAATCAAAGCCCCATCTCAATAAGTTTTGACAGCTCTGTATTATAACAGATTTGTAAGCTAACAAAAATCCCTTTATATCATATGGAAGAATCAAAGCAGTTTAGTTAAAAAGTCTGAACTTCAGAAAAGGTCAAAAGCAGTCATGTATATTTCAGAAAGAGTAAAGATGATTGTACCCACTATTAGTCTACACAGCTCATTCTTCTGTGCATGAAGTCTAAATGTTGGATTTCTTCCCCATTTACTATTTGAATAGTATCACAAATCTTGCGGGTATGAAAATTTAAGATGAAAATTATAATTTTTCCAATTTGACAAAAACAAAAAAACGGGAAGATCCAAAACCTGGCTATCAAATATCATTTAAGGTGATAAACCTAAAAGACAAGTGAAAATATTTTTTGCTATTTTAGTTAAAAAAACAACAACCCTAGAAATGCATTGCTCAAATTCACTAAAATTTCTTTTTTAGAGTCTAAACATATCACAATATATACTGTGAAAGCTACAATTTTACTATCCATTAGCAAACAGAAATAGTCAAAGGTTGGTAAGGAGCAATGGGAAATTTTTTTTAACTTGAAAGATGCTGAGTTTTTTTTATAGGGATGATATTTCCAGGCCAATATTCTTCTGTCTTCTCTTCTTAATTTTTAATTCTCTTACTTCAGGAGCAAATACATTATGAAAATATATTTTCAGATATTACCATCCTACCAATTTATCTACCACCTAAAATCTTATGAAATAGTGTTTGATTTCGTGGTGATTCTTGGAAATGATTTGAAATTAAACATTTTTCCCCGCACCTGCAAAAATGTGTAAAGGATAGACCTGGCAGTATGATGATTGCTTTACAGATAAGCATTTCCTTCATCATCTTCAAGGTCGTTCAGATTTATGATCTAATCACTCTGTGGCTCTTTAACAGGATGCATTTGAATTTGATTAAAAAGAAAAACAAACAGGAGTGTGGATTTATTAATGAAATGTGTTTGACCTTTTCACTTACCTACCCTCTTTCAACATAACTGTGAGTTTAAATAACATAGAAAAGGATTTCTGTATCTCAGTTGCTCATATTTTGACTGGAGAGTTCTAAAGGAGCCAACCTCTTGGTGAAGGGTAGAGCTCAGAGGGCTATCTCCCCCCTCCACCCCACTCCCTCTCCCTTGGATACTTTAATTGCTTAACCTACATCCTAATTCAGGTTGCTCATAAACCTCAGCCTTTGTTGTAGGTCCGACAGCTGTCTTATGTCAGTAGCAAGTAAAATGTTCACAAAGTTCCGGAATGTTGCAAGACAGTTTATGGTGCAGCAATAAAAGGTAAATTGAATTTGCAAAAATGCATTTGTCCCTGATTAAAAACTTACAAAGTTAATTGGAAACACTATGGAGGTGTTACCACACAGCTCGAGGTGTAACTGGTGGCTCTATTTCAGGCGGGGCTGGTAGTTCCTGCTAGAATTATGCTCACACACACACACACAATACAGACACCAAAGGTGTAGTTCACATAGCTGTAACTTCTTACAGTTTAAATAGTGAAGATTTGATTTAAAAGTTTTTGTTTTTTTTTTTTTAACATGGGGTCAACATTAACCATTTGGAGAAAATATTAAGATTCTTTGTTGAATGTATGATGAGGAAAAGACTTCATGTTATGGGAATATCAGGTGTGTTAATTGTCCCTAAATGGTATTTCCAAATGCTTTGTTTTTTTTACTCCTTCCCCAAACCCCATCATCCACCTCCTTAATTTATTAACATTTGTGTTGATAACACTTTGGTCAAAAGTATATCAGCCTGAGAGGGACAAGAACAAGTCTGAAGCAACCAGTGAACTGAGGCAATCAGCCTTCTCCCTCTGGACCTCAGTGAATTATCTCCACATAATCCACTTAACCTTTGCCATTTGGGGACCTGGGAACCTGAACATATCCCTAAACTTGAGGCTTTTAATTGCTGGATTTTAGTATCACTAGTCCAGCTCAGTTGGAAAGATGATGATTGGAAAACAGTCCTGTGAGGCTTTTCACCTCTGGTAGGAGTCCTGGCTATAATTAGCTTGGTGGCCTGGGAGCCTCTACTTATGGACAGTTGTGTGTACACTCAATCCACAAATGATGTGACTCTGTTGATCTGTCAACATTCAGGGTGTGCCAATAATTAAGGATACAGACTTAATTCTCAAGAAGATTCATGTTAAGAAATCAAGAGGACAGATTGTTAAGAGGTTTAAGTCCTCTGGAGTAATGAATGGCTTTTGGTCTTCTGGCTAGGTTTTCTACAGGTACAAAATGGATTGCAGAACTTAAGAGGGGGAAGCAGCCTTAGAGGTAATAAGATTTAGTCTTGGTCCCATGTGTGGTCAGCTACAAACAAAATCATGCTTTTGTATACTCACCCACTTACACAGTCTTTTAGCTTTTTGAGACCATCATCAAAAGCCTATCCACTTTGGTGAAATGACTAGTTTTCATATGAAGAAAAGGGGAAAAAAACTTGTTAGCTCAATTGATTAGACAATGTTCCACATTTGATCTTCATATGTGCTGGTGAGCTTTGTACTCTTTCCAGAGTTTGGGCCTGCACTCCTAACCTTGGTCTGACATCTTGAAAATGAGTGCCATTAGTCACAGAGGGAACCGGGCAAACAAATGTGGCTGTACCCACATAAATCTGTTATGTCACCACTGAAAAAACAATTCGAAGAGCCTGTTCTGCTGGTGACAGTTCACTAGAATCATCTTTATCTGCAAAGGATGTCATGCTTGCCTGTCTTCTGCTACATAGCCTGTATTGGGGATAGGTTGGCTTGGGTGGCTCCATTTTATGAAGCAATATTAAATAAGTGCCCTTGGGCATATGGTCTTGGAAGGCCCTGTACAAAAGTAAATCTCTTTAAAAAATGAGATTTGCCATAGCTATCCATGACAAATAGCTCTAAGAAAGATGTCTCTTTTTAAGATATCTGTCTTTACTATCCAATGTCTTCTTTTAGAAGCCAGTCAAGCCTGTCTATAGAGTGTGGCTAACTCATATAACCCTGTTTAAGTTGCCATAGTTCATAAATATGGCTGCATCACATACCCAGGACATGAAAACACGGGTCCAGTATTTTTTAGCCCTTTATTTGATTCGTCCATGATGTATGGACCTGACTGTTATATAAAGGTTCCCCTCGTGTGGCTAAAGAGTCAGAACAAAGGATTTGGAGTAGAAAAGCTGGACTTGAATCTCATTTCAGATATTCACTGGCTTTGTGACTATAGACGAAATACTTAGCTTCATGGAAACTTTGCAAGTGATGTCCAAATGTGAGTTATTATTGTTAATCTCAACACCAAGTCTTCTCACCTTGAATAGGGGAATCATCTGAGTTATATGACATAACATCAACCAAAAGGTAGAGAAAGCTAGGTTAGGCCTTATCTATGTCTATGATTTGCTGTTAAACTTTGGGTCCATAGCTTAACCTTTTTCCATTGTCCTTTGTGTGTACTTGAATGATTTGCCTACTTTGCATGGATTGCTAAAATGATCAAGATTTTTGATATACTGTGGGTCAAGTACTTTGGGTCAGATGGATCAATTCTGAACAACATTGTTTTGCGTCCTGATAGCTCTACTTATACAGAGACCCAGAGACCCAGAGATAGCAGAAAAACAACTTAAATGATCAGATATTCACTGATGAAGCCAAAGGCATTAATTTTCCGAATAAAATGAGTACTTTCTCCTGGAGCATCTAGATAATTATATCAATTTACCTGTTTTTTTTTTTTTAACCAATGGAGACTTGATTAAAATGTGCTAAAAAATATTTGGAAGAAAAGTGTTAATCATTTTTCTCTTCTCCTGTACTTCCTTCTTCCACCTCCATGTTTTTGAGCCCACTGCCTTCCATATATGGCATAGATCCCATATATGGAACTCAGGGACCATTGGCCTATCCTCTATTCCCCTTTCTGCCCCCCACCACTACAAGTTATCCCTCCCTCCCCAGTCTCTTTGACCTACACACTGACCACATGCTAACTTATAATGCAGTCATTTGTCTACAAGTCTCATTCTCCCACTTAACTTGACAATAGGGGCCATATTGTTTTCAAATCTTGGAATGTAGTAGATACTGGACATAGCACATACTTATTAAGAGTTTGTTGAATTGAATTGCCTGGTGTCACTAGAAAAATAAGTTTATGGGGGAAAATGTCCATGAAAGAGTGAGGACAATGAATTATTCTATATGATAGAAGGGAGGATTTTTATTGAGTTTTGTCTGAAAATGAAAACTATGATAGTGAAGTTTGAGTGCTTTCTATAAGAAAAAAATAGTTTTGTCTATAATGCTTTTAGGTGGTGATGATGATCAAGCATACCATTTTTTTCCTCCCACAATGAAAATATTTTAGAAAATTTGAGGAAAACAATGGAAGGAGAGCTGAATACAGACTCAGAGGGCCTAAGTTCAAATCCTCACTCTGTTGTTTATTCTCTGTATGATCTTGGTCAAGTCATTTGACCATTCTCTATCTCAGTTTCCTTATCCGTAAAATGGAGGGGTTGGACAAGATGATCTTTGGGATTCACCCCAACTTTTAATCTATGATCTTGTGAAAGAATGCAGACTTGCCAGAAGTCAGTTCCTCTTATTTAAATGAGGTATCTTTGGACATCCTTCCTTATCTTCAATTATTCTAAAGATGACATATTATTTTCCTTTTTCCTACACTTTCCTTTTCAGTTTTCACTGAAGTCTCATGCAGCACAATTGTTACATACAAACTGGGCCTGACAAACACTCAAGGCAACTGAGGCAACTGTATCTGTATTGTGGGAAATTGAACCCATAAGGACCCATTTGTGTCTGCAGTTACCTTTTTACATTCAAAATTTTTGCCAGAAGAGTTTAGGAGGACTATCTGAAAATTGGTTGCTTGAATCATGCATGTGCATTGTCAAAGGAACCAATCAGTTCTTGACCATGAAAATACTTGAAGTTAAATAAAAAAATTCAAGTTAATTTTCTTCCCCTAAAATTTTTATAATTCAATCTTTCTATCTGGAAAAGCGGGAACCCATTTCTGAAGCTGGGAGAGTGGAGAGAAATTGTTAATTATTTCAAACCAGGTGTAATTGTTGGCTCAGCTAGAAGCACCCCAGAAAGAGTCCTGACCTGTGAGGTGCTTAGCTTAGCTTCTATTTCTTTTCACTCTTCATTAAGCTTCTTGTCTGTCTTTTTATAAACTGCTTATTTGTGGCTTATTGAATAGTGTTAGATATTTGGTGGATCTGTTGTTTTATTTTTATGAATGTTCAATTTCACTGGCTCTTTCTAGAGGTTAAATTTAAGCATTACACAAGTTTAGGAATCTATTTGCTAGTTATTGACTCTACAATCCATCCATGCTGATTAGGGTCAAGGAGAGCTTGGATCTCCAAAGATAATTAAAAATTCACAGATAATTTTAAAAACAAAAAACATAATAAAACAACAACAATGAAAAATTATAGCTGATATTCTCAAGCACACCCCAACCAATCTTTGTCAGAGTTTCTGACAAATAGTAAACAGAGCTGATTTGGGTTCAACTTCTTTTTCTGCCCATCCTCTGATGGAGGATTTAAATTGTAGTGAGGTAGGTAGCAGGAAGAAAGCAGGAAGTATTTACATAATCCAGAGGTTGCTTTAGTCAGGTTCCAAATCCCCAAATTGACTGTGTATCTCTAACTGATACAAAAGCCACTTATCTTTCAAACTATTACTTTAACTGCTCTTCTCTTAAACTAGGCAAATTTCATTTAATATTTTTTAAAAATTCAACTGAACAAATATTTAAATACCTACCTTGTGGAAGGCAGTTATAAAAAGGAGATATCCAGAGCAGGGGTAACTCCAATAATTGAAGTAAATTATTAGGTTAAATTAAAAATAAAAAGAGATTTGTAATTTGGGAGAGAAAATCCAGGGGGCCATAACACAAATTAAAATGAGTAAAGGTTGATTTCTTTCCAAATGAGATGCTTCCATTGTTATAAAAAAGAAACCTCTGAATTGTTGTCAAGTTTCCATAGAGTTTGAAGCAAAGATAAGCCTCTGACTCGATAACAATACTTTGAATTGTGATATAACACTCATCTTAAGAATCCAGAAATATTTCATGAATATATGTATTCATAAATTCTTGTAACACCCAGATGCTATTTTACCCACCATTATGTCATCTTTACCTGGAGAAATAGAACACAAAACTGTCGACAAGTAATGTATCTGAGAAAAAGGTCTTGGAATGGTTTTTATAAGCCTTTGCACCACTTCTTTCCAAATAGCTGGGGCTTTTTTTTGGGGGGGTGGAGGAAAGAGGTGAATTCAATGGCACGTATCATTTAGATAAATTGAATTTGACAGCGATAATTTAGATCACAATGAAGTTAACCAACTGTCTGACCTTGAGAAAAATCATCTAGATTTTTAGGGTCTTAGTTTTTGGTCTGTAAAATGAGTAAGTTTCATTCTGTGATCTTCTTAAAATTCTGAAATTTGGGGTTATATAAATCCATGGCCCTATTCTATGGGCTAGTATTATAGCATATTCAGGAAAAATTATCGTGCTTAAGGTTCTCAGTTTCTGCTCAGCAAGGGAAATATGGTCCAAGTCGTATTCTTAGATTCACTTCCAAAAGTGGTGAGGTTTCTATTGATTTAGAAAATTCAAAATTTGGATGCTTTTGTGAAGCTTGTTCAGGGATCCTTCAAGTGCCAGCCTTTTCATCAGAGCTAAAGAAATCTTCAGGTTTTGTCCTAGAACAAAATATTATAGAAATAGATTCTTAGTACATTTGTATCTCCTTTTAGACATAAAAAAGCCCAGTGCAAATGTAAATCAGTTTAAATTCCCATTAAGTAGGATTGCATCCATCTGAAAAAAAAATACATACTGTCTAGAAATATACATGCATGTATCTTCCCTTCTGTTCACACACACAGCTTGTGAAGCAATTTGGTTGGATTCTAGTACCTAAGAATTAGCTGGTTCTTTTTTTTTTTGATCAGTTGAATTGTTGCAAGAATAACTCCCTACTCAAAAAAAAAATTGATCTAAATAGTACTCTTGGTTTGCCATTACTGATCTTTTAAGATGTGCTGCTATGCTTATAAGCAGTATCTGCCTGTGCAATATGGCGTTCAGGGAGAGGCACAGACTTACTTGATATACAGATCTATCCTATTTAGTATTCTGATAACTGCCATTAAAGTGCAGGGTTAACCAGAGAGTCTAGACCTGAGCAAAGAAAGAAGGCCAAGAGAGATTAACAACAAGACTTAAGTGGATGACTGGATTGCCTGGTCCAGAGCACAGAGATAAATCTGCAAGATACTTTCCTTTAAGCTTACCGTCTTCCTTATTGAAGTAAGTAATAAAAGTCTGGTCTGGCCTCAACGTGCTGAATGCTGCTGCTAAAAGGGTGTTAGACTGAAGAAATCCAGCGGTGAATTGTAAGTGACACATAGACAGAACTGTTAACAATTAACTTTTTTTTTTTATCCCTTTCATATTCTCAAGGGACCTAACCCACAGGAAACTAGGTTTAGTTTTTTTTCTCATTTTGCATTTGAGAAAATGCCTTTTGCAGAAACTATTGTCTTTGTTGAAAATAAAATTTGGAATCAATGAATGGAATATCCTAATTTTCAGGTCAGTCAGATTTTTTCATTGGAAGGATTGTTGGTTGTGAATTGTTTTTAATGTGTGCCCTGGATAAATGTTGATTCCAAGTAAAGAAGCCAGACTGTGTAGTGCCTGATGGATGTGCAACCAGAAAACCTGGTTACAAAAATAAAAATCTAGCTTTGCTACTCACTGCCTGTTTGACCTTGGGCAAGTCTCTTTACTTCTCTGAGCCTCAGTTTCCGTGTATATAAAATATGGAGGTTGGACTAAATGTTCTCTATGTTTCATTGAAATTCTATCTAATTTGGAATTAACTACTGTCAGAAGCATCGACAAGTAAGTATGTTTTTCAAATTACTGTGTAATGTCCCAAGGGGCATATTTTAAACTGTTGCTTACTGAACAAGGGTTAATGAGCTGGAATATGTGTTAAATGAGATCAAAAAAGATAGTATTCATAACATGCTTTGCATTGTGCTTGGCACATAGTAGGCACTTAATACATGCTTATATGTCCTCCTCCTGCTTCCCACATCTGGAAATTGTATGGTACACAAGATCTTTATCAGCTTGCAATCTTTCTCCAAAGAGATTTACAATCAGTCCAAGAAAACTCGGACAGTTGATATCTTGGGAAAAAAAAGACAGGCTAGAAAGAAAGAAATGCTAAATTGAACTGAATTTTGCCAAAGAGCTAATTTATTCTTCTTCCTGACAGGATGATAATTTAAAATTATGTAATAAAATAAAAATAAAAATTATTATTGCTGTTTAAAATGATTAAATTTAAAATAAAATTTAATTTAATTGAAAATATTTGAAAAAATTATTTTTATTGTTTAGAAAAAATTATGAAGGTGGTAATTTTGTTTTAAATCACCCTCATTCTCAAATATATCTCTCCTTGTCCTTTAATCAGAGAGCCATTCCTTTTAGTAAGTTAAAAAGAAAGGGAAAAAACAGCAGTTTAACAAAACTACCAACTGAATCAAATGGTCTATATAATATTCCACTTTTATAGTTTTCCTCCTCTGCAAAAAAAGGTAAGGAGATGACCACTGTGAAATAGTAACCTTATCACATCATCCCTAATTAATACTCAGTGTTTCTGATATGGTTGGGGCTTATATTCTGAAATCAAAAATAAAGTAATCCCTGTGGTGATTGCTTCTTTCAGTATCCATTTTCATCACCCTCTCCCTGTTCAATTTCTCCCTTCTTGAGGTATGCATGGTCTCTTGCATAGATCAGAACCGAAAGTCTGGCATTGAGCTTAGGGTGATGGGCTTTCAGAGACAGATACATTGACTATCTTTACCTTCTAGACAGGGACTGGGGAGGTAGGTAGGTACTGCCACTGTAGAATTCTCTGACTTTGAGAGGGTTTCACTGGGTTAGTCAAACAGGGCAAATACCTTAGTTTATTGGAATGACATCTGAAATGCTTTATTCAGAATCTTGCAAACATAAATAACTATAAATAACAATAATTTGTCCACAGACAACCCAACATTTGAGAGACCAAATCCAAAGATCAGGAGTTTGTTTTTTGAGTGGGGATTAAATGGAAAAGATGAACAAAACATCAGGAGGCATCTGTGAATCCTGTTGTTATTCTATATAACCAAATGGACGGCACTGACAGGCACTTGTATGATAGCAATAATGATTGTGTAAGGTGCAGCATGCAGGGTGTAACGCCATGCACCAGCAGATTCCCAAAGGAACAGCTTTTATAGTTCAGATTACAAAATATAGTGAACACTCTGTTTATTCCATTACAAATCAAGACAAACATTCAAAACATTACAATATTCACAACATTACATCTTAT